>JAXFYN010000125.1:336694-697694 GCA_036172215.1 Camellia granthamiana
TCCTCGAATCTACTCTGCTGCCAATCTGCCTCAGCTATCTGACACTCAGCCAGCACTCGCAACGACGAAACTTCAATCTCAATCGGTAGAACGGCTTCCATCCCATAGACCAGCGAATAAGGGGTTGCTCCAGTCGAGGTTCTAATTGAAGTCCGGTAGCCCCACAGAGCGAATGGCAACTTGTCTGGCCAGTCCCGATAGGTTTCCACCATCTTCTGCAGTATGTGTTTGATGTTTTTGTTGGTGGCCTCAACTGCTCCGTTGGTCTGCGGCCGATACGTGGATGACTTATGAAAAGCCACATTATACTTCTCCAGCAAATCAATCACCTCTTTCTTGAAGTGGGAACCATTATCTGAAATGATCTCGTTCGGGACTCCATAACGGCAGATAATGTTGTTTCTGATAAACTTTGCGACTTGCGAAGCCTCAACACGGCATAAGATTGGGCCTCGACCCACTTTGTAAAGTAATCTATTGCTACTAAGATATACTCATGCCATTCGACCCCTTCGGGGTAACAGCTCCAATAACATCAATCCCCCAAACTGAAAATGGCCATGGTGACGTCATGTTGTACAGCTTTGACGGCGGGATGTTCATACGGTTCGCATGGATCTGGCATTTGTGGCATCTCCGAACAAAACCAATACAATCTTCCTCCATGGTAGACCAGTAGTAGCCTTGTCTGAGGATCTTCCGCGCCAGCATTACCCCATTCATATGTGCCCCACATTCTCCTCCATGGATAGCCTCCATCAGGCGCTTCGACTCTTCGGCTTCCACACACAGCTTGTGCATTCCCAGATGACCTCTTTTGTACAACTTACCCCCGCAGATGATAAACTGAACAGCCATTCTTCTGATTGCCCTCTTGTCCTTGGCATTTGCCCCTGGTGGATAGGTCTCCTTTTCCAAGAAGTTCCATATATCGCGATACCAAGGGTTGTTATCCTGCACTTCATCTATGGCAGAGATTGACTCGTAAGCGGGTACACGCTTCTGGTCAATAATGACTGGACGCATCCGGACCCCAGATGGGATGTCTATCATGGAAGATAGAGTTGCTAATGAATCTGCAAACCTGTTGTTCTCTCTCACTAGGTGAGTGAAATTTAGCTTTTCAAACCGAGGAATTAACAAATCCAAGGTCTGGTGGTAAATTATCATCTTTTCCTCTTTTACTTTCCAATCTCCTTTAGCTTGAGACACAACTAGGTTCGAATCCCCAATGACGTCCAATCGCCTTGCCCCTAGTTCTAGGGCAGCTTCTAAACCGGCGATACATGCTTCATATTCTGCCTCATTATTCGAGACTTTGAACTGGAGCTTGAATGCTAAAGGAATACGGGAATCGTCGGGCGCTATTAGCAACACCCCTATCCCATACCCATACTGATTTGACGCTCCGTCAAAGTACATCGTCCAAGTTTCGTTTTCGATGTGCAAAATATCTTCATCTGGGAATAGGTACTCAACCGCTTCATCCCCTTCAACCGGGTGGTCGGCAAGGAACTCTGCCACCGCTCTCCCTTTTACAGACTTGCGCATCACATACTTGAGATCAAATTCGGAGAGCAACAGCAGCCAACGAGCTAGCCTACCCGTAAGTGCTGGTTTCTCGAAAAGATATTTGATGGGATCAAGTCGTGAAACCAGCATTACAGAGTGGGCTAACAGGTAGTGCCGCAGCTTCCTGGTAGCCCATACCAAGGCCAAACAAGCTTTCTCTAGCGGAGTATAGCGGGTTTCGTAATCCAGCATCTTTTTGCTCAGATAGTAGATGGCCCTTTCCACTTTATCTTCCGACTCTTGCGCGAGCATGCAGCCCATTGTGGTTTCAGTCACTGACAGGTACAGTATCAACGGTTTCCCCTGGCTTTGGTGGTGACAACACGGGTGGATTCTGTAGATACTCTTTAATCTGTTCAAACGCAGCTTGGCATCGGGCCGTCCCAATGGAACTTCTTTCCTTTCTTCAAAAGACCAAAAAGTGGTTCACAAGTTAAGGTTAGTTTTGAGATAAACCGCCTTATGAATTGCACTTTACCCAGAAAGCCTCGCACCTCCTTTTCAGTCATTGGTGGTGGCATTTCTAAGATGGCCTTGATTTTGGAAGGGTCGACTTCGATGCCCCTTTGTGTAATAAAAAATCCCAGCATTTTTCCCGCTGTAACACCAAACGTACATTTTTGAGGATTCAACCGCAGCCTAAATTCCCTGATCCTTTGGAAAAACTTTTGCAAGGCGGTGTAGTGGCCCTTTCTTTCTTTGGACTTGACAAATCATGTCGTCCACATACACCTCGACCTCTTTATGGATCATGTCATGTAATATTGTGGTTGTAGCCCGTTGATATGTAAGCCCCAGCATTCTTCAGCCCAAATGGCATTACTCTGTAGCAATATGTACCCCACGGGATAGTAAAAGCAGTCTTCTCCCGGTCTTCGGGTGCCATTACTATCTGATTATAACCTGAGAAGCCATCCATGAATGAAAGCAAAGCGTGCCCCGCTGTAAAATCTACCAACTCGTCGATATGCGGCAAGGGAAAGTCATCCTTCGGACTAGCTCTGTTCAAATCCCTGAAGTCCACACATACCCAGATTCTGCCATCCTTCTTCAGCACCGGAACAATGTTGGCCAGCCAGGTCGGGTAATTCGGATACCAGCAGGAAGCCTGCGTCAATTTGCTTGGTGACCTCTTCCTTGATCTTAATGGCCCAATCAGGGCGGATCCTTCTGAGCTTCTGTTTGACAGGTCGAGCCTCGGGTCAAGAGGGATCCGGTGCTGTACGATCTCAGGATCGATTCCAGGCATGTCTTCGTAGGACCACGCGAAAACATCTTTGAAATCTTTTAATAAAGCGACTAAGCACTCGCGTTCCTCCGAAGACAACGTGGACCCGATCTGGACCAGCCGCGGGTCCTTCTCAGTACCAACATTCACGGTAGTGATTTCATCCATCAAGGGTTTAACAAACCTCTCTTGCTCTTGCTCAATTAGTCGTTGCAAAACCGGAGGAATTTCGTCCTCGTCGTTTTCATCAAAATTTTGAAAGTCCTGATTTAAACAATAAACCAAAGGCACAGAAAAGTACTCGGAAACCACAGTTACCTCATTCTCATTAGATACTTCCAAACCGTCCGATTCTTCTGTTACAACAGATTCAAAAGAGAAAGAAAAAGACGACCTGGACAGGACTGTGGTATCCGGGTTATCACTCCCAGGAATACCGGACTCAGACTCAGATGAGCTGGAACCTGATTCCGACTCACAAGACTCAGTGGAATCAGATTCCGGCTCACTACCTGACCCGGTGCTGCTTGACAAAAATCCCTCCTCGTACTGCCAGGTGAGGAGGGTGCGATGGATGTATCCAAAATAGCTGATGGTAGGCCCGCAGCCGTTTCATCTCCGATCATGGACACCGAAGAGTCGTCCCCCAAGCACACCTGGTTGATCAAAGGATCTGAAAGTAGACAGGCCAGTGCTACCCCCCATTTCAAGCTCTGTGTCCGCAGACTCCGTTCTTTGCTATGCTCAGCCTCAACTGTTGGGTCTGTCTGCTCTTCAGCAACATCATCCCCAGATATTTGTAAGTCAAAGAAGATTTCGAAACCCGGCATGCGCTTCTTCTCTGCGTTCAACCACGGTTCTGGAAAACCACAGAACGGAAAGTCCTCCCCCTCCCGGACGAAGCGTCCGTTTAGGGTACCCCGGATGGGCCGATGCATCAACTCAAAAGGCCTTCCCATTTGTTTTGCTTTGGCTCTCCCAGCCATTTCTTTTCCTCTTCTCACCCAATCTTCCTTAGTGGGCAGATAACCCAAGCCGAAGGTGTGGGGATTGTGTGGCACCCCGGCCAATGCTGCAACGCCTTTGCGGCCGCTCTTCCCTAATCCCATCCCAGGGATATGTTGGAGCTTGTTCATGAGATACACTGCTTGGGCGCTGACATAGATCCCTTCGTTAGCAGCCATGATGTTTTGTACAACCTGAGCCTCAGCTAGGGTAAACCCTGATATGAACACATCTTCCATGCCATGCTCGATTTCTAGAACAGGCGTGGATACCTCCGGTGGTGGGTGGATTGATGAGTTTCCAAAGACAATGGCTACTCCCTTTCCATAGGGGTATTTCACCATTTGATGCAAAGTAGATGATACCGCCTTCACCTGATGCAGCCACGGTCGCCCCAAAAGCAAGTTGAAAGTCGCAGGCACTTCCAAGACATGGAAATCTATCTCATGCTGCCCCGGCCCGACCTTCGTCCGAACTTTTACGGTTCCCATCACTTCTCTACTTGTGTTGTCGTATGCCCGGATAACCTGGGCTGTTGGTACAAATCTGCAGTTTTCAAACCAATTGCGTATGCCGTTCTTGCCGGGCAAACGTTGATGGCGGACCCGGTATCAACAAATACCACCGGTATCCATTTATCCCTACATTCCACGGAAATGTAGAGGGGCTTGTTATGCTCTGTCCCCTCGGGTGGCAATTCCTTGTCGGAAAATGTCAGCATCGGAGTGGCTCCCGCCGGAAAGACCAATCCTACCAGCTGCTCTGGCGTGGTTTCTATTGAAAGTTTTGCTTTGTCCATGGCTGATAAGACAGCCTCTCTATGCACCCGTGATGCCATGAGCAGTCCCCATATAGAGATGTCTGCTTGTATCTTTTTAAGCTGTTTGAGCACAGCCTCCTCTTCAAGTTGCTTTTCTTTTTGCTTTTCAGCCTCTCTATCCTTCCCAGAAGCCTCTGGCTGATCCAAGTGTGGAGGTTTGAAATACCGCCCACTCCGTGTCATATGATCTACCTCTCCAAGGTACCAAGTGTCATCGGGTTGGTTGTTACCCCAATCCTCGTCGGTATGGGCGAGGCATAAATCTTCATCCTCCCACCACATTCCATCAGCAGCCGACAGACACCTATCCGGCCCTGGTATGACTGTTCCTGTGCCCACAGCACCTTCCGTCCATATACCTGCAGTATTCTCGGTCCCTGTGCACACAGCAGTTTCAGCTCCCACATGGGCCTTTGCCTTCCTGATTCTCTCGGAATCTTCAAATTTGCTTGTTCTGACATAGCCGACTGCTCGATTATTTCTGCACTCAAATGTTCCAATCTTGGGCGAAATTCTTAACACCGACGCCCCCCGGCAATATGCTCTGCTCTTCGACCCTTCCGGCCGTCGCTGATATTCTCATTCCTGCTGGGCTCTGCTCTGCCTGAAATTCTCCTACCTCATCGGGCTGCTCGTCCAACCACCCGGTAACTTCTACGGAATCCTCATAATTGAACCACGCAACTGCCGCGTCCTCTGGGTATTGGTCGCTGTAAAATTAGAGGATTGGCCAGGTCCTCCCCTACGGTTGTGACATCATCAATTCCTTGTCCCGGACTATCCCCTCGGATCATGCACAATTCTCCCCCTGTTGGCAGTTCCATCCTGGGCCTATCTTGGCCTATCATCGAGATGTAGTCACTCGGACTGTATGTCTTCCCACTGTAATTCCCAGATTCCGCAGACTCCGGTTCAACAACCCTTTTTCCTTTCGGGGTCTCTTCTCTCCTCTTCTCGGCGGTCACCACCGCTGGCTTAGGTTGGGTTACGGAGATGTCCATCATGCACAAGTCAGTGCAATCGGGGAGGAACACCTCTGGTTTAGGCAAGTGGGTGGGTGTGATGTAGACACTAGGGTCATAAGACACGGCCCCAGTATGGATGAAATTAAGTCTTTTAGGTGGTGGAGCTTGGTTATGTGCGGGGAGAGGGTTTGTAGTAACGTTGGGTTTCTCGGGAGGCAAAATCACCCCGTTATCGATGAGATCTTGAATTTCATGGCGTAACCGATAGCACTGGTCAGTGTCGTGACCATGCTGTTGGTGAAACGCACAATACTTGGCTGGGTTATGGGTAGGAGGGAGTTTTTCTGGTAGGGGCCGCGACTCCAGGGGCTTCAGATGCCCTTTTTTGATCAAAACCCCCAGAGCTTTGGATAGGGGCATATAAAGTGGGGCGAAGGTTCTGGTGTTTCTGGTGGGTATTTGGTTGTTTGCGGGTTGCTTCCGGACGCACCGGAGAATGGTGAAGCTGCTGTATTTCTTGGAGGGGGATTGGCGGTGACCATGCTTACTTCCTGAGCTCTTTGCAGTCGTAACGCCACTCGGGCCTGCATTGCTACTGCGATTGAAAGTTCGTCGAGGTTGCTCCCGGTCGTTATCGATCAAGCCTTGCTTCAAGGCATCCTCAATCTGCACCCCCATTTCATGCAGGTCAGAAAAAGTAGGAAAGGGGAGCACTATCATCTTTTGCATCAGCTTCGGTTGGAGATTGCGCACAATCAATCCGAATTTGGTCTTTGTCTATAGGCCTCAAGGTCATCATCGAAGCTTGGCCCTCCATCTGGTTACAAACTCTGAGAAACTTTCCTTAGGCTCTTGTCTAGTCGTCTCGAGATCACGGGTCGTAATCTCAATCTGTGTGTTGTATGAGTACTGCGCGATGAAAGCCTCGGCCATTTCGTCCCAATTCCTCTTGACATCATCTTCTAGCTTGGCATACCATATGGCCGCCACACCGACAGGGTCCGGCCAAACAAAGACAACTTCTGAAGCCTACTGAGGCCCATTGGCCTCAGAATAATCTTAAGTGCACCATGGGGTCCCCGGTCCCGTCGAACCGATCAATATGAGGCATTTTGAATCTGTCGGGCAGCGTCACAGCTGCGTCGGTATAACCATCTTCAATATCGGGGATAGTCTTGACCCCTTGGGATCTCTTGAACAGCTTTTCAAGCTTGCTCAGTTTCAGTGCGGTAGAGTCAGTCTCGAACTCAAAGGGAGAGTCCAATAGGTTGGTGGGCGTCTTTGATAGCTGGGGTTGGATTTGAGGCGGGGCTAAAGGTGGGGGTGGTCCCGTGGGCAGTTCTGTATCATTCTGAACGTTGGCTGTCTCCCCAAGGTTTGGAACTCCTGGTGGGGGGGGGACTTGATGCGAAGCAGATGCTCCGGTTTGCTGTTCTAGTCTGGCAATTGTCTCTGCCTGTTCCCTCACAACTGTAGCCTATTGCCTGGAGAATTCTGCCTGACGGACGGCATCCTGCTGCATTGTTTTCATACTCTCTTGGAGGTGGCGCACCATTTCTTCCAAACTGGCCATACTATCCTGCTCTGGTTGAATTGTCGGTATGTATTCTTCCTCTGTTGGTGACACGGAATCCTGATCCCTACTGAACACGGGTGGGGTAGATAAGGCCCTCTGAACTGACTGTTGTACTGATGTACTCTGCCTGACTGACCTCCGTCTAGTAACCGGGGGTAGTGAGTAGTACACTGGTTGTCCGTCTATCAGATCTTCAGATCGAAGGAGTCGACGGCCTCTAACCTAGGGTGCTTGGGGGATATCTATCGGGTCGGAAGCAATTATGCTCAACTACCTAACAAAAAGATAAATAAAACATATAAATAAACAGACAATCGGACAGCATAACGGCGCAAAGTAAATAAACACACAACACACGGTCGGGTATAAACGGTTGAATGCTGGATACACTGTTTCTCAACCACTGATCACTGATCATGAACCATTGCCCCTAGGCCTGAATCCGATATCCACAGACAACTGATTCTCAAAACACTGATACTGATGCCCTCAGGCCTGATACTTAAACTTGCAAACTGATCTGTACGTTCCCTGCAGAGTTACACTCTAAAGCACATAGCAGATAAATGAGAACCAAAACACCCCTATATTGGGGTAGGGTTTCCCTGTCCTATTTTGTCAGGAACTAGGGTTTCACTATGCACGCAGCGGTTTCAAACAACTTAGCATCGGGTAAGCAACCTGTCCTAGTTTGGAATGGTCACTATGGATTCCGAATATGCACTAGGTCGAATGGTCAAAAGAGGGTGCCCCGGTAAAACCGGGGTTTGTGTTCCCATACTGGCAGAGCCCGCAACCAGTCAGCCTTACGGACATGCCTTGACAAGACAAGCCTCCGGCAAACCGCTCAGGAATAGCAGATGGCCAACACGGTGTCCTAGGCGCACCGATGCACATGCAATGCAAAGAGACACATAAATGAAATCAAAACAGGATATCACGAGTTCGAGTCGAGCTCTCTAAAATCCCCAGCGGAGTCGCCAGAAACTGTAGACGTCCCCGAACGCATCCGGGAGGGTTAACTCCCGTTTTTCGCGGGTCGGGTTCATATTGGGTTCACTACAGTTCGAAGGACTGAAAATGTCACGGTTCTTAATCTGAACCAAAGAGTCCAAATCCGGCAAATCGTTTTGAGAAAATAGATTTTTGAAAAGAAGTGCCAAACATGGACTGCTTTGCCAGATACAGAGTCGCCACCTAAATATTTTTTAAAATGGGAAATTTAGGAAACCCTGACTCGGTGCCGAAGGCCACGTGTCCGTCATCACCAAAGTGGTCTTGGCTCGGGAGCTTCGGTACGATCGGGGAAGGTCAGCTATGAGCACCCGCTTTCGCCCGGTCCGAAGACCGGCCTCTACTAACCGTGATATCCGATTTTGAAAACATTATGCGTTCTTATTCCGGTTATTAACCTAGAATTACTATGTGATGCTCACAACACAAAAGTATAGACTAGATCGCCTAACTTGGAAATAAACATTGCATATCCGTTTTGTCTCGAAAAGCGTGTTAAGTTTTGCTACTCGCAAGTAGGCTAAAATACGGATTTCAATGAGTTGTTCCAACTCAGGCAGTCTAACCTCCACCCACAGGCATTCAGACAGTAATATCACATAAGCATTTAACCGCATGGTAAGCATACTGTCATGATAACACTCACACGCATGTGGTATGCTAAAGCATAAAAGCTCACCTAGTACTCCAAGCCAAAACAGAAGCTTATTAGAAATCCATGCATGGACCTAAGCATACTGAAATGTCTAATGAAACACATGCAAAGATGTAATCTAGGCAGGCTCGGCTATCCTAAACATGGCATATGAAATGCTACGAATAACACGTATTCAATTTGGAATTGCAAGTGCGATGCAGTTTGTATGATGCGCCAAGCCTGATGTATGTTAACAAATGCATGGATGCACGCATGCATTGCATAAGGTATGCTAAATTAAATATGCCCTAATCTGCCATCATAAGCAGGTAAATAAAAGGGAGAAAGAAATGAGGGTTGGAAGACATACACACACTCACACACCCTTATTACAAATATGCCCTCACCCGGAGGGACCAAAAGAATATACAGTCCAAAAATAATACAGTCCAAATACAGAATGAATTAATTATTACAGAAATTTCTAATTATCAAATTAAATGCTAACATAAGAGAAAGGGGCCTCAGCCCTGCCTCGGGATGCGCGAATGATGCATGTTCGATCCAACTTGCCCGGAAAACCCGTACCGTGCCACTGCTGGTTCTATTTTTGCTGCCCTGCCCCTCCAAAAATTCCCAAAATCTCAGAATACATTCAAAATGATCTGTAGTACCACACCGGCTGGGGGGAGTGGTCATCGGCTGCTTGAATTGGCCACCGGCTGCATGTGAGGTTTATCGGCACAAAAATAGTGCCGGTCGGCACCATTCTCTGCCGGCCGGCAGAAAGTTCCTGCAGAGGACAGTTTGACAGCAGCAGCAAGACAGCAGTGCATGGCATGGATTTTGGGGGTATGTAAGCATGGTCAATGCCTCCTATCATGCTTAGGGACTCAAGGAGGCATGACCCTTGGTTCTTGGGCCATCAATAGTGCATCTTGATGCATGATAGCCTAAAGAACCAAGGTTGCATTTTGATGTGAAAATGCATGCAACACAAAAATGCTAACTAAGTCCCTATCATGACAATATCAAGGGGCCTTAGTGACATGGGAGTTGAGGTGCGTTTAGTCACTTGGAGTACAAACACCCCTCAATTCCCATACTTGGTTTGACACCCCAAACCAAGTGATGAAATGCAACTATGCAAACATGCAAACATGCAGACATGCAAACTAGGATGTTAGCAAATTAAGTACCACACAACTAACACATTAGTCATGCAAAATGCTAGAATGTAAAAGGGGCTAGTGTGATACAAAAATGAGCTAAGTATGCAACGGGATCAACCAAGTATGCAACTATCATGTGATGAGCATATAATGATGGTCTTAACCACCATGGGGGAGGCCTCAAACCTCCCCAAAACAGTGGCAAAGTGTGCCCCAAAACATAGATAAAATGCTATGCAAGCATGCAAGTTGATGGGCCTAAACTAAGGCAACAAAGAGAGCATCTAAATGCCATTAACATGGCCACTCATGGCACATGTTGGACAACTAAAAAAACAGATATTTATCATGCAAAAATACACCCAAATCCCACATATGGCAGTCCCAAAACAACCCAAGAGCATAAGGCATACACTATGCACATTTCAAGGCTTAAAGGACACACCCTTAAAGCATAAAAAGAGATGACAAATCTGAGCATGTAAGCATGGATTAGGGTCTGAAATAGCATGGCAAAGGGCTCCAAATTGCTTAAATGACTTAACCAATGTACATGCATGGATCACACACTCAAGGCTTACAAGCCATCATACAAAACAACCATGTGAAGCACACCAAATGGGACTAAAACAGTGGCTCACAGCCCCTACACATGGCAATATGATGCTAGTACCTTCATAAAACTAAGCTAAAACATGCCAGAATTATGGCTTAGACGTATGGCATACTCCTAGGCATAAAAGAGCATTACAAGGCAAGCATGAGATACATGTTAAGGGCTACAAAACCAGCTTTGGTCAGAGGTATAATATGACCTAAAACACACAAAAAGTTTCTGAAATGAAGCTAAATGCAAGCATGCACACATGCTACCCTTTTAGCCCAAAACCAAGGCAAGCAAAGGGCCAAGGGGAGAGGGGTGTCCCTCCCCTATATGTGACCTAAAACCATCTCCCTCACCACTGAAAACCCACTGGTTTTCAGTGGTGAGAAGGCCAAGAAAACCAAGAAAAGAAGGCTTAAGGAAAAGAGACCAAAAATGGCCAAACAAAGCCTAATAGGATGAGTCTCTACCCAAATCACAAAATGACTTTAATGAAGGTTCAAGAACAAGTAAAAACAAGGATTTTTTCAGTTAAACACAAAGCTCAAATCATAAAGCAAAAGGGGTAGAAACTTGTTGCAAGATTGGGGAATATAAAGTAAAGTGTTTACCCTTGAAGATCCCTTGAAGAACAAAGGTTCCAGCCACTCTCTAGTGATCAAAATCAGCTCAAAACCACAGCAATCAACCTCCCAAGTCTCTCAATCTCGAGCTAAGGTGTAAAGGTGTGTGTAATGGTGCAAAAGTAAGGTAAAATCACACTTTTTGGCCTAAAATCACACACACAAGGATGAGAGAGAGGGAGATATAGATATATATGGATGTATATCAGAGATATAGAGATATATCTCTGGTTTTTGCCTTCAAAGATTCTAACCTAGCTCAAGGGAGATGAAATGAGCTTATATAGGCAAAATAAAGCCAAGACTTAATGGCTAAGCAAGACCAAAAGGTTCAAGGAGGGGGGCAAAGGGGTCTTGGCTTCCAAGGGAAGCTAAGACAGTTGGCCAAGCTTCTCCAAGAAGCTTGGCCAAAGGTTCAACCTTCTAGAAGGTTTAGGGGGGGGCAAAGGTGCAAAGGGTGCAAAATTGCCACACCTTCGCACGGGGGAATGGGATGGTGCATTCCAGCTGGCACAGCTGGCATGCACCATGTCCCAGGGGTTCAAAGGGTGCACACCGGCCGGTCAAAACATTCAACGGCACAAAAAAGTGCCGGTCGGCAACATATAGTGCCGACCGGCCAAAGTTTTTGAGAAAACAGTGCCGATGGCTAAAAGGGAGTGTCGGTGGAGTGTGGAGGCAGCCGGTGGGATTCAGGGATGGCTGACAAGCCTCCCCCTACCCTCAATTGCGAAAACATACAAGTCTTGGTGCAAAACCAAGCACAGAGCAAGCCGGTTGAGAGGTCCTGAGGTACGACGCGCAGCCGGGACCTCCGGGAACTCAAAACAAACACAATCATGGGTAATCACCGGGTGTTCCAACGGTGACGTCCAAGTCTTGAGGATGGTCAAAAATGGGGTGTCTACAGCGACTAAATTTTTAGTCGCCGAAGGCTTTTAGCGACAAAAATATTTGGTCGCAAAATTAGTCGTAGAAGAATTGTCGAGAAAGATCATTGGTGACTAGTCGCCAAATGTACTAAATTGCCGAGGTTTGAAATAAAATTAAATATCACATTTTCGGTGACTAATTTTTTTTTTTTTTTGTCACTAAAAACTTCACTTATTTTTAACAACCAAGCATTTAGTCGTGGAAAAGATTTTTAGCTACTAACTATTAGTCACCTAAAGTAAATAACAATGTTTTGGCTACTAAGATTTTGGTCGCCTAAAGTCAAATTTTTTTTGCCTACTAAAGGTTTAGTCGCCTAAAGTCTTATGTTTTTGGCTACTAAGATTTTAGTCGGCAAATGTTTTATGTTTTGGCTACTAAACATTTGATCATCTAAAGTCTCACTTTTTTTGCTACTAAATTTTTAGTCGCCACAAGTATTTTTATTCTTCAGCTTATTTTTTTAAGCTACGAAATATTTTAGTCGCCAAATGTTTGATTGTTTTTTGCTACAAAATATTTTAGTCACCAAATGTTTGATTTTTTTCTTGGCTACTAACCTTTTAGTATTTTCCCAAATTTTTTTTAGCTACTAACAATTTAGTTGCCAAAAACATGATCATATGTTTTATAGCAAAATTATAATTTCTTCACAACCTGTCTATATTCCATGCAACCTATAATACTTATATAAACAAAACAATACATATACTATCAATCATTCCACATCCACATCCGTATACAAAAAATTAATAAGTTTAAATGTGAAAATCCATACAAACCAACTATTGTCCAAACTAAAATAATAATTCCATAAAAAATATAGAATCACACAAAAATCAAGCGCTCCATATACAAAAAAATACATGTACTAGCATGCGAAATTGCCATTTGACATGGTACAAATTACCATTGTAATCTGTACCACGACAAAAGATGATCTATGTACCATGACAAAAGGTAATGTATGTACCACGACAGAAGGTGATGTGTGTACCACGGCAAGTATTACCAGTTGGTTTCCAACAATTTTTTGTATCAGTAATAGTAAACTACACAAAAGCTGAGGATGACAAAAGTATTAGTTGTATACAAAAGTGTAATTTCTTCTCCATACACCAAAATGGATTATCCACAAATCCACGCAAAAAGCCATCTACTAAAAAAAGATTGCAGTTGGTTACAAAATATCAATTGATCTAGACATAGGGAAAAGGTTGTAACATGCATTTAAGGTAGAACGATCTATAAATGCCTTCTTGGAAATAAAAGCATATATATATATGTGTGTGTATGTGTATGTATGTGTATCATGCAATATTTATTCCAACCACCTGTACAAAAAATCTTTTCTATAATTTCTTCGTCCTATAAATATAAAAAGGCAATTATTAGAATCTGTGGATGTTATTTTCATAAATTTGTCAGTCTTTAAACTAGAGTCGGTGAGGTTTCCCTTTTATCTACATGTCGTAGTTGTGGTCGTAAATTGTAGTGGCTATAAACATATACTACATCAGACCTGCAGCTTTCCATTGTCGTACTATTTTGAGGTTTTCCTTCTAAGCATCATATTTTTATTTTCATAGATGACCAATGTCTCGCTCTTCTTGAGGAATTTGCAAACGATCTTGACTCTATCGTCTCGTAGATCTGTATTCCCTGAGCATGGTTGAGGTACTCATTTTTATTATTTTGGGGTGAAACGACTAAAAATAATATGTTTTGTGTAGTACTTCTTTATACAGATACCTCAAGTTCAGGAAGTTTCACACTAAATCCGGTTCATTGCAATTTGCATTTAGTATGATTATTTTATTTGCTAGAGAATGAAAGAAGTAATCTTGCTCCAATATAAAGATTATCTACTTTACAAAAGTCGGTGCCTTAGAGGCATACAATATGTTATTTGTTATATTTCACTTTGAGAGGCCAATCATCATATCATGAGGTGAACTCCTATAATGAAACCATAGAAAAGTTAAACGCATAGTGACACAGTTTTGATCAATTTGTCATTTGGCACTTCTTGTACCTTTACAAGATGTAGCGGTGAGCACCCAACCTACGCGTGCTATTTACATTCCGTCTATTGTCACAGGTCCTATTTGTCATGGGAAAGCTATTCGTGACAGCCACATCGTGGTTCGAGGGCTATTTTGAACTTTTGCCCCCGAAACGCCTTTTTTCGACTAAGTTTAAAGCGTTTTCGGCTCTATCGCCCAACCTACGAGTTCGAATTACATTCCTTCTGTTGTGACATGTCCTATTTATCACGAGGAAGTTGTCTATGACAGCCATACGATGGTTCGGAGGCTGTTTTGAATTTTCTCTCCCGGAATGCCCTTTTTCGACTAAGTTTAAGGCGTTTTTGGTTCTAACTCCCAACCTACACGTGCAAATTACATTTCATCTGTTGTCGCAGGTCCTATTTGTCACGAAGAAGCTAGCTGTGACATCCGTACGGTGGTTCTAGGGTTGTTTCACAGTTTCACCCCCTTAACACTCTTTTTCGGTTAAGTTTGAGGCGTTTTTTACTCTAACTCCCAAAATACTACAGCAATTTATGTGTGTTATTGAGATAATAAACATGAAAACAATATTTCTAATCAGCCCCCAATAATAAGGACACATGAAAGCTAATTGCATTTGTTTTTACAGAGGCCTCTTAAATGCTCAAATATGTCCCCTAACATAGCAGTGACAATCAATAACTCAAGCTAAAATCAATTGATCAACCAAATCAATACATAGGTAGGTCTTCAAGCAACCATAAAAAAAATTTTTACTTTGAATCTAAATTTGTATTAAAGCAATGAAACTTGGCATAGGGCAAAACAATCTCACATATGATGTATATATAATTTAAATTAATTAAAGTTCTGTATACATTTATGTTTAATTCTTATTTAAATGTTTGGATCATAGATTTGGATAGGATTTAAAAAGATAAAGGGAAATCTTGAGTCTTCCAAAATATATCTACAGATTATAGTGATCCGTATGAGATTAGAGTTAAGGTATAATCCTAAATCTTCAAAAATAAATCTAGATTATGGTGATACATATGACATTAGAGTTGAGGTTCCATGGAAACCAAAGTGTGATGTTTGCAATGGTTTGGTCTCATAAGAAAAAGACATTTAATTCTCCCTCTTATACAAGCAATAGTGGAGAGTGAAAAAGACTAAAACACAAAATCCAACAAAGTAGAAAGTGGTGAAGAAGAAAAAGATGAAAGATGGTATGCAAGTTTCCTTAACAAATATAAACGAAGAAAGGGCACAAGGTCCTACGCCACTTTGTAGAGAGGTGAAGAGACAAAATCCGACAAAGTGGGAAGTGGTGAAGGAAAAAAAAAAAGGGAGAGATAATGTGCAAGTTTCAGTAACTGATATAAACTAAGATAGGGGGACAAGATCCTCCACCTCTTCTATATCTATTGTCTTTGAAATTCTCAAATCTTATGAAATGGGAGATTTTGGTAATAGCAAATTCACTTTTAATCAAGAGTTGCCATGCCAAAAGAATGTTCTAAATTTTTCTCAAAAAATAATAGAGGGAGCCTATCTGCAAGTGAGATGGTGGAGAAGGTTGATACCACTAATAATGAGAGGCTACTAAGGAGGAAAATAGAAGAAATCTAAAAGAGACATTTCAAAACCTGAAAAAAGTTAAAGGAAAACTTGTTTGAATCCTTCTTTTATCAACTAACCTTTGAAGTTGTGAGAGATTTTTATTTCTTCACCAAAAAAAGATATGTAGACACCCCATTTTTGACCGACCTTAAGACTCAGACGTCATCGATTGAGCGCTCGGTGATGGTGCATGTTGTGCTTATCCCGAGGTTTCGGAGTTCTCGGCCGAGAGCCTTGCCTCCGGGCCTCGGAACCTTTTGTGCTTTGCCTCGGTTTGCGGACCAGGTCTTACTTTCTCTTCCCAGAGGGAAGGAGAGGTCTTGTAGACCATCTCTCAGTGGCCGTAGGCTACTTTTCGTTGTCACAGGCCACTGTTCCTGTTTGGAGACTAGTTTCCAGTTTTCGGAGCCGTCGGCCGTGCGCCTCGGTTCGGGACCGCTTAACTTTCTCCGTTTGCGCCGGTTTTTGGCACACACCTTGTTTCCTCTGTCTAGAGGGACACTGTGGCCTAGGAGACCACCTTTGTGGTCGCACGCCACTTTCGATGCTTAACAGCCTGTTTTCGGGGCACCCAGCTGCGCATTTTGACCCCCGAACCCTCGTTTTGCATCCGTCTTGGTTCATCTTTGGCATGGACCTTGTTTTCATTGTTTTGGAGGTGGTACAAGGGTGGGAGACCACCTTTTCTCCTTGGAGACCACTTTTCTCCCGCCAGCCGATTTTCTTGTCAGGAAGGTGGTCTCCTTGGTCTTTGAGCCACATTTACTGGTCTCCCACCATACCACTAGCTTGCATTCAATGTGGAGACCATCAAATTGGACTGCCGACCACCTTGAACCTTTTGAATTGGTCGGCCGACCAGGGGAAGTGGTCGGCCGACCACCTGAACTGATCGGCCTGCCTCCCCTAGTTTTGTCTCTGTGAGTTGTTGCCAGCTGTGCCAGTTGGAAAGCACAGACTGGATCCTCCATATACGTGTATGGAGGATCTTCAACCTTGGTTTTTAGCTTCTTTGAGAAGCTTTGGCCTCCTTTGTCTATAAAGGAAGGCTTCCCTCTCCTTATACCAGGTTGAAAAATTGGTCTAAGGCTCCCATATATCTCTCTATATATCTCTATATTTTGGGTTCAAAAGAGTCTTGTTCTTGACCTATGACACCACACCTCATAGCCACACACCTCCACCATTGTTCTAAGGTTCTTGGAGGGTCTTGAGAGGTCTCAAAGAGTTGGTTTTGGGCTCCAGAAGTTGCTGTCTTGCTGAGCTTCAAGGGTAACACAATTTTTCCCTCTTTTAAGCTTTATTTTGATCCATCTCTTAGCCTCATTTGCATGCTTATTTGAGCTTTGTTGTCAACTGAAAAAAGGTTCATATTTCAGTGATTTTCATGTTTGTTTAAGGCTCTTTTGGTGTTGGGGGTCATCTACCCTCTTGCATGCTCTATTTAACCTTGTTTTGTGCCATGCCATAAGGCATTCGAGCTAGTATTTGTTTGGCCTTCCTACCACTAAAATCCAGTCGATTTTCAGTGGTGAGAATGTTGATTTGAGGGCCTAAATCAGAGAGGGGTGACCCTCTCTCTTGTTGTCTTGTTTACTAGCATTTTTGGCCTACCAAAGGAGCATATGTTTATACCATTTGGAGGCCTAGTTCAAGCACTTTTTGGTGACTTTTAGGACCTTCCTAGACTCTGTCTAGGGCTGGTTTGGTCACCTCATGTTTGCCTCTTGCATGTGTAGAATAATCCTCTTCATAGCTTATCAAAGGGGCATGTCATTCTTGCATGTATTGGTCATGTTTCAGTGGGTTTTTGGTCATTATTTGGCATATCATAGCTCTTTCTTTGGCTAGTTTAGTGGCCTCTTGAATGCTTCATATGCTTGTAGTGTAAACCATGCTCACTAGCTTACATTGCATGTTGTTTTGGCTATTGATTCTAGCATATTTTGGCCATACTTCAAACTGATTTTGTTCATATTTTGGGCTGCCTCAGCTCTATTTTTAGGCCTCTTGGTCGAATGATGCTTGCCATGCATGGTTGTAGTGTAATACCCTTGCCTAGCCTTGAGTTTTGAACCCCCTTGTATGCTTAACTTGAGGTGTTTCTATGTTTTGGCATCATTGAGCATGATATTTCAGAGCGTATAAGGTTGCCATATTCTCATGTTTATCACTCTTTAAATGCGTTTGAGAGTTGTGCTTGTATGCCTCATTTATGGACCATTGCATGAGCTTCATTTTTGTACCTTTCAAACCATCATCTTAGTCCATTTTGCTACTATTTTGGGCCTGCATAGGGACTATTTGGGGTTGGTTTGGTCATTTGAGCATCGCTTTGCATACCTCTAGTGTAATGTACTTCACTAGTTTCGGTATTTGAGCCTCCCAATATGCATTGTGTGAGTTGTTTGCGTGATTCGGGACCATGTTACATGTTATTTCAGAGCTGGAACTTGTGCCATTGTACACAATATTTCATCATTTCAATGCTTTTGTAGAATTGTATCTCGTACCTTAGGCTTTGATCCCTTGCATTGTTCATGCTTGTGTGTGTGTCATTGCCTTGTTTTCATCATGTATGGCCACTGATTTGGGTGTGGCTGAGGTCCATCCATCTTGGTTTAAGTCCATCTTACATTGTGTATGCCATATAGTCCATGTTATCGCATGTTCGATCATTGCATTGCGTATGCCTCATTTATAACATTGCGTATGTTAGCGCATTGTGTATGCATGCCATATAACCCGCGTGCATTAAGTATGCCATTGATTAGTTCATAGCATTGTGTATGCCATTTGCATGCTTGCATGTCATTCCTTGCATCTTCGCATCACTCAATTGCATTGCATTTAGATCGCATGCTAGAGTTGCATTTGTCCATACATTGTTTGTTGTATTGTGTTTGGAGTAGGGTTTAGTCCAAACACGGGAAACGAGAGACGTTTCGTACTCAAAGTGACGAAACGTGCCTCGATTCTTGGTCACCAACACTCTTGACTATCCATGATAGAGTTGTTGGTTTTAGGTGTTTACATGTGCATTCATTTCACATTGAGTCGTGCAATTCGACTCATCGGCCATCATGCATTGGGATGCGTGATTGGTGGCACGAGGATTGAGGACTACACTCCCTAGAGCTTATGCAATGACGGGGAGAGTGGTCATGCACACATGTGTTGCAAATACCTTGCTTTCTCTCTCTCTCTTGCCTTTGTTGCAGAAAATGCAGAAACCAGGAGAAGAAACTGGTCGGCCGACCAGGTTTTCTGGCAGGCCGACCACCTTTTTTGGTTTTCACCACCAAGGGTGGTCGGTAGGTGGTCTCCAATGCCTACAGCTGGTCGGCAGCCTCCCCCTAGATTCCCAGGGTAGAGTTTCATCTCCTTGGAGCTTTGTGCAAGTTTCTGAGATCAATTGCAAACAAAGGCGAGCCAGGGCATCGCGATGGATTTCCCGGCAAGGCGACTCGAGCATGCATGCATCCTTTATCATTCAAAGCAGAGCTAAGGCAGCCCATTTTACATAGTTTGCATGCTAGTTTAGTTAATTTGTTAATTAGCTAGTTGTTGTGTAATAATTAGTTAATTCGATCCTGTATTATTTATTCGGACCCTCCGAGAGAGGGCAATATTGTAATAAGTGTGCGTGTGTGTGATGTATGTCTTCCAACCCCACGTCTTTCTCCATTTTATTTACCAGCTTATGATGGTTAGTTTTAGGGCATGTTTCAATTAGCATCCTTATGCTCTCATGATTGCATCCATTCATCTGTCTTGCATGCACCGGGCTCGGTGCATCATACTAACTGCATTGTATTTCAATTCCAAGTTGAATACATGTTATCTGTAACATCTCATATACCATTTTAGAATAGCCGAGCCTATCTTAGTTGCATCTTGCATGTGTTACATTAGGCATCTCAACATAGTTAGGATTCATGCATGTTTTCTAATTAGCTTCTTTCTTTGGCTCGGAGTACTCGGTAAGTGTTTATGCTTTAGCATCCTTGCATGCGTGTGAGTGACTGCCATGACAGCATGCTTATCATGAGGCTATGTACTTATGTGATATAACTGCCTGAATGCCTGTGGGTGAAGGTTGGGTTGCTTGAATTGGAATAATTCGTCGAAACCCGTGTTTTAGCCTACTTGCGAGTAGCAAACTTCAATCCATTTTCAAAACAAACGGATATGCGATGCTTTGTTCCAACTTAGGCAATCTAGTCTATACTTGTATGCTGTGCGCATCACATAGTAATTCTAGGTTAATAACCAGAATAAGAACACATGTGTTTTCAAAAACTAGATATCATGCTTAGTAGTGGCCGATCTTTGATCGGGCGAGCGGGGGTGCTCATGAAATGACCTTCCCCAATCGTACCCAAGTTCCCGAGCCGAGGCAACTTTGGTGATGACGGACACGTGGCCTTAGGCACGAGTCAGGGTTTCCTAAATTCCCCAAAAATAAAATATTTAGGTGGCTACTCTGTATCTGGCAAAGCAGTCCATGTTTGGCACTTCTTTCTAAAAATCAGTCTTTCAAAACGATTTGTTGGATTTGGATTCTTTGGTGATTTATCGATCTTGCATTGCACTTTGTGAGATTAGATTCAGAACCGTGACATTGAGTCCGAACTATAGTGAGCCCAATGAACAAAACGGGATTTCTCCCGGGACGTTCGGGGACGTCTACACTTCACCAAAAAAAGATGTCAAATAAAGTATTAAAAAAAATTAACCGAAACCCATAGTCAATAAATTGTTCTCCAAATCACACTCATATGTCAAAGTTTATTCTACATCACCAAAGCCAAATCTGGAAAAGAAACTAATGAAATAGCATTCCCAATGCTTTATCATTCCAATTTTTTTAGTAGAACCAAGCAAAAATAAGAGTGTGATTGTTAAGAGTGTAATATGAAGTTTGGTTGTGGAGATGATGGACTACGAATCTATTGCAAGTTTGTCAAAAAAAACCCTCCAATTTTTTTAGTAGAACCAAGCAAAAATAAGAGTGTGATTGTTAAGAGTGTAATATGAAGTTTGGTTGTGGAGATGATGGACTACGAATCTATTGCAAGTTTGTCAAAAAAACCCAAGACTGAGAATGGTTGACACGATTATTCTCCTCTTTATTTTTTACTAAATACTACAAATAATTAAAATCAACCCTAAAAATGCAAGTAAAGAAAAACAAAAGTCAATAGAATTAAAACCAACAGTAGATGCAATTAAGTTTCCCACAATAGATGCAATATTGTCTTCATGATAAAAGAATACAAAAACCCATATAAAAACTAATAGTTAGTTTAAAAAATGAACAATGAGAGAAGGAATTTAGAATGCATAATAAAATTATTCAAGGAAGCAAATTAAGACTAGCCCTTAATACAAAATAAATAAAAAATAACCTGCTATGTAGCAATCAAATTAACGCAAGGCGAAATTGGGAACATGACATTGAGAAGAAAATCTACAATTCAAGGCTAGGAATTTCTATAATTTGAATAGTATCCATAGAAACGGAGATACATCAAATCTTTTGGTTGTATAGTTCTGATGTTTGTAGAATCCACTAATGTCATAATTCTAGGAAATGTTAAAAAGTTTGTAATTATTGTAAGATCGAGCCGAATTCATATTTTAGCAATTGGATAAACACCAATCACACTATATACAATTTTATGCAACAGAGCAACTACAAACATTTTATATCCAATGGTCACACTGGGGGTAGCATCACATAAGTTAATAGTTATTTGCCATCACCAAACCCATAAAGAGCATAAAGGGATAATAAATAATATTAAAACAAAATATACCCACTTTATAAAAAAATTTAGGATACAAACTCAGTACCTTATGTAGTGTAGATTAAATGATCCAGCTGCTGTTGAGTGACAATAATTCTAGTGATTTATTCACCTGCATAGCATTATATATACACACACACACACATATTAAACATCATCTTTGAAATTTTTAATAAATTACAGCCACATACATTAAATTTTGAATAAATCCTAAAGCAACAATGTCAGAAAATGAGGAAATAGAGAAATAGAGAGAGAGAGAGAGAGAGAGAGAGAGAGAGAGACTGTGAGTGAGAGAGCTCAAGCGAGAGAGAGAGAGAGAGAGAGAGATGCCTGCAATACATGTACAAAGCATTATATATACACACACATATATTAAACATCATCTTTGAAATTTTTAATAAATTACAGCCACATACATTAAAATTTAAATAAACCCTAAAGCAATAATGCCAGAAGAGGGAGAAACAGAGAGAGAGAGAGAGAGAGAGAGAGAGCATGTGATGTGCAGCTATGACGGTGGTGATTTGCGCCGGTGGTGGTGGTCGTCACAATGTCCTTCGTACGGTAGACTACAGTGAGGGGGATGATTTTTGTGAGGTTTGGTGAAGTACGGTGTGTGTGATACAAAAGTGTGAAGTTGTGTTGTCTAACAAAGAGGGGCACGCGCAGAAATAAAGGAATCGGTGCGAGTTGAAAATTCAACCTTTAGCGACTAATTTCTCTATTTGTCGGCAAAGTAATATATATGCCGACTAAATCCTTTTGTAGCCAAATATAAGTCAACAATGACGAAAATCTTAGTCGCTAAAAGTCCTATTTTGCAACTGATTTTAATTTTAGTCGCAAAAAAACAATATTGCCGATTAATTTTATTTTTTGTAGCCTAAAATGTGGACTAACAGCGACTAATATCCTTTTTGGTCACTAAAGTGGAATTTTTGCTGACTAAATTTAAATTTTGTCGCCAATAAGTAATATTTATCAACTAAAATATTTTAGTAGTTATATCTTGAACCAACGCCAACAAAATTAATTTTTAGTCATCAAAAATTGTACTTTGGGTGACTAAAAGTCATTTAGTTGCCAAAAGTATAATTTGTTGTTGTGAAATTACCCTTAATCCCAATTTTAATTACTAAAAATAGCCAACATAAAATATCTTATTTCAAGCTAAATGAAGATGATGAGTTAAATTTAAAAAATATTAGTAGTTATTCACTGGAGCAGTTGGCAATATGAATATTTGCTTTGCTGATTGGGATTAGTTTCGTGTATGGTGTTGGTTTACAGGTGTGTCATCTGCTGCAGAGGTGCTTTTGTGTTATCTGTTTGCTGGGCTCAGCCCTCTTTTGACAAGAGGATTTTTGGGGGTTAAAATGGTATTTTAGTCATAAAAAGATAAAATAGATTAAGAAATTAATAAGATAAAATATTATATTTAAATTATAATTATTTCATTTTTTTTCTCACAAAAATTAGAAAAACTCATTCTAAATAAGGTTTTTTAACCCTAAATTAAAATAACTAAAAAAATAAAAAAACCAACCAACATTCCAAACTTGGATTAGACTGATCTCTTGGATGATTGTTGGATTTGGGTGTATCTTTACATCATTGCGTTGGCTTTTCTTTTTCTTTTTCTTTTTTTTTTGGTTTCTTTTCCTTTTGGTTTTTTCTGTTTGGTCTCTCCCCAGACCTGGCTTGGTGCTAATATATAATTACAATTTTGATTGGTAGCTCGAATTTCCCTCCCCCGAATCCCCCTAATTTCCATTTTAAGTAAACTGTTTTTTTTTTTTTTTTTTTTCACTTGCCTTGCATTTTTTTTTTTTTTCCCCAAAATGGCAATTCGGGGGTTTCGGGGGAGCACCCCCTCGAGCTCCCGTGTTTTTCCCATATAATTATGCGTTTATTTCGATACCAATTTAATTGGGATAACTATGTTCTGTTATGATATTCTTTACCCTCGTCTCCCCCTTATTATTGTTGTATTTGTAAACTCATGATTCATCAATAAAAAATAAAAAAAATTCTAATAAAAAAAAATATGAAATTCTTGAGGGAAAAAAAGGGAGCAAACTATCAATAGGTCCTAAGACTTTGACTTAATTTTCATCAAATCTTATTGAAAATAAGTCCTAGTATAATTGTTACTAAAAATAAATTTTTTGTAATAATTTTTTACATATGTTGCTAAAAATTAACAATTAGTGACTTTTTTTGTTACGATTTTTATAAATTATTGTTAAAACTTACAGCTAGTGACGTTTTTTTATGACGAATTTTTTAAACTGTTGTTAAAAGTTGAAATTAGTTCTTTTTTTTTTTTAACGATTTTTTTAAGTTGGCATCAAAATAATATAATTAACAACTAGTAACGTTTTTTAATAATTGAATGTAAAACATACTTTCCTTCCTCCTCTGGTTCAGGAACTGAGGCAGAGGAACTGAGGCTTTGTTAAATTTTTAATACTCTGTTAAATGTTAATCTTGATTGTTGTAAATTATTACTCATAATGCTCTGTTAATGCTGATTTCTAGAAAATTAACATCGTATCATTGTCTTTGATGGTGTTTGGGAAGTGAGTTTTGATGTAGGTTTTTTTAGATGTAGGATATTATTGAAGAAAAAAATTTTTGTGTTTGGGAAGATAGTTAGGTTTTTTTGTGGTTGAATGTGATGTTTGTGAGAGAAAAAGTAAAATGATTATGGGGTTGAATGTGATATTTTGTTTGGATGTGTTTTTTTTTGGATTTGGAAAATTTTTCTCTTTTAATGAAAAAAATGAGAAAAAACCCAACTAAAATTCTTCCTTTACAAAATCCATAATTTTAGAAAAATGAATTCAAGAAGTTTAGGTTTAATGATTGGAGGTTCTTAGTTTAATAGAATTTGTAAAAATTTTAAAATATTTATTTTTTTTAACAGTGGGTTTATTTGTTGTTGTTGGTGGTAGAGAGAGAGAGAGAGAAGAGATAAGATAGGTTGATTAGGGTTTTGATGTCCATCATGGTCAATTTATTTTAAAATATAATTGTCATTAAAATAAAATTTCATTAAGTGTGTGTACTGAAATAAGTAGGTGAATAGAAATAGAATTTTCTTAAAATCTTTCAAAATTGTTGAGCGAGGCTGACTGAGCATGTGCAATGACCAAAATACCCCCATACAATTAAACTACCCTTAATGCCAATTTTGATCACCAAAAATAATCAATAAAAAATATCATATTTCATGCTGAATGAAGATGATGAGTTAAATTTAAAAAATGTTCGTAGTTATTTACTGCAACAGTTAACAATATGAATATTCTTGAGTGGAAAAGAAAAAGAGTGTGACAAAACTTCAAAATTATTCTAAATTGTGACTTTTATATAAAGCCAATAGTGCCAAGATTCAGTGTTGATCATGGTTGTGGAAGGAAAAGAAAGTTATATTAATGAAGGTGGGCTGTTAAATCTTGAAAGTGTCATATTAAGAGTTTTCGGCATTGTTATATTGGTTAGAAATGTGTTACACAATCTTATTATTAATTTTATTGTAATTTTCTCTCTTTACAACCATTTGACGTGAATATTTTCTAAATCCAAACACGAGGAAAAGTTGCCTTTTTCGTTTGTCACTTTTCTCCCAATTTAGGAATTATTTTTTTGAGCTTTGGATTCTATGTCCTAATTATTTGTCCCAGCACCCTCTTAGCATTGTTACATTGACACAATTTGAATTCAATGCAGTTATTCATTTTTTTTTAATAACTAACAAACTTTTAAAAGTTAGTATTGAATTCAAATTTTGACATTGTGACAATATTAGGAGGGTAAAATATGGAATAAACAATAGGAATAGAGAATCCCAAGTTTTTTTTGGGCTTCTCTATTGAAAAAGATACTATTTGTGTCGAAATGTTTGTTACAATAATTTGAAGACTCAAATTATCAATTTTTTAGTAGTACTTGTTTGCCTGACTTTATTTTAGTCTCTTTTTATGCAATTTTTTAGGTAATATCATTTTTAATACTTTTCATGGACTTTCATAGTAAAAGTTTACTAAAAAATTTGTTCAAAGACCAAAAATACTAAAAAGAAATACACAAGCAAAAGAGATATAGATAAATCTTAAGAGATAGTTATCACTTACCCATCAAATGTCAATGAATTATTTCCCAAGGAAAATATGATAGTGAAAAAAAAAGTGGTGGGGAAGAAGGATCCTATTAAAACTATCATATCTACCAATCTCATTAGATGATTAGATATTGACAAATAGTGCAACCCATTAAAACTTAGGCACATATACTTCACCCCTATCTTTTTCAATGTGGAAGCTTACCTAACATTTACAAATCATATATTCAACTAGATGTCACACACATCAATTAGCTACCACTATATATAAACAATGTAGCCTTCTGTGGCCAAGGAGATAAGTGAGAAAGTATGATGTTTTTATTCTTACTTTTTGAGAGTTTAAATGGAATTTGTTTGGCATGATTGCAAATTTTAAAGTGTAATGGGACAAGGGTGACACAAGAAAAATGACCATGAAGTACTTGATTGAGAATATAGAATTTTCATGTATATTATCGTTAATAAATGTAGATTCAAGGTAAAATTGGACACAACATAAAAGAAATGGATCCCATATTTTTTTTAGACAGGGTAGTTAGCTCAGTGGTTCATGTAATTATCTTTTAGAACAATGAGAATGTCAGAGGTTCAAGATTCGAGTTGATAAAACGATTGTGGCATTTTCATTGTAATCTAACTTACTAACCACCTAACATCCTATCAAAAAAAAAAAAAAAAAAGAAAGAAAGAAAGAAAAAAAAGAAAAAGAATTGTGTCTTTTGAATCAACTGTGAGTGATGGTTGGATGAATAAAGTGCCGGAGAGGATCCTCTTCCAAAAGAAATGATAAACATTCTGGAATATTGGAAACATTAATTTGAAATAATTGTAATTATTTTTGAACTTGTCAATAAAAATGTTACTTTCAATCTTATCTTTTTGTGCTTGTATTGTTTAATTTCCTTAAAATATCACTTGTTATATTTTGAGTAATTGAATAGTAAATGGGTTGTATTGCATCTGACGAAAGTGATCTTACTAATTAAGGCCTCATTTTACCTGTTGAGCAATGTTAAACAAAAATGCAAAACAATAGCTAATAATTAGAAAAAAAGCACTTCTTCCTAAGCTTACTAATAACAATTTTTCTTTATTTTATTTAAAGTTAATTTTGACTCATAAATTATCAACAGAAATTACATTCTGACACAAAATTTCATACTAAAATAAAATAAAATAAAAAAGAACCCAATTTTTTAATAACAAAAACGGCTCTGCCACATTATTTCATAATAGTTTTGTATAAAATGACGTAAGAATAAAAATTTTCTTGTTTAATACGCTATGGCATTTTGATAATGTTGTTATAAAAACTATAAGAAAATACCAAAATTAATTTCTTTGCCTAAAATCTCTCTTTTATATCTTAATTCAATGGGGAAAAAAAGGATCTTATACTAATGTTTTTCATAGAAAATAGAATTTTATGTTGAATTAAGGATGTGAAAGATTGTTCACATTCAAGGCTAAAAGTTGTTTGGCAGTTCTGGTTATTGATCCTAGCCATTCAAAAGCACAGTCACAACAAATTAGGGTAATTGGGCTGGCTTGTCTGATTCCACAAAATAATCCCAACATAAGTAAAGAAAATCCTTCAGATTTGAGATCCTGTGAATGTAATTACTCAATTATATCAAACTTCCTTGATACATCTAGAAGTATTGATGCATCTAGATTATCAAAACTATATTACAAAGAAAAGAAAAATCAATGAGCCATTTTGATGATTTTTTATTTTTTATTTTTAATTTCTTATTTACTTAACATTACTGTAATGAAAAACATCATAGGATAAATTATACTTTTTAACTCCCGTAGTTTAATTTTATTTTGGTTCTTATTATTTTAAATTTAATAATTTGATCCTTACATTTTAACTCTAGTTTTAATTTGATTATTCTATTTAAGTTGGAGGGTTTTTTTGTTTTTTAGATGGGGATTTAAGTTGGAAGTTAAAATTAATGATTTTGGAACACTTGTCAGTCATAGACACGTAAAAAAAAAAAATAGAAAATTAAACAAAAAGACCAAATTAAAACTGGATTTACACTTTGTTTGTTTGGATAGAAATCATTTTTTGAAAAATATTTTCCATATTTTTTGGTGTTTTGTACAATGGAAAACGAAAGTCAACGGAAAACTTTTTTCATGGTCAATGAAAAACAAGTCTATTTGAGCAGAAAATATTTTTTACTTTTAAAAAGAGAAAAACGTTTTCTGAATTAAAATTTTATCAATGTCACCACACTACCACCAACACTCTCACCTCCACCATCACCGTCGCCATCACCGTTGCCGTCGCTCCACCACCATGCCACCACCTCCACTTCCACCTTCATTCCACTACCAACACTATCAAACATAGAAAAATGTTTTATCCGAAAGATATTTTCTGGAAAAAAAAATTTGTAAAAAATGTTTTCTACCCTAACAAACGGAGCATTAAAATGTAAAAATTAAATTGTTCAATTTAAAATACTAGAGATTAAAATAAAATTTAAATTAAATTACAGGAATGAAAGGCTAATAAACCTAAAATTATATTATTATACAAGGACAATATGGAGAAGTCATTATTGTTTCTTTGATGGGTGAAGCTAATGTGTAGGCTAGATTAGGACAGAAGTGTCTTGAAGAAGTGTTTGCTTATATCCTCCTATAATCCAATTGGGTTTTATAGCTTTTGAGAATCACATTGCCTAATATAATAAAGTCCATGTTACACCCATATTATAATTCTTCAATTCAACCAACATACACAAAAAAGACAGGAATCTTTAATCTTTTGATTTTTTGTTTAAGGCGACACAACCATGAGAGAGTACCCAAAAAAGGCAAAACCCAAAATACAAGAAATATGTGAAAAAGCCAATAATGGGAAGACAAAAGAAAAGTAGAGAAAACATTCAATGGGGTTATATAAGCCCAATAATATTACATTTTTTTTTTTTTTTTTTTTTGTGAATTACACTCACGGTCCTTATAATTTGAGACTTGTATCATTTTGATCCCTAATTTTTCAATTGTATTGCATTTGATCCTGAATTTTGAATATTGTTCCAAATAAGAACAATTGAAAATATCATTACTCAATTTCAAAGACAAAATCATCAATTTGATAAAATATAAACGAATTTGACAAAAATAAATGTCAAAAAAATATTTTTGAATTTTTAAAAATTATTTCTACTTACCGAAGATAAAATTATGTAAAATTGATAAATCTTTTACACATATATTTTTTTTTACAAAATTAATTTTTATTATGTGTTTAGATGATGATTATGTAATGGATGGTTGTTAGGATTTTAATGTGTAATTAATATACAGTATTTAATATATAAAATATTTTTAGTTTTGGATTTTTTGATATAATGGATTGATTTAATAATGATATAAAAGTTGTTGCCATATTTAACTTTTGAAAAAATAGAAACTAATTTAATGAAAATAAAAATAAGCACCCATTACATGATCATCATCCAAATACATAATAAAAATTAATTCGGTAAAAAAAATAAATAAATATGTAAAAGATTTATTAATTTTGCATAAGTTTATCTTTGTTAAGTATAAATAATTTTTAAAAATTCAAAAATATGTTTTTGATGTTTATTTTTATCAAATTAGTTTATATTTTATCAAATTGACTATTTTGCCCTTGAAATTAATCAATGGTATCTTCAATTGTCCTTTTTTGGAACAAGAAAATTCAAAGTCAAATGTGTTACAATTGAAAACTCATAGACCAAAGTGACACAAGCCCTAAATTATAGGGACTGATAGTATAATTTGTCATTTTTTTTTTTTTTTTTGGGTTGCTTATTTTGATCTTTAGTATTTTTTTTTTTTTAATAAATTTTTAAACAAAATTTTAAACTTCTAAATTCAGTTCGACGACACAAAATTGAAAATTTCAAAAAATTTAACAAAAAAAAAAAAAAAAAGATCCATAAGCCAAAAATTGTAAACTTTTTTTTTGCTTATCTTGGCTATTTTCAAGTTTTATTTTTTAAAATTTTCAATTTTGTTTTACTTTTTAGATTTGAGATAGACTGAAAAAGAAAAAAAATTTAACATGTGACCTATTTTGGAACTTGACTAGTCACTTTGTAACTTTTAATCTGTTTTGAGTCAAATCATATTTTTATTTTTTACATATTTTTTTAAAAAAAAGTCAAAAAATTAAACTTTTTAACTTTTCAAAACAAGTCATAATCTTTACAAAAAAAAAAAAAAAAAAAAATTACTACAAAAAAAAAAAAAAAAATCAAAACAAAAGGTGACTATGTATATGCCAGCTAAAGAGGTAGATGGTGCCATTCATGATTTTTAATCAAACGCTGGATAACTCGTTCAAAAAACTCTCTCTCTCATCTTCAAGTCTTAGTCCCCAATTCTTACCATAATTAGACCTTGTAACTGTAAATTCTCCTTCCATACATAGCAACATAGCATTTACTTCCTAATCAATAAAAACATTAACATCTCTCTCTCTCTCTCTCTCTCTCTCTCTCTCTCTCGGTATTAAAAGCAAACCAAATCCTCCTCACCCACAAGGTGGAAGGAAACTCTCACATCCAATCCAACTCCTCCCAAAAAATGAATCCACCACTATTGGAGCCATCTGATCATCTCTCTGAAATTTCAAGCCTCAACTCTTCAATGGAAGATCAAAACCATGATCATCAAAACCCCAAACATGACTCAAAATCCAATCTTGTGTTGAATCTATGCCTCTCTAGCAAGGATTTGGATCATGGGTCGAAGCCAGAACTCAATTTCATCGACTCTTTCAACATGGATTCATCAAACACTCCTCAAGCCAATGAAGAAGCCGAGCCAGAGCTAGAGCCACGAGTCTTTTCTTGTAACTATTGCCAGAGAAAGTTTTACAGTTCACAGGCTTTGGGTGGCCACCAAAACGCACACAAAAGAGAGAGAACACTTGTGAAGAGAGGAGGACAGAAGATCGGCTCCACGGCTCACGAATCACAGCCGAGCGGGTACTCTAGCATGGCGGCCCTGCCTCTGCATGGCTCATTATTCAATAGGTCTCTTGGGATTCAAGCCCACTCTATGATCCACAAGCCAACTAATTACTTACCATCATCATCCCAACAAATGTATGGTCATCATCATCATGGGTGGTCTAGGAAGCCTACTGTAGGGCGGCTTGCACTGGAGAATTATTATGGAGGGGCATCCGTGGGACCCTCATCGAGTGGTGGTGCCGCTAGATTCGATGGCGGTTGGAAGTTTTCTCCGGTAGTGGCGGCCGGTGAAGGAATTGGAGGGTATAGGTGGGATAGTGGTGGTTATCATTTGAAGACCAATAGTCAAGATGAGTTGCAAAAGCTAGACTTGTCTCTCAAGCTCTAAGTTGTTCCATCTTTTTCTTTTCCAATTTAATTTCCTTCTTAAATTTTTTAAAAATATTTAGTAGCATAGAACATAATCACAGAATCAGACACATAACCCTCATACAAGAAGATTTTATCTGATTCTATGATTAATTTCTGTGGAAGTAGAAGAACTGCAATTTTTTTTTCTCAATTTAGGATTTTTGTTTTTGATATTTTTAAGAAGCTTTTTATTTATTTATTAGAAGTTGATGTAAATATGTTTTTTTATTTTGGTAATCTTCACTTTGAACGCAATCAAATTCTATGTAGGTTTGTTTTGAAATTGGAACATTGCTTGTTTGATTTTGATGATTGCCAACTTTTCTTGTGGAGATGTGTTTAGTTAAGAAAGTATAAGTTAATTGCCTTCTCTAACTTTGGAGGAAATCGTTTTGTTGATTTAAATCAATTAGATACTCAATAATAGAGTTCACATGCCTCTGGCTAATTAAAGTTTTCTTAATAAGGGATGGTTTGGCAATGATTTTTTTTTTTTTTTTAGTGAAAATTTTGAATTAATTTTTAATTTTTATTCATTTAATTAATTAGTCAAAAAGTCACTTAAAAAAGTCAAAATGAAACGGAGCCTACTCTGGTCCATAGAACATAGATGGTGCCACAAAAATGAGTGTAATGTTGCCACACATTATTATTATTATTTTTTTTTTTTTTTTTTTTATTTTTTTTTTTGGTACCTACCAAAAAAAAAAAAAAAAGTGGCAGTTTTGCCGATGCGCAAATCGTGGCCAAAAGTTTGTAACATCACTTAAATTCAAATTTCAAATTTTAGATTTTAAAAATCATAAGATTTTATTACAATTTGAGGTTAAGAGATTGCTCATTTACCCTAGGCCCGTTGGAATTTAGAGTTAGATTAGTGAAAGAATAGTTAGTGTGGGGATTATTAATAAGAAAATTAAGAAAAAATATATTTATTTGATGACCATCGAACTAGTAAGAATTCATATTTATTTTGACATTTTATGATGGGATTAACTATATGAAATTTCATAAATAACTTGGTACTTTTAATATATTTTAATATTAAAAATTATATTTTATAAATATATATATTTGGTACTATATTATTTTTTGATATAAATATATTATTGAACTATTATATTTTAATATTAAAAATTATTTTTATATTAAATTATTTTTATAAAATAAAGGACAAAATAGTCCTTTCAACTCTAATCGCATGAGATTGGATTTGAATACTACCTCCCCATGGGATTGTGGAAACAGGGATACTGTTGTGCCATAGTGTTGTGCTCTTTTTGTGAGGCCGTCCCCAGTGTTTTTCGATAATCTGAATCATTCATATTGTATAGTTCGTCGAGTAGATCATCCTTACAAAAAATCAAGGTGATTGGATATCTGTAACCCTATAACCAAAGCACACTTGTTTTTATAAAAATTAAAAGTTAACATAACTTTCATAAATTTTTAAAAACAATTAGGACCTAATCACGGGGTTATGAATATCTGATTAATTTGATTTTTTACATGAATAATATTCTCGACGAATCCTACAATATGAACGGTTTAGATTATCGAAAAACACTCGGAACAATCTTCCACAAAGAGCATAGCAGTTACTGCAAAACACTCGGGACAATCTCCTGGGATTGTTAGTCCCATGCTCATTTTTTCAAACAAATATGATTTTTGTATAATTCAATCTCATCCACTATAACCCAAAACAAACAGATCCTAAAGAGGAAAGGGAAACATGATTTTTGCGGATCCCACCTCACTACTAATCTAATATCATCTCTATAACTCAAAACAAACGAAATCGAGGAAGATGGGGGAAGAGATTGATGATAACTTCTATATTTCATTATTTTTTTTTAATTATTATTACTGAATTATATAATAAGATTTTTTTTGAAAAATTTATCCATAAATTCTGTATAGGGGAATGTCGATCCATTTAATTCTAAGAGTTTTCTTATAAATCAATTAGTCATTTTTGTTTTAAAAAGTTATATTTATTTAATTTGGTACCATTTGAGTTTAAGTGAATGTCCTTTTATGATTCATTTTTCTAATTTTTGGATTTATTTTTGGGATGAGAATTGAAAGGTTAGGTGTGAAAGACTCTTTTTTGGGATATTAGTGGCTGAAGTGTTAGTTGTTAAGCGTAAAAATCTACATTTGTATTAGTGTAATTTTCTGTGTTACATTGGAGTATTATATTAGAGTGCTACGTTTGGAAAAAGTACCATAAAGGATTTTTGTGTGTTTCATTGATTGGAGTGTTACGTTTGAAAAAAAATACACTGAGAAATTTTTTTGAAATGTTATATTATTACTTTTGAGAAAAGTATAATAAGGAGTTTTTTGGTGTGTTATATTGAAGTGTTATGTTTTTAGAGTGTTATGTTTCGGAAAAATACGCTAAGGAGTTTTTTAGTGTGTTACATTAGAGTGTTACGTTTGGAAAAAATACACTAAAGAGTTTTTTAGAAGTGTTACATTTAGTAATTTTAACACACATTTGTCCCTAATACATGCGCGTTTATACTTATTCCTTTATGTAATTTACATTAGAATGAGGCCTTTGAGTCTATAAATAAAATAAAATAAAATAAAAAAGATCAAACAGTTTATAAAATTATTATTTAGAATTTACTGATACTTTTCCCAAATTTTTTCATTTTATTTTAGATGATATTATTCAACTTTATTATTTGCTTTCTAAATAAGACATCAATTATAGCATTTACTTAAACAATAATATAAGTAAATAGTATAAGAGGATGACAAACTATCAACAATATATAACATTTTTTTTTAAAGTACTGCTAATGACAGTTATAAGGGTTATTAAAAAAAAATCATAAAAACTCAAAAATAAATTATCATTTCAATATAATTTTCACATATCTCAAAATATTTTTACACAATTTAATTTACTTTAATATGCTTTTTAAATATTTTTTCAATACTAAAAATATAATCCTAAGAGCTATTTTTGGCATTTTTATTTTCTTCATTCAATGGTTGATCAACACTATATTCTAAAGTAACATTGTTCACTTAAATGCATACTACTACTATTTGGATGGTGGTGGTGATTGAGCTAGTGACACAATCTCTGACCCACTTGCAGTTGAAGTAATAGACCATCTATTGAACGGTCCTGATCAATAGGTAGGTGGACCCATTAATGTGGAAAGCATTTTTGAGTTTTATAATGGCCTTCTCAGCTATGCTATCACATCATTTTTTTCTCCATAAATAAAAATTAATTGGAGTAAAATCTTCAATTGCATTGATTTCTTACCTAGGTCTTTCAATCAGGGCCCACCAAAAAAAAAAAAAAAGTTTCCAGATAATTAGCATGATGTCTAGCACTAATCATTTTAATCATCCCACAATCAAAAAGTAAATGTAACTGAAAATCCTGTGATTATGAAAGTTAACAAATATTTAAAAAATATATATATCAACCTCATATTACTATGTGTCAATTGGGACCAGAGAAGTGGCAAGGCTTACATAGTACTAATTGTTGTGTATTTATTTATTAATTTTGTAGGCAGATTGTCATTTTCACTATCATTTACAATGTATTCAAATACTTGTAAATAAAATATAAGATTAATTACATTCATATCTCTTGAGTAATAAAGAAATTTCAGCTATGCTTCACAATTTTAATAAAATTAAATATTGATTTCTACTTTAATGATGACAATTTTAACGGTGTTAATGAAAATATTGAAGTTATTATATTTCCCTCTACTATTTTGTATTTAAATATGTACTGATATCAAATGACACAATTACCCTCTCTTAGTACCTAATTACACTAATATGGAACGTTGTGATGTTTGGGCATAAAGATAACAAAGGGCACAATGGATATTTTCGTTTGATAAATGATGATATCATCATTTTCATCTATTTGACTAATAGATGAGTATGATATAATTATGTTAAATTTATAAAATAAATTATAATTTCATCCTAAAGATAATTATAATTTACGCTTATACATTTTACAAGAAATTCAAATTTCAACATCACATAACATCAATCAGTATCTCATCCATCAAACTAATCACTTCGTCTTATGTTTATATTAAATCTTTAATTTTGCCTATCACTTAGGAGAAACATTAAACCATACACATTACAGCATACTACAAGATGTCTTTTTAAAATGTGGAGCTACCATTTTGCAACAATGTTATTCAGATGAAAACAATTTAAAAATTTTAAAAGTGTACAAAATTTTAAATGTGTGAATCAAATTTATCTTGTGTGACCATACCACACCAATCACACTAAATTCAAATTTACACCATATATTTAAATTTTAGACATATTGCAAAATATTTTTTTTAAGTACATGACATTTTTAATTATTTTGCTAAGAATAGAAAAAAAAAATTAAAGAAAATAAAGGGGTCTTCTTTAAGAAGATATATTAATAAAAAAGAGATTTCTTTGTTCACAAGTCATTTAATTTTAAAAAGGGATTTGAATGACAATTAATTTTTAAAATTTTGAACTGTGGCAAATCCATAATTGCCCTCTTCCAACAGGATTATGAATGAAATCCATAGTAGATTTATCATAATGAGAGAGGTCCAATAATAACAAGCGTGCATTAGCATGCATATATATGTGCCTTGTATATAATTATGTATTTGATAGTGCAAGGTTGGTGGCTTGTTGCCAACCTTAATAATAATACAAAAAGCTTAGAAATTATGTTCCTCTAATGTTTGTTTGTGTTTGGATATGTACAAACCTTATTATGGAAAGGTGGGCCATTGTTATTTTTGTTAACAATTTTTCCTAGATATGACCAAATGAGTTCTTATCTATTGGGGAGCCGAACAAAAGGAGCTTGGATGGGCCTGACAAAGTGAGTGATCCATAGATGCTCTCTCAAGAGTGGCTTGAGTCATAGTTTGATCAAGCCACACTAAAGGCCATTGCTATTTTTCTTAACAATTTTTTTTTGACTTGACCAAATGAGTTCTTGTTAAGAGAAATTTGGTAAAGTGAGAGATCCATAGATACTCTCTCAAGACAGCCTTGAATCATAGTTTAATCCTAATTCCACTAGGCCACGTTTATTTGGACGGACTGGATTAGCATTCCCATGACTAATAGTTCTAGGACTACGAATTCGTTGGACTATGTATCCTATCTTAACTAACAGTCAAGTTTAAAATAATTAGTTCGTACTTTAATTGTTTAACCAAACATCGGATTAATAATTTTATTGGACTATTAGTCCAATCCCAAGCTCATGTCCACCTAAACAAACATGGCCTAGAGTCTTACGGAGCGAAAGCTAAAAACAGAGATTAATGAGAATCACGTCGCCCACTAAGGCACTTGTTTACCAAATTTAGAGGGATGGGAGTGAGACCTCACCTTCTAGGTTAGGTCATTGTGTTATTTGTTACTGATGAAAGTTTCCTCATTTTTAGGATCTAGTCTTTGAGGTACCACAATGGTGGTTAGCACATTAGTGCTGTGAAACAAAGTTTGTGTAACTACCCACTGTCAACTCAACTAACTCAAAACATGTGAAGTTTGGTAAAAGAATGGACCACTAATGGTTTTTCCTAAGAAAATATATTAAACATGGTAATCCCTAAATGTTCTTACTCCATAATTGCTAATCGCAAATATTCAGAAAGAACTTCCATTTTTTCATTTCTGTCCTTTTCCTACAAATTTTAATAGCAAAAGAGGAACAAATTTTCAGGTATAGTGCAATCCAGCAGATCACCTTGTTCACTTTAAGATAAAATGCCAATTCAATCTGGACATAGCAAACTCAATAGAAACTATAAGAAAAATAAGTAATTGTTTTGGGGAAGTAATTATTAAATACTCCCGAATTACTGGCTTTACATGTTAATGTGATACTTCAAAAACGAGTAATTGAATGAGTAGAGTTTACCTAACTTGACCTACTTTGGTCAATTAGGTAAGAGATAAGGTTAGTTTTATCCATATAGATTCTTTTGTATTGTCACATTAGTTGAGAATACTACATGTATATGTCATGATAATATTTTGAAGTTATTAAATAATTTCTTATTTTGGTCGAGAGGTAACTTGAAACTATTGTGAAGATAATGATATGAGTTCAAATTTTACTTTCATAACAGTAAAGCTACAAACACAAATATATATATATATATATTTAAAAAATGCACAAAATGCATTGCTGACTTGAAATTAATGTGGGGCTAATGCAATGAGTTCAAATTTTACTGTCTTCTAAAACAGTAATGCTACTAAAAAAAAGAAGCAAAAAAACTAGAAAATATATAATTGGGCAAACTACCAAATCTCAAAAAATTTGAGAAATGTGACGTCAAAGCTAGTAACATGGCCAAAAATTCAAATGAAATTCATATCAAGCTTGCAAGAAATGTAATGCAATTAATGTCAAAAAAAAAGCACAAAAACTAGAAAATAAATAATTGGGCAAACTACCAAATCTCAAAAAATTTGAGAAATGTGATGTCAAAAGCGCGTGAGGATCCTCTAGAGTTTCTTCTCTAGAGTGATCTCTCTACAGTTAGATCCAATGGTTGATATTAAGGGATAGAAAACGACATTGTTTTGATATTAAAAAAAAAGAAAAACCAAAAACCAAAAACAACAACAACAAAGACCATGCTCTGTTTTTTTTTTTTTCTTTTTTCCTGACCCAGCCTTTTTTTTTTTTCTTTCTTCCTCACAGATTTGAAGGACCATGCTTTGTTTTGTTTCTATGGTGCACTTTGATTCTTCAAACTTCAACTACCCAACAGCTACTAGCAGTGAGTGAGAAAGAGAAATACAAAACAAAGTCACTCAACATCTTCACGACTCCTCTCTCTCTTTGCTTCTTCTCTAATCTCTACGTCAAATCTTAAATTTTCAATGAAATCTGAGATGGGTATCTCAGAAAACTTTTGAAAAAAGAAAAAAAAAAAAAAATTCAGATTTCAGATTTGAATTTTCTTCTACTTCTTCTGATCTCTGTTTCTCTATTTCTAATCAATGGAAATGCTTATTTCATTCTTCAACAGCAAAGACAGTTGCAGAATACAAATTGATGCCTTCAAATCATGGGTTATCTTCTAAAAGCTATTATCATCAGCAATCAATGAGTTTTTCTCAGAGCATAGCTGTTCAGATTCAAGAAATTGATCGGTTCAGATTTGCAATCAAAACAAAGAAAGAAGAATATATCTTTGATGATGTTTTGAAACCTGATTTTTTTTTTTTTTTTTTTTTTTCAAAATTACTCACCAAAACGTTTTGGTGAGGCTGAATCTCAGCCCTTGGATGAATCACTCTAGGAGATCACTTTAGGAATAAGACTCTAGAGGATCTTAACGCGTCAAAAGCTAGCAACAAGGCCAAAAATTCAAATGAAATTCATATCAAGCTTGCAAGAAATGTAATGCAATTAATGTCAATATATGGACACATTACAACTCCACATAAATGCAGCTAAAGCATTATAATTACTTCACAAAGGTCTCTCAATGACAGCAACATTGTGTTACCTATGTTCCTACTTGCTTATGACCCTTTCTTCATGATGTTATTGATGGACAAATATGGCATTTCATATGAATCAAAACTGAATAAATGCAAAATAGATGTTGATCACAACATTTTTGTGACTCAGAATACTCTTAGGCCATATTTGATTACAAGACTAATAGTGAAGGTATTAATAATCTCATCAAATTAGTGTGGTACTCACTATCCAATTGAATTAATAGGATAAATTATCCCTTTATCTATTGTTTGATTTGCATTGGATATGAAAACATATAAATGTAGGATTACAATTATATTTGTCTTCTTTTCCAATTTTACCATCCATCAATGTTTCTTCACAATTTTTACTTTATAAAAATTTCTTCATAAACGTGAATTTAAAAAAAATTATAAATAAATAAACAAAAGCAAAATAAAAATACAAATACAAAATACAAAGACCATGTATGGTTTTTTTTTTTTTTTTTAAATATAAATTAATTTGATAAAATAAATATCAAAAAATATTTTTAATCTTTTAAAAATTATTTTTAGCCTTCTAAAATATAAAATTATATTAAAAATTAAGTGTTTTAATTTTTTTTTATTTCTTTCACCAAATTAATTTTCAAAACAATTCTAAAACAAGTTTATGAAAACCAAACCAAACATGACCAACACACACCCAACCGCCCCCAACCGCCCCCAACACCACCCCCACCCCCCCCCCCCCCTCCCCCACCCCCCCAAAAAAAAATTATGATTTCCCCTTTAAAAAAAAATAAAAAAAAAAGTACCTGAAAGTGATCAAATCTCTTTCTAATACATCACATAAAACATGCTTGTAAATAGAAGTCAAATGGTAATTAAAAGAGTCTTTTTTTATTTTATAATCAGGGGTAAAAGAGTCTTTTTATTTTATTTTTCAGCTCAGGATATATAATTTCATCCCTACCCCATTACTAATAATCCTGCAAATTTGTTGGATTAATTATCTATTGGATTAATAATCCTGAAACAAAATTTCAAAATAAATACAAGATTATTGGGTGGTGTTTTGGGAAGTTGATAAAAAGTTGCCTTAACTTTTTTAGTCTATTTTGTCTTTTTGTGTGTAAAATGTGAAAAGTGATGTGACCCAAAATAAGTAAAAAGTTAAAAACTGACTTTTTATTGGCTTTCCAAAAGACCCCTGGGCCAACAGATTAATAATTTCAATCTTATATTCTAATCCTGTGAATTAAATATGTCCTTATGGAACTAGCAGAACATGATGTGATCTGACCTCCCACAAAAAAAATTTGTCTGTAATTCACCAATCAAGCTGAGTTGTTGGTGTGGTAGCCTCATCCAAAAGGATCTTGAGGAGGGCTCATGTTAATCAAGGTGACAGCACATTTTTTGGTTTTTATAAGACATGCCCCCAATAATATGATTTACATTTTTTTTAAAAAAAATTATATTTAGAAAAAAATACATTTCAAACCAACAATAAAAGAAAAGGAAGAAATTTAAATCATAGGATTTCAAGCACAATCTGTTAAAGCTAAGATGTATCCGTTACCCATTCTTCTATTTTCAAGGAAAAAAAAGGGTAAATTACAAATACTTTTACAGAAGTTTACTTAAAATATGAATTGTTTTCTGTAATTTGAAAATTACAAATACCCCTTTGTAAAAAAAAAATTATTTAATAGAATTAATTGAAAAAATAAAATTCCTAACTGTTCTCCTATATAATAATAAAATTGTTTAAATTATTAATTGAAATATATTTCTGATATCATTAAAAATTGTTAATTGACTTAATGATTTATTGATAAAAGAGGTCATTTGTTATAAAATTAGAAACTTCAAGAGGCGAGATGTAATTTCCAGAATCACATGAGACAATTCGTATTTTAAACAAACCTTAGGGGTGTATTTGTAATTTACCCAAAAAAACAATGAAAAAGATACCAGATGCAATTTTTATCTTTTGTTTGTAGCTGAGAAGTAAAGTGAAATCTATGAAAGATTTACAGGTGTTTTCTGATGAACCTCTAAACTGAGTTGCTAGAGCCACACATATGACTTCAGGGGCCTACAATACTTTCATGTCCTTCCCTTTATTTAAGGGCAACCATATTGTATTGTCAGGACAAAATAGGCTTTGATCAAAACAACTAACTCAAGCACAATGCATTAAAGAGTTGTACTGTGTCATAACAAAGGTTAATTTTGTACGGTGTCAAGCCAAAAAGATCTTTCATGTGGTAAAGAAGTATCTTGTGACATGGAGATCCGAATCTGGCCTTAGTATGCACCTACAAGCAAAACTAATTGTCATAATCATCATCAAACCCAGGGGAGCAACTAGTAATCAGATCTATCCACCTCTCAAAACATAATACTATCTTTAGTATCTATGATGGTGACCACATTTGTAGTCAGGTGATGTTTGGACATAGAATCGAGACCTTGTAAATGGGCAGAGCGAGGTGCTCTTATTTTATGCTAGTAGGAACGATAAATTTCATGCAATCTAATAGGCAAGGACAACTGTAATTGTTAGTCCTTTTGGCAAACACACGTTCTGAAACAACTAGAAGCAATTCATGTGAGATTTGCCTAATTACTAGGATATCTACATTCTTTCAATGGACTTTTCTTAAGTGTGCAACTTACACCTTTTGTGTAAGTTGCACACTTACACTTCCTGTTTTATGTTTACACCTCCTGTTTATACCTTTTGTGTTGGTTGCATATGGTGTGCAACCCTAAAGGGTTGCACACCATAACAGGACCCTCTTTCAATTTACCTTAATTTGTTTAAAGAGTCATCTATCAATAAACAATAACAACAATAACAAACCCTGCAGAAAACTGAAGATTACATACCACGTGGTTTCATGTAATTTGGAATTACATAACTATGATCCAATGAGGGATTTTTCAAAGGGATTCCTCAAAGCATGAAGAATTTCATTGATATTACTAGTGTAAAGCAAGTATAACACAGCGGGTAAAATTATTAAGATCATACCTTAAGTGATAGAACCTGAAGCGAAGAATTTTATCGGTAAGTCACGTGCTTTAAAATGTGCGAACAACGAACACCTAGCAATGGAGTGATACTACAATATGAGTATCACCCACACAAGTCACAGTGCAAAAAGTTTGATCGTTATTTTAATGGGAGAGAGTCAATATGAGAAAAATCATTCGTTATTTGATTCATCCCATATCCCATATAACGTATTAGATATATAGGCTAAGTATATCATCTATCTATATCAGTTGATATGATAGATATAGATATCATGAGTGGGTTATCCAAATAAGTTTTGAATTCAAATTCAAACTTACATGGATAAGGTTCAAAAGGGTCATGGGTCATGCCACATGGGCGCCCAATTTCTAACATCTCCCACTCGCACATGAGTTGGCATGACACTACCATATTTCTATCTCAATCTTCCCAAAAAAATGAACAATCTCATACTAGCCAATGCACCGTGCGACCGCTGAGAACACCTGTATGTGGGAACTCTATACTAGAAACTCAATATGAGTCAACATAGAGACATCAACCCAAAATGAATAGAAATAGTGTCTCATGTACCCAGACCCATCTAGCTACATCAGTCCAAAAATATCTCTAATCCCTCAAAGAGCATGTTTGACCCTCCTAGGTCCCGCATTATATTCACACCCAATCAGCATCCCATAGAGAGCGATGTGAGTTGTCGACAATGAATATAGAGCAGAGATGTAGAACTAGATGATCTTTCCTTCACCCTCATATCATTTAATTTGAAATTGACAGCTTTCCCAGTAATGTCCCTTAAAGCCGAGTCATACATGACCGCAAGCAACATCCAAAGTAGTTGAACATCAACTCCTCATCTTATGATATAGTCAAAGGTCACCAAAAGCACAAAGTGAAATCATTTAGGAAAAAATGACTTTTAGGACTTACACGGTGAAGAAGCAGGGATTTATTCTTTCACGTCGCTAACGGGTCAATAAGCACATACAGTACGAATGCATGTTATAGTGGAGTAACTCTTCCAAAGAGTGATGTTAAACTCACACACCATACAGATCTTAGTCTAGTCGCTCTTAAGCGCATAAGTCGCTTCCTAGCGTCTAACTCGAATTCTCTATTTGCTCGCCTCTCAAGCATCAAATGAGATCTCGCATCTGGCTATCCATAACAAGCACATCATGGAAAAGTGGGTACTCTCATATCCATGGTCAATCTCTAACAAGACCTCATCTTGGCTCCAACCAAGGCGACATAGCTAGTGGATAATTTTAGCTTCTCTATTTGCTCCAAACACAATAAGCCACTAGTCTCATCCTTGCTCGCTACCTAGAGCTAAGGGCGATTGCTCATGTGAGTGAGCCAATCTTGCCTGCTAACATCAATTTATTTATTCTGTGTATGCTAATTCACAAACCATTGCAAAAAAGAGTAAACATAAATGTGTAATAGAAACAAATATGAATACTAATGACATAAATATCCCCAAAAAAAATATGAGTTCAATTGAATACACATATATATCACCACCAACGTAGTCCTAAAGTCCTAACATGAGTAAGATAAACATCTCTAGCAATGGACTTAGTCAAAGGGTCTGCAACCATGCGACTCGTAGGGATGTGCTCCAGGATCACTTCTTTCTGCACCACAATGTCTCTGATAAAGTTGAACCTCACATCAATGTGTTTGGTTCTCTCGTGGTATTTAGGATCCTTAGCGTAAGCGAGTGCAGCCATGCTATCACAATGGATAGTTACAGGGTCTGAAGTGTATATGACAATATCCAAATGCTGAAGGAATCTCCTCAACCAAATGGCTTCCTGAACGGCAGATGAACAAGCCACAAACTCAGCCTCCATAGTCGATAAGGCGATATAGGATTGCTTCTTACTGCTCCAAGAAATAACACCATCGCTAAACATGAAAGCATATCCTGAAGTAGACTTACGCTCGTTTAAGTCTCCTCCCTAGTCAGCATCACAATAGCCACTAAGAGGGAGATTTATGATTTGACTTTGGGCCGAGGTATTTGGCTTCAAAATTGGGCCGTGGTTTTGCTCGGTAATGGCGAATTCCTTGTGGGACCGAGCTACCTGATCTTGTTGACAAGTAGGCCGGTCAGGTATGGGCTCAACCAAGCGGGGCCCCATGGTTCGTGCGTTGCTCGGTTGTAAGCCACGCATCCTTAGCTCGGCAGGGAGGTTCGTGCCTGGAGCTTGGCGGGAAGGTCTTTGGTTGACCGGTATGACTAATCTCAAGCTCGGCTTCGCTGGAATATAGCCGAGCACGGCTGGAAGTGAGCCCGGATACAGGAGTACTTGGGCATGAAGTGAAGCATGGCCGTTAATAACCGAGATGATGCTGCCCGGCTGCCGAGCTCCCAGTAGGGTGGGCAGGCAGTTGGGTTAGGTGATGTTCAGCGAGATTTGTGCTGACAGATGGGATAGCAGTACCACATGTCAAGAGATCATTAGGAGTAGATTTGAGGCGCAGAAGGTATATAAGCTTGTCTGCGCCCCCCATACCCAGATAAATGAACATTTGGTAAGAGAAATACTTACACTCAACTCTCTCCTCTTTCTCTCTCTATCCCAAGGTGTGTGCTAACTTGATCGTCGGAGGGGTTTTTCGGCCATACACCGCCGGGTAGCTCACCACCGTTATGCTCGCAGGTGATCGGACAGAAACGGAGCTTGGAAGAAAGGAGTACGGGCTTGCCGGAATATTTGCTCCCCGCACAATTGGCGCCGTCTGTGGGAATCTTTGCAGACAAAACCTTGTCTTCCAGGCTCGTCTGATCGCCGTTCATGGCGAACAACGACGAGATTCCGTTGTCCGCCATCGACGGAGTTACCCCGGAGTCAGGCCGACGGAGAGAAGGACATCCTGCCATTCCTCCAATGACAGACCTAGAGACATTTCCAGGAGGACAGTCGGGAGACGCGCGAGATAAGCACGGAAGAAGTTATGGTCATTCGCGGAGTCCAGACGGTCATCGGCGGCGAAGAGAATCACATGCGAGACGTCTGGAACACAAGCTCAGAGACCAAGTTGCCGTCATCCGACGAATGGCGGTGGAGATGGAGGAGCTGAAGCGGCATGTCAGAGGGAAGGGTGTAGCTGGAGTGGGAGACCACAGTGAGCGCACCCAACCCCACTGCTCAGGCAGTCAGAGTCAGCGGCACACTCCATCCATCTCTATTACCAGAAGCTACAAGGTTGGTGATTCCGATGTGCGTGCAGAGAAGTCCAGCGCGCAAGATAGCATTTACCAGCCCTCACGTCCGGAGACGACGTCGAGGTATTCTTATTCCGCTCGTTCAAAGGATTTGCGGGCGGTCTTAAAGGAACAGGCTCGCCGGCGGGAGGCTCAGAGGGTGCTGGCGTTCCAGCGGCTATCCTACAGAGTTCACGCCAGTGAAGAGGTCGGAATGCCTCCACCCCGCCAAGCAGCGCCGCTCCTTGTAGACTCAGACTTGGCGAGGCTAAGCGCCACCCCTTTCTCCCTAGAGATAGAAACAACACCGCTTCCGACAGGCTTCCACAAGCCTAAATTCACACTTTACGACGGAAAGACTAATCCCTACATGCATGTAAGCCATTTCCGGCAGGTTATGGCCGGACATAAGCGGAATGACGCACTTATGTGCCTTATCTTCCCGTCAAGCTTAGGCGAACTGGGCTTGAAATGGTTTGAAAGGTTGCCGGAAGCGAGTATCGAGAGGTGGCACCAGTTGGCCAAAGCCTTTGTGACGCGCTTCAAAACCAACACCAAAACACCAAAGGAAGTTGATCACCTACTGAGTGTCAAGATGGAATCGAGCGACACATTGAAGACATACAACTCCAGATATTGGGAGACCTTCAACGAGATCTTGGATTGCCCGGTCAACCTTGCAATCACTAAATACAAGCGTGGTCTCCCGGTCGAACATAGATTGCGGGATTTGCTTACCATGCACCAGCCGACATCCATGGGCCAGCTCATGCAGCGTATTAATGAACACATCCAAGTAGAGGATGATGCGTCAGCATCTACCGCGAAGGCGATTCCGGTAGCAACAGACAAAAGGTCAGCTGGCAAAGTGCACACAGTTGGGCAAGAGTCCAGCCGATCAAGTGACCGCGCTGAGGAATCGGACCGTGGCTCGAATCGCAAGAACCGGGGAAGGGGACGTCGGAATGACCGGGACGATTACCCCCGAGATGACGTGGCCAATGCCAACAGAAGGTTGAAGGCCAGGACAGGCATCACCATGGTCTTCAAGATTCCAATTTATCGCATACTTAGTGAAATCCGAGACGAGGAGTATGTCCGGTTTCCAGCTAAGTTGGGCTACAGTCAGAAGGGCTTCAATCCGCAGTACCGTTGCACGTTTCACCGGGAGCGCGGCCACCGGACAAAGGATTGTTTGCCTTTGAGACAACACTTGGAAGAGCTAGTCGCAGCCGGACACCTGGACCTTTACATCGATGGAGGAGTTAAGGCGAATCAAGCTCCGGTTGATCCGCGGGGGCCAGATGACCGTGATGCGCCCCCCCAAGGAGTCGTTAATGTCATCCACGTCATAGTGGAGCTGGCGCGGGTATGCGAGCTCCGGGGTATGATCAAGAAGGCAGAACACATGAGAGAAGTCTTGTCAGTTCAGCCTGCAATCAAGAGGGGGAAGACCGAAGAAAAAGATGTGCTCAGTTTCTCCTCAAGGGATCTAGAGCACATTCAGACACCACACAACGATGCCTCAGTAGTGACGCTCCGTGTCAAGGAATTTGATGTCAGACGGATCTTGATCGATCAGGGAAGCTCGGTCGAGATCATGTACTACGATGTATTCAAGCACCTCAAGCTCCGTGATACAGACTTGGCTCCGGCGACTTCGCCACTGGTTGGTTTCAACTCACAACCGGAGTGGCCTTTGGGAAAGATTATCCTGCCGGTCAAAGCGGGATCTGTGGTCAAGCAAGTAGAGTTCTGGGTGTTGCAAGTACCATCTACTTATAACCTGATCCTTAGAAGGGGATGGCTTCACGCGATGCAAGCCGTAGCGTCGACCTACCATCGGGTAATGAGATTCCCCTCGGCTATGGGGGCAATCGAAGAAATTTGGGGAGATCAAGTCATGTCAAAGCAGTGCTTCGTGGCAGTCACCGGGAGCCGGGCTGCCAAAGGCTTTGTTCAAATGATAGAAGGACCGGAAAACCAGTAAGTTCTTGATGATGTGGGCACCAGGGCAGAGGACAAAGCCGTTGAGGAATTAGTGGAAGTGCGAATTGATACAGAACATCCGGACAAGTTCTTCTTGCTCGGCTCCAGCCTTGCTGCCCAAGAAAGGACCGAAATGGTTGAGTTTTTGATGGCCAACATCGAGGTCTTCGCATGGTCGCCTTACGACATGCCCGGCCTCGATCCAAGTTTTATCTGCCATTACCTCAATGTCTTCCCCGGAGCAAAGCCAGTCATTCAGCGAACAAGGAGATCAGCGCTGTATCACGCCGAAGTAGTTGCTGAGGAAGTGAAAAACTTGCTTGAGGCACAAGCAATTCAGGAAGTGCACTACCCTCGTTGGATTTCCAACACAATAGTGGTGCCCAAGAAGAATGGGAAGTGGCAAGTTTGTGTCGATTACAAGACAGTCAACCGAGCTTATCCGAAAGACAACTTCCCTTTGCCCAGAATTGACCAGCTTGTGGACTTGATGGCTGGGCATAACAGGCTTAGTTTTTTAGATGCCTACCGCGGCTACCATCAGATTGCCATGCATGGGCCCGACCGAGAGATCACCTCCTTCACGACTCTAAGGGGACTCTTCTGCTATCGAGTCATGCCTTTTGGTTTAAAGAATGCCGGGGCAACTTTTCAGAGGATGGTGACCAAGATGTTTGCTCCTTTGCTGGGTCGGACAATGGAGGCTTATATTGATGATATGGTGGTTAAAAGCCGGCATCAAAAAGACCACTTGTCCGACTTAGCCGAGATGTTTGCCATTCTCAAGAAGCACAAGTTACGCCTGAATGCGTCTAAGTGTGCCTTTGGCGTGGGATCCAAAAATTTTTTGGGATTCCTAGTCACGAACCGAGGTATCGAAGCAGACCCCACACAGATCAGAGCCGTGCAAGAATTGAAGCAGCCTAGCTCGGCTAAGGACGTGCAGCATCTAGCCGGAATGGCCGCCGCACTTAATCGATTTATAAGCCGGTCATCAGATCGCTGTCGTCCTTTCTTTCAGGCATTGAAATCAAAGTTCTCGTGGGATGAAGAGTGTGACCGGGCTTTAGCCGAGCTCAAGGAGTATCTGTCTTCAGCACCACTATTGGTAACACCGAAGCCCGGCGAGGAACTCTACCTTTACCTGGCCGTTTCACAACAGGCAGTCAGTGCAGTGCTTGTCCGAGCTGAAGGGATCAAGCACCTCCCAATCTTCTACGTCAGTAAAACCTTGTTGCCGGCAGAGTCGAGATACTTGCCATTGGAAAAGCTTGCATTGGCATTGATGATGGCTTCGAGGAAGTTGGCACACTATTTCCACGCCCATACCATCATCATTCTGACCGAGTTCCCCCTCAAAGCTTTGTTCGAACGGGCGGACTTTTCCGGTCGAATCCTCAAGTGAGCGGTTGAACTGGGACAATTTGATGTGAAGTTCCAGCCGCGCACTGCTATAAAAGCCCAGACCTTAGCCGATTTCGTCGCTGAGTTTTCACTTGGAACTCATCCGGTATACCCGGTCGATATTGCCGCGGCAGATGAGGAGAATGCAAGCCCGACCGAAACACAACAGCTTGGCGGAATTGGCGACGCGGAACTTGCGTGCCCCGCCGAAGCACCTTCAGTTAGTACGATTCTATAACCCGGTGGTGCGATGACGAAGTTTGGTAACACCGATCAACCTACTCTGTCCGGTACCGCATCACCTAGGGGGGAAGAAGTGGAACCACACAGCACAGAGACTGCGGCCGGCATAATACCGCAACCTGGCGATTCGCCTACGGACTTGGGCATTTTAGATCAACTTGCTGAGTCCAGTGCCGAATCACCAGGGGGGGCTGCAGTGGAGCCGCTCAGAATAGAGCCTGGAACCAAAAAGCCGAGCAACCATGATCCCATCAACCTTCAAGCCTCTCAGGACCCTTCTGAATGCTGGAAGCTCTTTGTGGGGGAGATGTGGAAACTTTTTGTTGATGGAGCTTCGAACTGTCACGGTGCCAAGCTAGGTATAGTTCTGATCTCGCCAGATGGTCTGATTATTGAACACTCTATCACGCTTGGCTTCCCAGCATCCAACAACGAGGCCGAGTATGAGGCGCTATTGGCCGGGCTTAAGAGCGCGCTTCAGATGCAAGCATCCGAGCTAATGGTTTACAGTGATTCCCAGCTTATGGTTAACCAAGTTTCTGGGGTATACGAAGCAAAGGATGACAGAATGGTGAAGTACCAAGCATTGGTCAGGGACCACATCAAGCGATTTCAAGCGATCAGGGTCCAACAGATTGGCTGAGAAGAAAACGGCCGAGCGGATGAGTTGGCCGGACTGGCTTCCATGGTCGGTAGCTCATCTCCTAACCCTCTTTTGATTGAATTCCTTCCAAGACCCAGCATTGAAGCGACTGGGCAGACATAAGTACTCTGCGCCGAGTTAGGGCCCTCTTGGATGGACCCTATCATACTTTTTCTCAGAGAACGGACCCTTCCAGCCGACAAGAAGGAAGCCCATAAAGTGCGGGTGAAGTCAGAGCGGTTTTGGCTCTCTCCGTCCGGCGCTTTATACAAGAAGTCTTTCACCGGTCCTTATCTGAAATGTGTGCACCCGAGCAGCGTGGAGGCCTTCCTGTACGAAATTCACGAAGGCATCTGTGGCAGTCATATAGAGGGCAGGTCCTTGGCCCACCGAGCTATTTCACAAGGCTACTGGTGGCCGTACATGCAGGCCGACGCACAGAAGTATGTTCGCAAGTGTGAGAAGTGCCAGAAGTTTGCTCATCAGATCCACCGGCCGGCCAGGGAACTTCTCTCCCTTACCAGCCCTTGGCCCTTTGCGATGTGGGGGCTAGATATCGTGGGACCGCTCCTAACAGCACCAGGCAACCGAAAGTTCTTCATCGCGGCCACCGACTACTTCACAAAATGGGTTGAAGCTAAGCCTTTGGCAACAATCAAGGAGAAAGACGTAAAGCGGTTTGTTTGGCAGAATGTGGTCACGCGGTTTGGCATCCCCAAAATTCTGATCTCTAATAACGGCACCCAGTTTGACGGTCGCCTGTTCAGAGGGTTTTGTGAAGATTTAAAGATTGAATTCTACAACTCTACTCCGGCTTACCCGCGGTCTAATGGTCAGGCCGAGGCATCAAACAAGACCATACTTGATAGGTTGAAGAAACGGCTGGAGAAGGCAAAGGGAAAGTGGGCTGAGGAACTCCCCAACGTCCTTTGGGCATACCGAACAACCCCTCGCCGGTCTACCGGAGAAACTCCATTTGCTTTGGCTTATGGCATGGAGGCGGTCATACCTTTGGAAGTTGGCATACCCACCCTCAGAAGCGAAAATTTTGAGCCCGAACTGAACGCCGAGGCCATTGCCCTGGAACTGAATCTAGTGGAAGAGCGTCGGGAAAAGGCTCTCATCCACGTGGCCGCCTACCAACAAGAGCTTTCAAGGAAATACAACAAAACGGTGCACCCCAAACCGTTCAAAGTAGGTGATTGGGTCTTGAGGAAAGTCATGGGCAATACCCTGGTGCCAGGGGAAGGCAAGCTAGGGGCAAATTGGGAAGGACCCTACAAGATAACCGGTCTGGTAGTCAAGGGGGCATACCACTTGGAAGACTTGGACGGTAAGGGAATTCCCCAGCCATGGAATGCAGCCAATCTCAAGTTGTATTATTTCTAGCTTTTGCTTTCTTTTTTATGCAAAGGAATTTTTTGCATTACACTTCATGTAACATTCTTTTTGTCAATATATAGAAGTGTCCTTTTTGCTTTGGCATTCAGATTGTTGTTTTGATGAAAAAACCGAGATGTTTACTCCGGTTGAAAGTTGACGTTTTGTTCAACTTAGGTATTCTCAGCCGAGATGATTTATTCCGGTTGAAGGAGTTGATGTTTTGCTCAACTTAGTTCGTCTCAACCGAGATGCTTACTCCGGTTGAAAGTTGACGTTTTGTTCAACTTAGGTATTCTCAACTGAGATGATTTATTCCGATTGAAGGAGTTGATGTTTTGCTCAACTTAGTTCGTCTCAACCGAGATGCTTACTCCGGTTGAAAGTTGATGTTTTGTTCAACTTAGGTATTCTCAACCGAGATGATTTATTCCGGTTGAAGGAGTTGATGTTTTGCTCAACTTAGTTCGTCTCAACCGAGATGTTTACTCCAGTTAAAAGTTGACGTTTTGTTCAACTTAGGTATTCTCAACCGAGATGGTTTATTCCGGTTGAAAGAGTTGATGTTTTGTTCAACTTAGGTATTCTCAACCGAAATGGTTTATTCCAGTTCAAAGAAGTTGTTGTGCTCAATTTAGTTCGTCTCAACCGAGATGTTTACTCCGGTTCAAAGTTGATGTTCAACTTAGTTATTCTTAGCAGAGGTGTTTCTTACGGTTGTTTAAAGAGCTGATGCTTTGTTCAACTCTGGGAGTATCACCTAGATGGTTTGTTCTGATTATGTGAGTTAATGTGGTTCGTCTTGCCGAGGTATTTTGTTCGGCTGAAGTTATGAGGCATGAATACCGCTCAAACACTTGATGAAATTTAGCATTTTCATTGATCAAAAATAAGTACAAGAGGTGGGGCTGACAGCCCGGTCACAAAAAGCCAAAAGCAAAACAAAAAGAAAGCTAAGCTAAGGGGGAGAGGTTGATGAATTCATTATCGGTTGTCTCCAAGTTGACTGTTGGAGATTGGTCTTGTACACCGGTCAGAGTCTGGCCGGGCTGCTCTTGCTTTTCGCGGTCTTCTCCCTCAGCGTCTGCCTCGGCCTCTTCTTCAAGTCCTTCCTCGACCTCGGCCTGCAACGCGCTGAAAATGTCGTTGGCGTATGGCACGAGATAGGTCGGTAAGAAGGCAGCCAGTGGAGAGGCAAACACGTCGGTGTCAGAACCTTGACCGAGCTGCTGGCAGGCAGACTTCCAACCTACCTTGAAATAAATGTCTTGAGTGGCGAAGACCTGCTTCTTGTAGCTATCCTCGGCTTCCTTAAAGCCGGCGTTGTTGGCGTCTTCGCAGTCCTTCTCCCTTGACTTTTTGAGTGCATCCAGCTCGGCCTGGAGCTCGTCCCTCTTCTTCTCGGCTTCATCAAGCTGGCCGAGCAACCTGTTGTTGTCTGCATTAGCGATTTGAAGTGAAGATTTTGCTCGGCCAAGCTCGGTTTGAAGGCTTTGGACTTGGCTGGCGGTGTCATTCGCCTTTTGCCACAGCCGATGTATGCGCTCCATGACCAAGTGTTGCTTTTGGATGGCCTGCAAGACAAAAATTTGATCAGAGAAGAAACCGTGCAAACACTTGTAAAAATTTCAGTAGAAGATTGAGATTCTTACCCTGGTAATGAACTTCACGGCTGATTTCACTAACCGGGTGTCAGGGACGTGGTCGTTGCCAACCACCTCGCTCGGCAGCAGCAAGGCTTTTGAAAGGTCGAAGGCAAGCAAGTGTTCCTTATCGCCCTTGACGGAAGCGTTAGCCGGGATGTCTTTACCCCGGTACCTTAGCTGCGGTCGCCATGGTGGTGTGGGGTCGGCGGTAACGGCGGGCTGCTCGGTGGTTAGCTCGGCAACCAGCTCGGCAGATGGGTCTGTGCGAGGTCTTTTGCCGGCTCGGCGGGTTTCTTGTTTGGCTTGCCCGGCGGCTGGAGATGCCAAGGCAACCACGGGGCCGCTGGATTGACCGGCAGCTGGCGAACGGGTGACGATGCTCGGTATCTCGGCTGAAGTGGCTGTGAGGAGGTTCTTGATGCGGCTTCGTTTCGCCATCTCTTGCTCTTCGGTCAACCGAATTTGTGGCACGTCTGGTAGAGTTGGGTTTGGAGGAGGTGATGGAGCACGGAGAAAGTCTGTGACCTTACTCCGGCGTGGGGCTGAGTACCGGTATGTTGGGGTATAGCCGAGCAACTCGTTGCAATCGCGGTGGCGGTAGCGGAGCACGGTCCGGATGGCTTCTATGTTGGGGTGTTGGTAGTTGGCTTGCAAGGCTTGAATCGCTGCAAAGGAAATAGAAAAATGTTAAGTACAGATTAGTGCAGAGAAACAAAGCGACCGGGCAAGTTAGCATGGCTTACATGTCTCGTTGAAATTTTTACTAATGCGCCAGCCCGGCACGTCGGCTATTTCGTAGTTGCCAGACACCCAGAAGAAGTCGTCGTCGTGCAAGTCCTTGTCTGGGGTGCCTTTCATTATTTTCTCTTTGCCCGGCCTAATCTTTAAATAATAGGCGAGACCATCGCCGGTGTGCCCAAGGGTGTATTGTCGTAGTATCTCGGCTAAACCTAAATTTGTGCCTAGCCGGTTGTTTAACTCGTGCACGCCATTGATTATTCGGTAAGTGTTGGTTGAGACTTGGGTAGGTGCTAGCCCGGTCCGGTGCAAAAATTCGGTCATCAATGGGTTGACTGGGAAGCGGAGGCCTCCTTCAATGATGGACAGCATGGCAAAGGGGCATTGATCTAATCTGCCCCAAGGGGTCGTCTCAAATTCGGCAAGCTCTAAGTGAACATCGGCCGGGATGCCGTACTCCTCCCTAAACGCGGCCAACACAGCTGGAGTGTCGACGAGGAAGCGAAATTTCCCCATGTGAAACCGGCTAAGCTAGCTCGGCTGAGGAGGTTTGGCACTGTCAGGTGATTGACGGCTGCTCGGCCTTTGAGAGCCTCGGTAATTGACAGTGGTCCCCTTGGACTCTGCAAGAAAAAGGATGGCAAGTGTAAGAGGGAGCGCGGTCGCGCGAAGCGAGCTTGACTTTAGCTCGGTCATGAAGAGTGCCAAACCACCTCAGTCGTAAAGGCTAACGCAGGATCTCAGTCGCCCAAGCGGACCAAATGTTAGCCCGGTCGAGCGGCCAAGTTCTTTTGCTATCCCAGTTTTTACTAAGGTTGAGGCAAACAAGTTATTTGCTCGGTCAGATTGACTTTGTGGATCAAATGAAGACCTGGAGCCCGGTCCGCCCCAGATCTTTAGTGTTCTTCAGGAAAATTGAAGAACAGCTTGAAGAACTTCAAAGGAAATAGGGTCAAGTTAAGAGTTTGGGAGGGGCGTGTCCTAAAACCTATGGATTTTGTGCCCTAAAGTGAAGAAATAGCGAATAAAGATAGCAATAACAAGGGTTTGAGGACTTACCAGTAAAGGGCAGCAGCTTCCTCTTCGAACACGAACTCAGAAATGGCGGGGATGAGGGGCAGGAGCTCTAGATCGAGAAGAAAAAAAGAGATTCAGTAAGGTTGGAATGAAGGTGGACTGGGCATGTATATAGGCCAGAAGAACCGCCAAGAATTTGAATTCGCGGGGACGGCTGGGTTGGCTGCTCGAGGGCCAATGGGAGGTTGACACGTGTCCCCCTTAATGGCAGCGTCAGAGTTGAAGAGACAGGAGGGTCAGACGAGGCGTCGACCGAGCAGGGTGAGAAACCAAATACGAAAAATCAGCCCGGTTGACCTCTTACAAGCTAAGGACCGAGGCAATGGTACCCCGGTCTGGGCAAGTAATCCTGGTCATGCTAGCGCGGACGGAATTAAGGGGCAATTGAGAAGGAGATTTATGATCTGAGTTTGGGCCGAGGTATTTGGCTTCAAAATTGGGCCGTGGTTTTGTTCGGTAATGGCGAATTCCTTGTGGGACCGAGCTACCTGATTTTGTTGACAAGTAGGCCGGTCAGGTATAGGTTCAACCAAGCGGGGGCCCCATGGTTCGTGCGTTGCTCGGTTGTAAGCCACGCATCCTTAGCTCGACAGGGAGGTTCGTGCCTGGAGCTCGGCGGGAAGGTCTTTGGTTGACCGGTATGACTAATCTTAAGCTCGGCTTCGCTGGAATATAGCCGAGCACGGCTGGAAGTGAGCCCGGATACAGGAGTACTTGGGCATGAAGTGAAGCATGGCCGTTGATAGCCAAGAAGATGTTGCCCGGCGGCCGAGCTCCCAGTAGGGTGGGCAAGCAGTTGGGTTAGGTGATGTTCAGCGAGATTTGTGCTGACAGATGGGATAGCAGTACCACGTGTCAAGAGATCATTAGGAGTAGATTTGAGGCGCAGAAGGTATATAAGCTTGTCTGCGCCCCCCATACCCAGATAGATGAACATTTGGTAAGAGAAATACTTACACTTAACTCTCTCCTCTTTCTCTCTCTATCCCAAGGTGTGTGCTAACTTGATCGTCGAAGGGGTTTTCCGGCCACACACCGCCGGGTAGTTCACCGCCGTTGTGCTCGCAGGTGATCGGATAGAAACAAAGCTTGGAAGAAAGGAGTACGGGCTTGCCGGAATATTTGCTCCCCGCACAATTGGCGCCGTATGTAGGAATCTTTGCAGACAAAACCTTGTCTTCCAGGCTCGTCTGATCACCGTTCATGGCGAACAACGACGAGATTTCGTTGTCCGCCATCGACGGAGTTACCCCGGAGTCAGGCCGACAGAGAGAAGGACATCCCGCCATTCCTCCAATGACGGACCTGGAGACATCCCCAGGAGGACAGTCGGGAGACGCGCGAGATAAGCGCGGAAGAAGTTATGGTCATTCGCAGAGTCCAGACGGTCATCGGCGGCGGAGAGAATCACATGCGAGACATCTGGAACACAAGCTCAGAGACCAGGACGCCGTCATCCGGCGAATGGAAGCGGAGATGGAGGAGCTGAAGCAGCATGTCAGAAGGAAGGGTGTAGCTGGAGTGGGAGACCACAGTGAGCGCACCCAACCCGTGATTTTTCTTCATAGACTCTATTTCTTCATCCATTGCAGCATTCCATTCTTTACTAGCAGGGGATGAGAGAGCCTTTTTGAGATTCTTAGGCTCCATCTCAGCACTCGGAGCAATCATGAATGCTTCCCCTTCAATCTCAAAACGACGACAGGGTATAGCTCAATGTTTGCTTCTATGCAGTTGAGAATCCTGAGAATCCTCATCCATTGGATCTAATCCATGGGCATGTAGATCGCTCCCACTGTCCCTAGGAGCTTAAGGGATTATCTCTTCATTCTCTACTAGGCTACTAGGTGTGCTTTCAAGTAGATCCTCCATCTCATAGAGTTCTACTTCTCTAGTTACCTCACCTTTGCTAGGAAAATCCTCCTCTAGGAAATCCACATCTCATGACTCAATTGCAGTCACACTTCCATCCGGATGCTCCCTAATAAACACATAGCCCTTAGAATGCTCACTATAGTGAATAAAGATACACTTCTTTCCTCTAGAGCCCAACTTCCTAAACTTATAAGAAGCGTTATGTATGTAAGCTGCCGAACCCCAAGGTCGCAAATTGCCCAAATCAAGCTTTTTGCCAGTGCACATCTCATATGGCGTGGAAGGAACTGATTTGGAGGGCACACGATTAAGGACGTAGACAGCAGTCAACAAAGCATCTCCCCAATAAGAAATAGGAAGATTTTCTTGCGCCATCATAGATCTAACCATGTCAAGCAATGTGCGATTCCTTCTCTCCGCTACACCATTTTGCTGCGAAGTCCCAGGAATTGTCAATTGCCTGATAACTCTTTAAATTGCTCAAATAGATACTCGCGTCCCTGGTCAGCCCTTAGAGCCTTAATACTCTTGTCTAATTGATTCTCAACCTCATTAACATATCGTCTAAAGCAATCCAGTGCTTCTGACTTGTGAGAAATCAAATAGACATGGCCAAAACGCGTGCAATCATCTATAAATGTGATGAAATAAGGGGCTCCATGCCTTGCCCTCACATTCATTGGTCTACATATATCAGAATGAATAAGTTGTAATTAGGAATGGCAATGGGGCGGGGCGGGGCCGGGGATCGCCCTCCCCGTCCCCGATCCCCGAAGCTACAAAATTCCCCGTCCCTGTCCCCGATCCCCGGCGGGGAACCCGTCACCCCCCCCGGCCCCGCCCCCTAAAGGGATCGGGTTTCCCCGACCCCAAAAAATCCCCGTAGTGCTGTCTCTCTCTTTGAATAATAAATCATCAACAACATCATCAACAACATTATTTTCATCAATAATAACATCATCAACGGCAACATCATCAACAAAAAAAAAATTAAAAAAAAATAACATTGAGACAGATAGAGACAGAGAGACCCACACAGTGACACATATACATACATGTATATATACACACATAAATGGTGGGATCTGATCTTCACAGATCTGAGATGTGAGAAAAAGGGAAATTCTTAAGCCGGAGTATGAAAGTTCTGCTCAGATCTGCCGTGGCGGAAACTGAAGTCGGAGTATGAATGTTCGGCGGTGGCGCGGAGGAGGAGGAGACGACGAAGGAGGAGGAGGAGGAGGCGAGCGTGTGCATACCGCCGCGGAGGAGAAGACAATGCCATCGCCACTGTGGAGAGAAGAGTGAGTGACAGAAAGCCGTCGCGAGCCATCGCCGACTACGAAGAGGAGTAAGTGAGAGAGACTAGGGAGAGAAGAGAGGAGAGAGTGAGAGAGAGTAGAGAGACATATTTGATCAGATCAGAGGAAAATAGGGGGGTTTTATATATATATATATATATGAACAAAATAAAGGGGTATTATGATAATTTTATTTCGGGAAGAAACGAGGACGGGGACAGGAACGGGGACGGAGAAGGGGCTGGGGCCGGGCCGGGGACAGGGCTGTGAAAGCTATCCCCGTCCCCGGCCAGAAACTAATCAGGCATTCGATTTCAAATACCATCCCCGGCCCATCGAGAGTATTTTTCGGGAAAAAAACGCTCGTATCGGAGACGGGAGAGCGGGTCCCCGTCGGACCGGGTTTAAATTGTCATCCCTAGTTGTAATGGGATAGATGCCCTTTTGGCTTTCCCAAACGGTTTCCTTGTTGCCTTTCCAGCAAGACAGTGCTCACAAGTAGGCAAAGTGACTCTAGCGAGTGGGCCTAAAAGATCTTCTCTAGCCAATCTAGACATCCTGTCTTGCCCTATGTGGCCTAATCTAGCATGCCATCTCAAAGAATCATTATCACAAAAAGATGCAATATTAGAAACATAGCCATTGGCATTTTTATTAAAACTAGAATCATCCACATCCAAAACTAAAAAACCATCTGAAAGATAACCAAAACCATAAAAAATTGTTCCCAAATAAATGTTAACACCATTATTCTCAAAACAAAAGCTAAAACCAAGGCCTATCATGCTAATAACTGAAACTAAGTTTCACCAAATATTTGGAGCATAAAGAACATCATGAAGATACAAGGTGCGCCATCGTCGTATTTCCAGCTTGTATTTGCCAATGCCAAGCACCTCCACACTAGACTCGTTCCCATGTAGACTTTTCTGCTCCCAGCACGTACTCGGCGATACTCAACGAACCCTATTCTGTCCCTCGGGATGTGGTCTGTTGCTCCGAAGTCTACAACCCAAAAATGAGGAGAATGAGCAATTAATACTTGACTAGAAACAAAGCATTGAATGCGAGAAATTAAGTAAGGGAGTACCTTCTTCTGCTCAGGGCAATCCCGAGCAAAGTGTCCTTCTTTGTTACAGTTAAAACATGTCAATTTAGCCTTTACCTTCTTGCCACCTCTCTTGCCCCTACGCTTAAAATTTCTAGCGTCATTGGGCTTTAGCGCAGCTGCTGCTTGCTTCTTAGGGGCACCTTTTGCTTTTCCACGCTTAAACTGAGAAGTCCTACGTGAGCTCGACTCAACCACCATAGCAGAACCATCAGACTTAGCCGCCTCAAGGCGCTCAGCCTCTAGCTCCAAATGACGTGATATGTCTTCGAATGTTTTTACACTCTCATTATGCATCATGTTCTGCTTCATCTGCTCCTAAGAATTTGGCAAAGAACGAATCACAGCTTGTACTTGCTGCTCTTGAGTCAAATTATGCCCAGCAGCCGCAAGCTCACGTATCATGGCTGACATGACCCTCAAATGCTGCTTCATCGATCGATGCGCCATTTTCTGATAGGAGTCAAACTTCATAGTCAGCCCACGTAGCTTTGCCAAAGAGGTAATACCAAACTTTTGCTTGAGAGCTTCCCACATCTCCAATGCAGTCGAGCAATGCTCGAACTCAGTAATCAAGTCGTTGTGCATACTGCTCAACATAGTAAAGCGCGCACACCGATCTTACACCAAGTCTAAAAGACTTCAAGATCACGATAATGTTGAGTTGCATTGCCCTGTTCTGGGTCAACCATCACTTGTTCAAGTGTGGTCAACACTTCTTGCTCATTGAGGAGGTATTGGATCTTACGGCGCCATATGTCATAATTGTCGCCATCCAATTTCTCTCCCTTAGTTAAGTCTGCCACCACTAGCTTAGCAGCCATTTCTACATACAGAGTAAACAAATGCACAGGGGATATTAATGATAGCAATACAAAAAATATTTTGTAGCAAAAACATCTAAATTAAATAATGATAATATTACACATGTCTCAAGATCGAAAATTTGCTATGCTCGTAATCATCTCTTGCGCCTTTTGTGACAATTATCAAAATTTAATTTAATTCCATGTGCAAAAAATAAATAAATAAACAAATAAAAATAAATAAAATAAAAAAATCAATCTCCCACTAGTTATGGCATATACAAAATATGATAAATTCCATACAGTAGCATCTTAATATAAATTTACACATGCTATATTCATTTAATAATGGAATTTAAATTTTTTTAAAAAAATAAACATGCTTCTCTAATCACAACATATTACAAACCCTAAAAAAAAAAATATGCTGTGTTTAATATTCAAATTATGCCATAATAGAATGTACATCATTCTGAAAATTTTTGGATTTTTTCTGAAATTTTCTGAAGTTTTAAATAGCTAATAAACACACATAAAATCAGAAATAAATATTCCAGAATCTGATAAACTGAAACAAATATACCAGCAACTAGCAAACCTTTACAGTAGTCTACAATAAAAATTTCAACCCCAGAAAACTAGTCATGAAACACCAAAAGCATTTTAAAGCAGAAATAATGAATTATTATCTCAGAAAAAATATTTTTTATTTTCATAAAATTTTAAAAATTTTATAGAAGGTAGAAAATTTAATTATGAGTCTAACAATACCAACCACACTTAAAACAAAGCTATAACGAATTATTTATGACCATTTAAAACAATTCTGGATTAAAAAAAAAAAAAAAAAACAGGGCCATACAACCAAGCCAGCCATGTCAATGCCGAAAAACGGCCCTGCTCGGCTCGGCTCGGCGCAGGGCACGACGTAGGCGTGGCAGCGCGGCTTAACGCGCGCGTGGAAGGCGCGGACATCGCGCGTGTAGGAAGCGCGCCTGGCCCGTGATGACGCGTGGCGGCGCGTGGAAAGCGCGCCTGTCGCGTGATTACACATGGCAATGCGTAGCCGCCGCTGACGGCGTCATCTGGCGCGTGCGACTTACGCGCCGCCTTCCGGGGTGTTTTTTCGGTCCAATTTTGGTACTGCCAGACTCCATTTTCCAAAATAAAAAATATTTATGGTCTCAAAAATAACATTTAATGAACATAAATTATAAGGTGTATTACACTCTCTCTCTAATGAGAGTGGAAGTGCAAAAACCTGCACTTCATCTTCCTCCTTAAGCCATCAAAAAATCAAAAACAAACCCAAATTAGGGTTTGATGTATCTCATCAACCGTAAATCCAAATCTAACAAATACTATATGGTATCGAAGGTCTCGAAACAAGGATTTTAAATATGTAAGATTTGCAAACTGAAATTGAAGCATGTAAAACCATCATGCATGTAAAGTTTCGAAAATATAAAATGGGTCTCCATTTTTCTTGAAATCTAACCGTTGGATTTTCATGAAACTTTGCAGATATGTTCTACATTACATATGCTACAACATATATAAATTTCAAGTCCATCAGATATAGTTCGAAAATTATTAATTTTCATGCATATATCGTGTATATATTTGTATAAATTATACACATATTTTAATGCATAAAAATAAATACGAAAATGCCCATTAATGCTCTGATACCAATGTAAAGCAAGTATAACGCAGCGGGTAAAATTATTAAGATCATACCTTATGTGATTGAACCTGAAGCGAAGAATCTTGCGGGTAAATCACGTGCTTTAAAATGTGCGAACAACGAACACTCAACAGTGGAGTAATACCACAATATGAGTATCACTCACACAAGTCACAGTGCAAAAAGCTTGATCGTTATTTTAATGGGTGAGAGTCAATATGGGAAAAATCATTCGTTATTTGATTCATCCCATATCCCATATAACGTATCAGATATATAGGCTAAGTATATCATCTATCCATATCAGTTGATATAATAGATATAGATATCATGAATGGGTTATCCAAATAAGTTTTGAATTCAAATTCAAACTTATATGGATAAGGTTCAAAAGGGTCATGGGTCATGCCACATGGGCGCCCAATTTCTAACAACTAGAATTCAGAAGTTGAGGGAGACATCAAAATTCAAACAAGTTACCGTACTTTCATTGTTTTGCTAACTAGAACATATCTAATTTCCATTTTGGGAAAAAAGAAAGTAAAACTACTACAATTTGCTAACCAGCATTGTTATTCCATTAATCATTGATTGATTCTGATCTACTCGGGGTGTTGCTTGGTGCTACATGTTTGGAAATAGGCTTACTTGTATGGTCTTTAACTGCAAAATTGATTGATTCTGATCTACTCGTGGTGGTGCTTAGTTCAGTTGAAGTGTTATGTCTCTTCTCACTACCATCATTCTGGTTTTTAGTCCAGGCATTACCAGATTGTTTCTTTGATTCAACAACAATTTGTTGGAGATAATGGTTTTTCAGCAACTTTAATTTCAAATTAAAGTGAGACACAACTACTGGGTGAGGTGGGTCTAAGTGGTTTTGTATTATCTTAAGTAAGAAGATTGCAATACAAAAATAAGAGTCAAAATCATTGAGTTGTGAATGAGAATTGTCTTATAAATGGGTATCAATAAAGTTGGGTTTAGATTTGGACTTAATCTTGGTTTGGACTAGTCCTAGGCTTGTGCTTGTGCATGTGCTAGGTTTAGTATTAGATTTGGACTTTGACTTAATTTGAGCTTGGGCTAAGCTATGTTGTATTGGGCTTACCTTGCGCATGTGTTTGAGAATTGGGCTTGGATCAAGTTGTGAAACCACATTGGTATCCATTTTGTAACACATCTAGTTGGTTTATTCAAACATCATTATATACATATTTATTTGTATATATTAAACACATGAAAAATGTAAGTTTTTATAACTCTCATCTTTTGATGATGAAGTTGATGACCATATTAGTGGTCATAGGTTTTCAACATTTGTAACTCTAGCCCTAATGGCTAGAGTCAATGGTCTTGATTAATGATATTTGATGGCCCTATTGATGTATAACCTTTATGGTTAGGGATTCCCCTCCTTGTATAAATACAGGTCTTTCCCCTCTAACTTGGTAGGATAATGTTTTAGAAAAGATTTTTGAGATGGAAAATTGAAATGGTGTTTTGAGATCATAAAGTTAGAGATGGTTTTTATACCAATTTTTTTTTTTCCTATCTTCTTTGGTTCCTGTTAGAGAGAGTGTTGCTATTTTAAAATTCGCCGAAACTATTCAAAATGTGCTTCTGTATGAGCTAGTTTCGATCGTCGTATCTTGGGAGACAAATGCCGATGTACCTCCAACACCCATCGAGAGGCAGTGAATCTATTTTAAGAAAACTGTGGTATCACACAGGTTTCGGTTTGCTTTCTATTTCTTGTTCTAGCTTACTAGTTTATTTCAGAATATTTGTTATATATATTTATGTGCATCAAATTGTAATTTCCTGCATAAAGAAATTCTATCATTTCTTGTTCTATGATCTGAATTTAATTAAATATGAGTCTGTTTATTTTTATTAAAATATACATTTTGTACAACAATCTTAAAACAGAGTATATGTTTCTCATCAAATTAGACAAATAAATTCATATGCTATATGTAATATATTATTACACTATATTCGTTCTTTGCTTCGGGTAGTAATTATAGAATAATTTCCCCAGAATATTATACTGCGTTAGTTCTATATAAAAAGAAAAATGGAACTAATCAGTATGTTTGGTTTGAGTTTTCTAAATTAAGTTTTTTAAAAACTGAGTTTTTTGATTTTTGTGTTTTTTTGTTTTTAGTGAATATTTTTAAAATTTTAAACATTTTTTTTTACTTTTTTAGATGCACCTTACTTAGATGTATCTAAAAAGTAAAAAAATCTTGAAAAAATATTTTAAAAAATTAAGAAATACATAAAAATACAAAAAATGTACTCAATTTTTGTATTTTTTTTGTATTTTTGATATTTAGTGAATTTTTAAAAGATTTTTTTTACAATTTTTTTACTTTTTAGGTGTATTTATGTTAGGTGTGTCTAAAACGTAAAAAATTTGCATAAAATATTTAAAAAAATTCAGTAAAAACAAAAAAATACGAAAAATAAGAAAATAAAATTTTCTAAAAACCGTTTTTAGAAAAATGGAACCAAGCAAGTTATTTTTCGAGAACCGAAGCAGTTTGTGAATTGTTTCAACTACATGGAGTTTATGCTTAGCCATTCCAATTTACTTAAATTCCAATTTATTTAGGGAAATAAATATATATTCTCATGTGTGTTTGGTTCTAGTACAGTTTTAGGGGTTGTTTGGGGTATCTTAAATAAGTGTATTTTTTGTTTTTTTGGACTAAAAAATTGAAAAAAAAAATATAGATATTTAGGTTAACTTTTTGACTTTTTATGGGAAAATGTGTATTAAAAAATTATATAAATTAGTGTGTAGGAGAAAATTAAAATTGGGAGTTGTGCAGTTGTAATTTTTTACTTTTGGTGAATAGTAATAACTTTTTAACATTTTGAGTAACTTTTTGACTTTTTGAATTTTTCATGAGTTCCCAAACTTGACCTTAGTATTATGTGCAGTATCCATGCTAGTTATTTGTTATTTTAATTTCTAGGTTAATTGATTTTTAGTTTTTTAGTAATTTATTCATGTAATTTATTTTATGTGATTTGAATGTTATTTGAATGTATGAGTTATTTATTTTTAGTATTACTGTATGAGTTATTTGAATGTTAGTGCATGAGGTGCTAAGAATTGATAAAATAAAATAAGATTTTATTAATTAAGATTCTTATTAATTTATTTGATTTGTTTTTTTTTTTTTTTTTTTTGTAACTTTCACCGGAAGTTTATCTAAGTGAGAAATCTATTATACAAGGAAAAGAGTTTTTTTAACCCACAAATCTTATGGAAGCTCTATTATTCTAACCCTAATTTCTTAATTTTTTGATTTAAAAAAAAAAAATTCCGGCCTTGCTTATTACCTTAAGAAAAATGCCTCAGACCCCCAGTGGGGGTCATCGGGGGTCGTGTGTGTAGCCCTCCTATTGGCCCAAAAAAAAAACTGATTTCTTTTTTGTTTTTAATTTTTGACCAATCTCAATGCGCCACGTCACTGGGGATCGACCCCCACTGGAGGTCTGAAGCACCGCCCTTACCTTAAACACAAAAAAAACTTTTCCGCCTTATTGCCTTAACAGTTGTGATTTGTGGCACTAAATTTCCTGACACTAATGGCACTAATTTCTATATCAGGTAAAAAAAAAAAAAAAAAACAAAACAAAATTACCAAAACAAAAAATTAATACCATTAGTACCAGGAAATTTAGTGCCACAAATCATTTTTCATTACCTTAAACCCATTACCACAGCAGCCAGCCGCTGCTACCTATTACCCTATTACCTTAAACCCTATTACCCATTACCACAGCAGCCGCAACATACCCTACCACAGCAGCAACCCAAAGAAATTATTTGGACGAGAGAGATTGAGAGTTAGGTGATTATATTTTTAAATTGATTAATAATAATGATTAGATTTTTTTTTTCATTGGGCTTTTTAATTTACTTTTTTAAATAATTGTATTTTTTTACACTCCATTAAACATTTCAAAATCTGTGAGTAAATGATTATATTTTTAAATTGATTTAGGGTTAGTTTGGGGTGTCTTAAAAAAGTACACTTTTTGTCTTTTTACGAAAAGATGTGCAGAAAAGTAGAGAGGTGATGTGATGTAAAAAAATAAAAAGATAAAAAGATAGATTAAATGATTGTATTTTTTTACACTCCATTAAACATTTCAAAATCTGTGAGTAAATGATTATATTTTTAAATTGATTTAGGGTTAGTTTGGGGTGTCTTAAAAAAGTACACTTTTTGTCTTTTTACGAAAAGATGTGCAGAAAAGTAGAGAGGTGATGTGATGTAAAAAAGATAAAAAGATAAAAAGATAGATTAAAAAAGTATATTGATGATGATCGGATTATGTTTTGTGATTGTGATTGTGATTAAAACTTGTTTATTTTTCAATATTTTATTTTTATTGGATTGTATTAATGATGATTGGATTGTATTTTGTGATTGTGATTAGATTATTTTTGTAATTGGGTTTTTTAACTCATTTTTTTAAATGATTGTGTTTTTTTACACTCTATTTAATGTGTGTTTTTTGAAGAAAAAAAATTAGATTGTATTCATGTTTTTTTAATACAATCACACGGTGATTGTATTTTTAGTCTATGTTCTTTGAAAAAAAAAATAGATTGTATTTATTAAATTCATATAACGTACTCAGTGTATTCTTTTTTTAAAAAAAAAAAAAAAAAAGTTGTGCTTTTTAACTATCAATTAACTTAATTTGTATTTTTTTTAAAAATAATTTTATTTTTTAATTACCAATTGACTTCATTATTTTTCAATACGGTGATTGTATTTTTACAATCTGTTTGATTGATGATAATTGGATTGTATTTTTTCATCGTGATTGGACTTAATTTATTTTTTAATACGGTGCTTATTTTTTTAATCTATGTTTTTTGAAAAAAAAAATATATTGTATTTATTAGGCTCACATAAACTAGGCAACATTGATGATGATGATTAGATTATATTTTATAATTAGGTTTTTTAACTCATTGTATTTTTATTTTTTTAAATGGTTGTACTTTTTAACCACTAATTAGCTTAATTTGTGATTGGGTTAAAAAGAGGTTGTGCTTTTTAACTATCAATTAACTTAATTGTATGTTTTTTTTATAAATAATTTTATTTTTTAATTACCAATTGACTTCATTGTTTTTCAATACGGTGATTCTATTTTAGACTCTATTTGATTGATGATGATTGGATTGTATTTTGTGATTGTGATTGTTTATTATATTCACATAACGTACTCATTGTATTCTTTTTTTTTTAAAAAGGTTGTGCTTTTTAACTATTAATTAGTTTAATTTGTGATTATGTTTTTAACTCATTATGCTTTTTGAAAAAAAAATAGTTGTATTTTTTAATTATCAATTGACTTCATTGCTTTTTTTTAATTAGGTTAATTTGTGATTGTGTTTTTTTACACTCCATTTAATCTGTATTTTTCAGAAAAAGAAAAGATTGTATTCATATTTTTTTTAATACAATCACATAGTGATTGTATTTTTAATTTATGTTTTTTGAAAAAAAAATTAGATTATATTTATTAGGTTCACATAAATTACCCACTATTAATGATGATATGATTGGATTGTATTTTCTAATTGTGATTGGACTTAATTTATTTTTTAATACATTGATTGTTTTTTTAATCTATGTATTTTGAAAGAAAAAAAAAATAGATTGTATTTATTAAACTACGCACTATTGATGATGATGATTAGATTATATTTTGTAATTAGGTTTTTTAACTCATTGTATTTTTTTTTTAAAATGTTGTGATTTTTAACTATTAATTAGCTTAATTTGTAATTGGATTTTTAACACACTATGCTTTTTGAAAAGGAAAATAATTGTATTTTTTAATTATCAATTGACTTCATTGCTTTTTTTTAATTAGCTTAATTTGTGATTGTATTTTTTTACCCTCTATTTTGATCACATGGTGATTTTAGTTTTTTTAATGATTATATTTTTTTACACTCCATTTAATCTGTGTTTTTTGAATAAAAAAAAGATTGTATTCATAATTTTTAAATACAATCACACGGTGATTGTATTTTTAATTTATGTTTTTTAAAAACAAAAATTAGATTGTATTTATTAGGTTCACATAAAATACCCATTATTAATAATGATATGATTGGATTGTATTTTGTGATTGTGATTGGACTTAATTTATTTTTCAATGCGGTGATTGTTTTTTTAATCTATGTTTTTTGAAAAAAAAAATTAGATTATTCATTAAGCTCACCTAAGCTATGCACTATAGATGATGACGATGCAATTTTAGCGGTTCTATCAAAATATATTGGTTAAATTTGTTTGATTCGAAATAAATTAAAGATTAACCTACGGACAGATTAAACAGTAGCGGTGAGCATGGTCCGGATTGGACCGGATTAAGGTAAAATCAGGACCAATCCGTTATCTACGGTTCTTGAAAAATTAGAACCAATCCAATCCGTTTAAATCATGGAACCAATCCATTTAAATACGGATTTGATTGGTTTAGAACCACGAATTCACATAATTAAATAACAAATATATATATATATATGTAACACTTTAATTTTATAAAAATATAAACATAACGCTATATTAGTTCCACAATAGCAACATGTTTTTCTATAATAGCGACATACTGTTCTAGAATTTAAACAATCATAAGAAAATTGGTTTCACCATAAGTATTTAAACCATTACAAATTAAAACTAAAAACTAACAAAAGTTATAAAAAAAAAGATATTATACGATTTTAGGTTTGAGTTTAAATTTCATATAAAATAAGCGAAGATACTATGGGGGAGGATGTATAATAAAAATATAGACTATTTATATACGGTCCGGATCGGTTCCAATCCGAAACTGTGGGGTTTAATCTGGAACCAATCCGTGGATTACAAATTTTTAATTCTTCAATCCGAAACCGAAATGCGGATTCAAAAAACCAATCCAAACCTATCGGATTGGACTGAACTGGATCGGATTACGGATTTCACGGATTCCTTGCTCAGCCCTATTAAACGGCTAAGATTGCTTGATTCGAAATAAACATCCCACCCAAACAATTGTGAACTTTTAAACAATTAAGAAAATCTTCATTGGCTAGTTTTCATTTAATTTTTATTTTATAATATCACATCGAGAAAAGAAGGAAAAAAGTGAATTGTTTCATTTACATAAAGTGAATCTTATACTCCTATTTATATAAGCAAAATGAGATTTTTAATGAGAAACCTTATGATCAATATCTCATATTAATTTTTTTTTATTTTCTTAATTTTAAACAATTAAGAAAATTTCGGTTAGCTAGCTTCCATTTAACTTTTATTTTATATAATATAAAAAAATTAAATATAATTATCATATTTTTATTAAATAATATATTATTTTATCACATGCATAGAACGGGTGATATGCTAGTCAGGATATATAATGCAAATGAACAAAATAAATTGGAAGTAGTAAAATGAGCTACTAATTTTTTATTTGAATATGATTATCTTTGTGTGGAACAATGAATAAGATTGGACTTGCAATTTTTTTGGACATGTCTATGAATTAAAATATTCGCTTTAATATTGAGTTTTATTTCGGATTTATTCCTTATATTGTTTTGAAAGTTTGGTACCCATTTCGATTTAATTCGATTAATTAAATTCTGGAAAAAAACGAAGTGTTGGAATTTGTGTTTTGAGAATTGCAGGAGATTTGTCTCGTCGATAGTTTTCTGACAATATAAAGAACATCTCAAACGGAGTTTGAATGAACCCACACGGTTGTCAGAAAGTTTGGTGATTTTTGTTATCAAATAATGATATCACCATAATTCAGAGATGATGTTAGTGCCATGTAGTAGCCTAATCCGCAGCCATGTCAGTAACATGTGGCAAACCAGTCAACAACACATCAGCAAGACTGCCATGTCATCAGAATTTTTTTAGAAATTGCATTTTGGTCCCTGAATTTTAGGATAATTTCATTTTGAGCCCAAAACTTTTTGAAATTGCAATTTGGCCCCTAAATTTTTTAGTATTTGCATTTTAACTCCTCAAGTATATGATATTTGCAGTTTGACCCTTGGAGTTTATGGTATTTGCAATTTAGCCCTCGGAAGTTTATGAAGTTATGTTTTGACCCCTAAAAAAGTGAAGGAGTGTGTTCTTGACTAAACAGACCATTTCGAATGCAACCATGAATTTCATTTTTGCAGATTTGAATAAATTTTAATTGTAATAGTAGCTTTTCAAATTGTAGTAGTTTTCATTTCTAGTTGTAATAATTTCACCATAGTGAAAGAAAATGAGAAAAGAAAGAAATTATAAACCTTTGGGTTTAGAGAAAATCTTTGGGATCAATTTTATTATTCCCAAAGTGGTTTGGTTTTCTGTAATAGAAATCAAAGTGTTTAGCCTTAGCTAAAAAGTATTTCTAAGTTATGTTCAGAAATGATGACTAAAATGGATTTAGCTACAAACCTTTGTGGTTAGAAGAAGTCTTTGGGTTTAATCTTTTTATTCCCAAAGTGATAAGAAACCAAGTTTTGAAAAAGTATTTGGTTATAATCTGATTATTTTCAAAGTATTTTGTTTCGAAAAAAGAAACCAAATTTTAGCATTAGCTAAAATATTTTTGATTTTTATTCAGAAATAATGGGCTCAGTTCCGGGAGTAGCGATTAACTTTTATGAATGGTGTAACAATTTTTAATTGCTTGTAAGTTTTGTAAACTTGATTTGTTTTAACTTAGTTTATCCCCTGGAAAACTTAATTCTAAATTTTTTTCTCATGGACTAGGAGTCAACATGCTTTTGAAAATTTGGTCTAAGGTTAACTGGGTCTTAAGTGAAACAGATGTGATGCATCCAGTCTTTCTGAAAACTTTCCTGACCATGTTCGGTTTTTGGGTAAGTGATGAGATTAGTTTTTAATTAAATTTCAGACTTTGGATTTTCTAGTGTTAAGTTTTGTTTTGGGAAAAACAGAATAGTGAAATTCTATTGTGATGGCTTCAAGAGGTGACAACAGAAAATGTTGTTCCACCTGATAACCTTAAGCCTTGTGAGGTTCTTAAAGGAAGATCTGGGGAGATCAAGTGTAATTAGAGAAAATCATAAGATTGCATGATAATATCTCTGAATTAATCAGAGGCAATTAGTATGTTATCCTTGTGTCAATTATAGCATGTATGATTGCTATGTGACTTTGCTTGAAAGTAAAGACGAGACAACCCGTTAGAGTGGGTGAATATATTTTTGAATTTTTAAATTCCAAATATATTCTTAAATTGGTGGCTCATAATGAGTACAAGATCACTGATCACAGAGATAAAAAATTGATGGTTCCTAGGAGGTGTTAGACCACTAGCTACATAGTTATGAGATTGTGGTTCCTAGTAGTGAACAGATTACTGATCACATGTCAAGACATGATGGTTCATAGTAGCAGAGAGGCTACTGATCATATGTCAAGACATGATAATTCCAAATAATGAAAGAATCTATTGATCCTATGTCAGAACGTTGTGATTCCTAGTAATAAAGTGACTACTGATCACAGGTCAAAACATTGTGATTCCTAGTAGTCGAAAGTCTATTGACCACATGCTGAAAAATTAGTGATTCCTAGTGATAAGACTACTGGCCATGTTATGTAGTTCCGAATAGTAGACTATTGAAAAATTGATTTGTGTTTTCTAATAGTAAGACTATTGGCTTCAGAGTGATAGGATGAACTAAATGTGTTTGGGTGCCTTGAATTTAAAAATGTGATAACCCAACCCATACTATGCTTAATTATGCATGTGATTATATATTTGATATGAATTTGCAAGTTTAAGTATATAAATTATGTGAATTTGGAATAACATCTGTTGAATGTAGAAATATCTGTTATAATTGGAACTTTGAACTGAAAATTGAAAGCCTTAGAGGTGCGATAAACCAAAACCGACTTTATATCTGTGATTAGCATGATTTTTAGAGCCTTTGGTGAAATTTTGAAAATTACAATTCATAATGTTTAATTGGCCTAACTTATATATCTCTAGCCCTCTTGTGTTCTTCATTCTTGTTGAGACTTTGTAAGAAAGAGAAGAAGAGAAGAAGCTAGGATTTTGCTAGAGTTTCAAAGGACAAACCTTAGATTGAAGCTAAGGTATGCAATTTACTTGAAATCTTTGTCTTTAGCTTATCTTTGACATGAAATCAAGAAGAAATTGAAAATTTTGAGTTCGGGTTTTAGGTTGTATAATGGATTGAACTAAGGGGTGGTTTGGGATGATCTAAATAAGTACACTTTTTGACTTTTTATGAAACCATGTGCAGAAAAATAGAGAGGTGATGTGACCCGAAAAAGATAAAAAGATAAAAAAGTGTATACTTATTAGGTTAGTCTAAACAAGGCCTAAATGCAAGAAATAAAACCTTAATCTCTTCATTTTTGTTTGACGTGAGTTCAATCTTATGATTAATCAATGAAATAAACTCTAGTTGGTTCATATAACCAAAATTTATTGGAAGATTCACCATGTTTGTAGATATATTGAGCTTGTGTATGAAATTCATGTATGTAATAAAGAGATGAGACCATGAACTTAATGTTGAGGCCATATTGATGTGTTTGAGTTGTCTCATGTTTTTGAATTAGTTTTGCATGAATTGGGGCTTGAATTTGAGCTTAGAAGCTTAAGTTTTGTATCAGCTTCGGACTGCCCAGAACAACCATAACCGCATGTGCGGGGCTCACGGCCACATGTGCAGAAAACAGGGCCAATCAAAACTCCACTACTGAAATACATGCACGTGAGGCACCTTTCCGCACATACGGAAAAAGGGGAAAAAATATATCTTTTTCTGTTAACTTCCCCAACCCTCTAAATTCGTTTATAAGCATGTTTTGACCCTCCGCAATGCCTATAGATGAATGGAAATAAACAAATCGTAAAACGAATTAATGAAAGAAAGTGTATGAATTGAACGGATTATTCATCGAATGTGTGTGTGAAATGTTTGAGTAGGTCGTGTGCTAGAGGAAACACCGCAGAACCTAACACACTGTGAGTAATAATATTATACATATATGTTCTTAATTGTGTACCTCAAGCCATGAATGGTAAATGGTGCCGACTTTGTGTTTTGATCGAAATGAATGAATTTCATAAATATTATATGACATGTGCAATATGGACCTAAGGTCGTTCCGTTTTTGTCACGACCCAAACCCGCCCTACCAGTAATCTTGGGATTACCAAAAGCCTCTGACCTGAATATCATATAAGTAAAGGGGCTGCAAAAACAAATATACAAAATACATTGTCCATAGAGCGGTGCTAACGTACATGGGACAGAAATCTCAAAACTTTATATACAAATTTGTGACGTCAAAAGAAAGTAGTCTTACGTTACATACATTACAAATATTGTCAAAAGGAGACTTAGCCCGATATATAGACAGGCAGAAAACTTGTCCATATACCAGAAAGAAAACGAAGTCTCATATGTTTACTAAACATGACTATCTAACATTTAGAACCTCCTCGGGAGGTACGATGGCTGCCTGGCAAAACAAAACTTTCCAGGTAGCAGCTTAGGCCTGATCAAGCGCCTGCTCACCTACATACATAATATAAATAGTGAGCGGAAACCCAGTAAATAATAACAGAGTAAAGGTTTTAATGAATGATATCCATATCAGATTCAAAAATCAGAATTCAAATTCAGAAACAAATTTATATTCATATTCATATTCATATTCAAATTCGTGCTCAGAGTTCATGCAATTCACATGATAGTATGTGGTACATCCATTAGCGTTATCAAATCCAATGACCCATAAAGGGACGGCGGTAAAGGCATTCTGATGACCCATAAATGGATACATATCATATGATGCTAAGGATGCCACGAATACATTTCAGAAACTTGGACAATCATTCATTCAAACAAACAAAGCATTTCAAAAAAGTGATCATTTTGTATCATCAGAAATAATTAAAGTTAAACATAACTTTACAAAATTATTACTCATAGATAGCTCTAGTAGCAAATTAGAGAAAGCGGGCGATTTGTAGTCTATGTCGCGTGACCTACACAAAAACATAGTAGATACATAATGAAACACACGTTCGGAAGACACTGACCTTGATTCTTTTCGTTCTTAGTGTGTTGCTAAGTTTTATCCTTATTATGTCTTACTTAGGGCTTAAAAATGCCTAGGATGCAACGAATATGCCAAAATGGACTTGAAAACACTTAGTCTCCGTTTGGGAAGTAGGTTGACTTTTTGACTTTTTTGGCTATTTTAGCCTAGGGCTAAAAAGCCTAGTTTGGGAAGGGCTTTTCGGCTTTTTTGGCTTTTTGACTTTTTGGTGAGGTGTGTTCATGGTAAATGACCAAAATGCCTCTGAAGTAATTTTAAGAATGTCAACTCCTTGACTTCTCTGCTCCATGTCAGCGTCATTGGAAAAAAAAAAATTATTTATTTATTTTTTTTTTATGAGCTGTTTTGGGATTAAGGGTATCTCTATGGTTTTTTTTTTTTTTTTTTTTTTCATTTATGTTTTTGTCATTTTTCTTTTTCTATACATTAATTTGTTCTTTTTCTTTAATTTACGCTTATTTCTTATTTATTTTTATTGGTATACAATAATTTGTTTTTATTTTTCAAAAATGGGTTTTCATGTGTTTTATTTATTTATAAATTACGTGGCAAATGCTAATTTCTGTTTTTATGTTTTTTATTTTTATTTTTTTGGATGAGGCGTATTTTTGTGGTTCTTTTTTTAAAATTTACGATTTTGTCATTTTTTTTTTATTTCTATACATTAATTTGTTTTTATTTGTCAAAAATGGATTTTCATGTGTTTTATCTATTTGTAAATTGCGTGGCAAATGTTAATTTCTGGTTTTATGTTTTTATGTTTTTATTTTTTTCGATGAGGCATATTTTTGTGGTTTTGTTTTTTAAATTTACGTTTTTATCAATTTTTTGTATTTCTATACATTAATTTGTTTTTATTTTTCAAAAATGGGTTTTCATGTGTTTCTGGTATTTGTAAATTACGTGGCAAATGCTAATTTCTGTTTTTATGTTTTCATTTTTTACTTTTTTGGATGAGCCATATTTTTGTGGTTCTTTTTGTAAATTTTCAAAATTGTCATTTTTTATTATTTGTATACATTAATTTGTTTTTATTTTTGAAAAATGGGTTTCATGTGTTGTATTTATTTTTAAATTACGTGGCAAATGGTAAATTATGTTCTTATTTTTTTATTTTTTATTGTTGTGGGTCAGGCGTATTTTTGTGGTTCTTTTTTTTAAATTAACGTTTTTGTCATTTTCATTTTTATTGGTATACATTAATTTGTTTTTACTTTTTGAAAAATAGGTTTTCATGTGTTGTATTATTTTTAATTACGTGGCAAATGGTAAATTATGTTATTTTTTTATTTCAATTCTTTTTCATTTACGCTTTTGTTAATTTCTTTTTATTTGTATACATTAATTTGTTTTTAGTTTACAAAATTCGTATTCCATGTGTTGACTTTAATTTATGATGTCAAAAATCATAATCTACTATAATTTTTTATGATAATTTTTCATGTCTGTCTTGACTGTTTGTAGTTTTAAACTGTTTTATTTCATGTTTTTAATGGATGTGGCACATGATAAATTTTGAATTCGTTTTTTTTTATTTTTCTTATTTGTTTGATGTTGGTTTTTTTTTTCCGTCTACGACTTTTTCTGTTGTTTTTAGTTTTTCAAAGTTAGGCACGTCACCAACTGAAAGGGATTATATTCCCATGTAAACACATACATATTGTACATGATAATATATTTGAATACAGTCTGTTCCACGTGTGTTACCAATGTTACAACCCTACAAAAATTAGGTGGACTATTATATATCTCCTAACGTTCCGTTATTACGCAAGTAACATAACTTATCGCGTATGCGAAGGCGCACCAATGCCATATGCGGGTCCTTATCCCCAACCATTAAACCATCCTCGTCATGTTCAACTTCTGGTATGGCATTTACTATTGTCATAGCCTCTTCCTCGTCACAAATTGGATGAACAGTTGTTGGATTACCTGTGTTTCGCCATATATAATTATGTAATGCCATTGACGCACCTACTAACTAAACTTGCATATTTGCAAAGTCATACCGAGGCATGTCTCGAATAAAACCCCATCGATTTTTCCAAGCACCGAAAGTGCGTTCCACCACACTGCATAACGACGAGTGAACTTTGTTAAATAATTCCCTTGGCGTGTTTGCTATCATGTTCCGTTGAGTACGTCGGAATTCTTGTTGGTGGTAACGGCTGCCTCTGAATAGTGCTAGGTAACCTATCCGGTTTGGATAGCCAGAATCGACAAGATAATATTTGCCTGCAAACAGGACAACGATGTATGACACCAAAAACAAACATTGTGCTTCATTTTCAAGTAACGCTGTTTGACAAAAAATTATGGCCCCATCAATTCAGAATTCATGGCACTGTGTTACCTTTTTCAGGATGTGGAAATGGGATATTGTCATTTGTTAGTATCTCGTTGAAGATGCGACTATCATGCATACTTCATTCCCCATCCGCACGAAATGAACATGAAACACATGTCAAAATCGCACGCGACCATGATATTTTGCATGTAACAGTATTTCCTACCGAAATATGTTGCCGCATCTGGCCCCATAACCCATGCACTTACATGTGTTTTGTCTATTGCAAGGTTTTAAAACCCGGACCGGACCGGCCGGTTCAACCGGTTGAACCGGTGACCGGAGGGGGCTCCGGTCCGGTCAGCCCACCAAAACCGGCCATCTGCAAAAACCGGAAGATTTAGTGAAAACCGGTGAACCCACCGGTTAAACCGGTGAACCGGTTGACCCGGCACCGGGTTGATCAAACCGGACCGGTCAGAAAATATTTTTTTTTTATTTTTTCTTGTTTTTTTATTTTCTTTCTTTCTTTCTTTTCTTTCTTTCTTTCTTATTTTATATATATATATATAAAATATAAGAATATAAGAAAATTTTAATTTGAAACTCTTTTTCAAGGGTCTCCTCTTGTGAGGAATCCCATTAAGAGCTTGATGAAATTATTGTGAAAGTATTCACCTATTTATAAGAAAAAAACTCTTTCAAAAAAACTCAAAAAATCCATGTGGGATTCAATCAAATGTATTGGAGGGAATATTGAAATTTTGATATCCCTCCAAAATTTTTGCTCTCCTTTCAATCAAATTATTTGAATTAAAATCATATGGAGGGAATATTAAATATTTGATTTCATCTTCCAAAATTGAAATTAATAATATTTTAAAATGTATTATTATATTTTTCAGTAAAAAAAATATTAGGACAAATATTTAAGATAATTTAATATTTTTAATTTATAATTTTATTACTTATATTTTTATTTAAATATAATTTTAATATATTTATTACGTCACGGTTCGATTCCGGTTCGATTCCGGTTTGATTCCGGTTGAACCGGTGACCCGTCCACCCGGCCCCTTTTCCGGTTCACTCACCGGTCCGGTTTTTAAAACATTGGTCTATTGCTCTAATACAGTCTTGCAAACAACCCAATTGTATTGTTACTTAAACGGGTAACAAGTAATGGTTATTTTCATACGTCACGTCCAGTTAATAATAAAAACAAAATAACTGCACTTCGCACTTAAATGTCAATAATGTTTTTCAGTAGTACCTTGAACGGTAGGTATTTCTGTTTAGACCGCACGTATGGATGTATACGATGCTGACTATATGTGGACCGACAATGAACAACAGTGAACTCTTTCATTGAAGTTAATACACTATGCACGTGCCGAGACACAGTCTCCCCCGAATGTTGGAAACGTTCTTGGATTTACCGATTTTGCATCCCTTGCAACACGTGAATAAACATTGCAACGCTTTCTTCGATAGCTAAGCCATGTGGACATTACGGTACTTGTAACCCAAAATCATTTACTAATGTCTCACACAAAGCGGCAAAAACTTCTTTCGGCATGCAAACATATTTCTCAAATCGACCCATATGGCCCGCATATAGTTCGCATATCCATGCATGCCCGGTCAATATCGAAGTGCGACATGGCGTTTTAGCCATGTGTTTTTCGTACCACTCTGTCGCATACTGGCATGCTTGTAGAAATGTCCAGTTGTTTTCTTGTTGCAGCTGTACGGCCATTTGATTCAGTATTTCTCTTAAATCGTCATTGTTGCTTCCATCCCAGGGATTCATGTCTGTCTTCATTGATGCGAAACCTACAAGAGTGGCACTGTTTCAATCAATTTGCACGTGATTCATTGACTCAAATGTAATAACAGTTTACAATTACAGAATGCCGACATTGTTTTTAATGTAAGTAATGCCGACACCAATGTCATTACTAACGCATAATGATATGAATTGAACAAATTGTGAATCTGGTCGTTATTGTTTACAAGGAGACTGTGGTGGTAACAACCACAAAAAATGACGTCAAACTAACATAACAGTTTTCCTCGCAAAATAAAGACATACAAAAGCTAGCAAGAAAACCGTCGTTGCGCATTTCATTGCCATACATTTAATTAAAACTGAAGCATCCTATTCCTTTCCCAAAAAACGCACAACCATGCTTCCATTCCGTCTATGACAAACTTAACTAAAAGTTTTGTTCACCATAGCTAGAAAGAAAAAAAAACAACAAGGAACAATTTAAAACATGCAAACATAACCATCATATTTTAGTACAGTGCCAACAATAACATAATTAAAAGTTTTCAAAAGCAAGAGAAGGGCAGGCATCTTCAACAATCCTAACACCGCTACATCACATCTGGCGAGCCCCAAACAAGTTCGCAAGCAACGCCGACGCAGTACACTGGAGCTGCTTTTGTGTAAGCCACCCTATGATGTGGTCGTCATCAGGCTGGCACATTATCACTTCCCGGTAATCTGCGTTATCCATAAGTGTCGAGGCAAAATGGAATAGCGGCGTACCAATCAGGGATGGAATAGTCGTCAGGCGATGCATGCACTCCGAAATAGTGTACAACGATTCGTTACCTGTGAGGTGCCTCACCGTAACTTGCTGATTCTTCGTACGCACCACATTTGTTAGATTGTTCATGCTTTCCGCAATAACTGACGCTCCACTTGTTGCCTTCTTCGACTTTGAAACACTTGTTGATAGCGTCTTTCTCCTTTTTCCCTTTTCAATCGGAACAGGCTCCAGTAAAGAATCTAAATCCACATTCTATACTCTTGTGGGTATCGGATCAGCAAATGGCTAGGCTCCCAAACTGTGCACAGAATCAGATGAGTCATCAGCAGCTTTAGGAAGTTTCTTTCCCGGAGTCCAATGGTGCTTACCAGTAGCTGATGCCCCCATGAAAACCGTCTCCATCAAGTCACGATGTTCCAAAGTTTTTTTCCTGAACTTGGCACACACCTTGTTTAGCTGTAGAAAGGGAGATATATGAAAGAGAAAGACGTTACATTTCATATAATTAATTAAAAGTTAACTAAAAAGGTTAAATGTACTGGTAACAGCCAAATATGAAACTTGTTTGTACATGTACTTACCGATTCCATCTTGTCCCATCACTCCTCAGGTGCTTGAAACATACCGGTGTCAGAGTCAAACCCTATCCTTGACACTCCTTTGCTTGAATCCATCAACTTTGTTCACGCTTACCACTCTTTTTTCAAACTCATGTATTTATTCTTCAACTGTTTGAGGCCATGTTTTCTTCCTGTTTTTTTCTCAAATTTCCTGGCCAATGACTTGTACCCAGCTTGGCTGAGTACTGGGAATGGCTGGTTTCCTTTTGTAATCTCATTTGCAATCAATTGCAGGAAAACTCGGATTGAGTCACTGTCCTATGAGGCCTTGTGGCTGAACTGAGTCTGTGTCTCTTCAAGACTGCTTGACTTCTCTGTGACAATGCCTTTGCTTTTGGATTGAGTACGCAGCGAAGTACGTATGGAAGCCATTACTAATGTACGGTTACAAAAGGTTACATGACTATATGTGGTTGTTACATACAAACGTATAAGCCGATAGCAGAATAATTTAAATTGGTTGCATTATGGAAGAATCTATGCCCACAAACAATAAACAGATAAATAGGATGCTAAATTAGACATCATATAACCATTGCACATTAGTAACATAAATAAAGAAACATGGAACTGCGCGATGCACATAGGTATGATAGTCATTAATACAAATAACATTTCCTAGTGGAGGAACGCAAAGCAAGATTATAGTCATACTAAAACATACTACTAACATACTAACAACCTAGTAACTTGGTTGTACATACTACCAACATCCTAACGTTGCTTACATACGCAACAACAAAATGACTACGACAATGCATAGCACATACACAATGGTCTTAACGACACGCAAGGATTGTTGAATGTGTATGACATCATCCCGTAATTGCATGACAATTTCGCCTTTGGGTGACGCATAGTCCGTGCTCTCTCGCCTTGGTTCTTCGCACCAACCAATCCAACTGACACAAGGCTGACGAGTGCAAATGATGAAACTATTAGTCAATGGGTTCTTAATGTTCATGCAGTTATGACCGGTAATGAATTGCACATTCACCACAGGGCCGGGGACATGCAAAGTAAGGATGTCCTGGATTTTTAGTGGACCTTGAAATCTTAACAATACAGGGGCCATGTCCACAGGCACACATTTGACGTGGCCATGTACTGAAAGTTGCACTAGAGGTAAATGAAGCCATGCTATGAACGACAAACATTCGAAAGTAACAATGAATCATAGCAGTCATTAGTTTATGATATCCATACTTCAGGTTAAACATGAAATGAACACGTTGATGCACAAATTTCATATGATGGGTATACAAACTCATTATTTCATTCATTTAATATTAACCATACTACACCCTACGAATTATGGTTTCATTGTCTAAGAATCTCAATAGAAAAGTAAATCTCTAATTTCCTTTTCAAAACTAACAGATAAAAAAGGCATGAACACCGTGTGTTTACATGAATCAAATTAAGAATTCATGATCAAATTAAGCCAATTTTATGTAAATTATAAATTCATAATCAAATTAGAATTCAATCAAATTTACATGAATCAAAATGATTATGTACAAATCTACTGCCGTAATTTGATTCCATTAATGAAATTGATTTTGTGAAAGTCGTATTCATCCATACCTTTCTATAGTGGTAAACTTATTTATTAACCCATATGCAGTTGCACACATGGGATACAAACATGCCCAAAAAAAAACAATAATAATATATGGAACATAGTAACGAACACAGTGTGTTTACATTATCAAATTAAGAATTCATGTTATGGCAAAATCAATTAATTACAAATTATACATTCGTGATCAAAGTAAATCAATTACGAGTACATGAATAAAAATGGTAACGTAGAAATGCGAATGTGCTAGGTAACCATTAATAAAGTTATTTTTGAAAATTATTATTCATCCACATGTATTACAGTGGCAAACTTCTTTTCAAATTAAATTTGTGAAATTAAATTTTTACGTCTGTTAATTAAGTTTTAAAAATCTATTTTGGCTTATTTCTATTTTATGTTATTCATCCATGTTCTTTTATCCATATGGACTTGCACACATTGGAGATATACAACCCCAAACCAATAATAATAATGCAAATATTAATAATAATAAAAAGCCATGAACACCGTGTGTTTCCTATGAATTTGCGTCAAGTAAATGCAAAGGCTTCAGATTGGGTGAACAGAAGCATAAACTGTTGGATACGTTTAAATTCCCACACAAGAAGTTCCAAAAAGAATAAACTACTTCATCAAAATTGTCCGATTTGGCAGTTTGTAGCATAGATTGATCATACATTAATCCCCCAAACAGATGTATATGTTCATTCTTTTTTAATTTACTTCCCTTACATTTGTATAACAACAACTGAAGAACAGATTTCTTTATTAAGCATAGATGTACATGTTTCTGTTTCTCAAATGAAGAACAGATTGTTTTAAGAATCTCAACAGATGTATAAGAACAGGTTGTTAAGGTTCTTCATATATATCTGTTTTTAAATTTTTACCATGGGTTGATCTATATATATATATATAAGAACAGATTTACATATACCTGCCCTCATTATGAATAGATTTACAGATTTATATATAAGAACAGATATATATATATATATATATCTGTCCAAAATGTATGAACTTAATGTAACCGTAATGAACCCAAGTACCACGGTAAACAAACAGATCGGTAATGAACCTAACCCGTAATGAACCCAAAATGTGTCAACTTAATTTAACCGTAATGAACCCACAGGATATTCAAAAAACAGAGTTCACACTTCCTTTGAAATTTGGAAAAAATTTGTCTTTAACAGAGAAAGGGATTCCACACATGAACCCTAAGCAGATCGGAAGTAGGGGACGGATTTACGCGAAAAGGGAAACGAAATCAGAACGACCATAAAGCATTACCTGAAGATCAGTGGTGTTTGAGAGGGTTCATTCTTGTTCGCCGCCGCCAATGTACGCCCCAACCGTTCGATTTGCCGATCTGTTCGCGAGTCTTCTTCGACGCAGCAGATGCGTACTCTGGTGCCGATCGCCTCAGCAAAGCTGCCTCAGATGTCGTCGCCGCTGGTATACATTAATCGCCTCCTTCGCTTGTTGTGTGCCCTAGAAAGGTTGTGTGTGTGGTGAGGCGTTGGGCCTCAGAATCAGAGGGGACAGTTAGGGTATTTCAATAAATTTACCCCAATAAGGGTTTGAACCCAACCCGTGATTTCTGTTTTGTCTCTATTTGGCTAAATTAGCCTTTTTTGTCCGGACGTGGCTAATTTAGCCCCAACTTGCCTTCCCAAACATAATATAAGTCAAATATGCTGGAAACAGAAGTCTCGCTCGAGTGAACGTCCAAACATGTGAGTGGTCGCTCGAGCGTAACTTCCTTCACTCGAGCGATCTGTAAACTTTGCAAAAGTACTGGTTGCTTATTTTTCCGTTCGACGATCGCTCTAGCGTAAGACTGAGGTCTTCGCTCGAGTGCAACTTTTGTTGCTTGAGCGGTCTGCAAAAATAGGAAACTTCTGGGAGCATGTATTTTACGCTTGAGCCAACTTGTGGTCGCTTGAGCGGAAGTGCCAAAATACAAGTGGTCGCTCAAGCACAGGTTCTGTAGCTTGAGCGAAGAGGCAAAATTTCAGAATTTCTAGGTTGCACTCCCTAGTTCAAAACTCGAATCAAACACTACAAAACTCATCCTTTTGGGCCAAAACTCAAGAAAACATTTAGAAACTTGTAGAATAACAAGGATATTCATATAGTAGACAGATATAAATACAAATAATGCAACTCACACGCAATTAATTCAGAATTTCACCTTAATTACGTCTTAAGCATATTTAATCATAGATTAAGGATTAGTCATAGGTCGGGGTTGTTACAGTTTCCGTGTAAGATATGATATGTTTGGACCTGAGGCCGTTCTTTTAATATGTCGGCTCGAGGCCGTTCTGTATAATATGTAGGCCCGAGGCTGTTCTGTAGACGCCGTTTTGTACTTATGTGTGCCTGAGGCCGTTCTAATATTAATGGGCCTAAGGCCGTTCTGTTCATATGTAATGGGCCTAAGGCCATTTTGTTTATATGATGGGCCCAAGGTCGTTCCGTATTATGATTATGGATATTGTGAGAACCTTATGATCATCTATTTGCACTGTTTTACTGTATTATTACTCATTGAGTTTCGCTCACCAAATATTATGTATGCACATATAGGTGATTCGCAACATGGAGCCTACCCTTAGAGTTAGCTTCAGAAGCTATTTTGTGAACCTGTCGAGTTATGCCTCCGAGATAGAGTTTTGCCTTTGACTCCCATTATGCTTTGACTTTATTCTGTTTTTGTTATTTGGTCTTGGGATGTGTAATCGAGATGTATAAAATTTCCTATGATATTTATATTTTTGCATGGACATGTAAACGATGTGAATGTGTTATATTTTGCTCATATTGGCACAGCTTAATGGACTTCTTTATTGTTGTATACTTCCGCTTATGGCCCCATTATTACAATTACTTTGTATGTTTGTATGAGGCCGAAGGTAATCAAGTGATTACTGGCCGATTATGACCCAAACTTTTAGGCGCGAGTTCAGGTTATGACAGAAAAAGACCTAATTCGGTTTATGACAGTCTGGGAATGTATTTTCTACGATATGATTTTGAGAGTTTCATAATCATTTTAACACAATGAACTGTTTAAAGACCTTATATGAATTTTTGGAAAGGCCAAAAGCCTTCATATAAATTCTACACATGTGGGGGTGTCATGTAAAATGTGGTAATACCTAAAACCAAGAGGATAAGCCTAAAAATCCGTTGACTTTGTATTCAATGATTATGCACAATATAGTAGTGCATATCGTTTTTTTTTTTAAATGATATTCAGATTTACAGAAGAATATTATCATGAAATTGAGGAAATGGTATTCATAAGAAAATAGATGAGCCTAGAAGATGTTAACAAACTAGGACTTTAAAGTTCTTCTATCTAATCTTCTTAAACTTATATGGTAGCTAGTGAGGCTAAAAGTTTCTTTGAAGTTATGATTTCTCTAGAAAATAGTTATTAAATTAACTTGATCTTGCAAAGCTAGTAATCCTTGGGATGCAAGTGGATGTAAGCCGATGAGACAAGCTTATTATCAAAGGATACCGGCAAAGAAAAGGCCTGGATTACTTTGATACGTGATCACCAGTTATGGTGAGTGTAATTGCAATTGTATGAAGTCTAGAGATACATCAACATGGATGTTCAGATAGCTTTCTTATATGAAGATTTAGTTGAAATAAATCTTTATGGAACAACCCGAAGGGTTTATCGGTTCTAGGACAAGGAAAGATTGTAAGCTTGAGAATCATTTTATGATTTGAAATAAGTACCGAAATAATAGCATGAGAAATTTGACTACACTATATTATCAAGTAGATTTTTATAATCAATGGTATTGACAAATGTGTTTATGTCAAAGACACTAACAATAGTAAATGTCATTTTGTGTTTGTGTGTAGGTGATGAAAAGATGTTCAATACTACCAAGTGGATATTGAACTCTAAGTTTGAAATGGGCCTTGCAGATGTATATCTGATAATTAAGATTTCCTAACCATCTGCTGGCAGTGTTCTTTCTCAGTCTCATTATTTTGATAAGAGTCTTGAGAAGTATAAGTCAAATACAAGTGTGTTAAAGACTACGGTAAACTTTAGTATCTGTTTGACCAAGAATAATGGAATAGTCTCGGGTCATTGGAAGTTTGAAGTATCTGATGAGTTGTACAAGGCCAGGGTATAACCTACTCAATTAGCAGACTAAGTAGACACACGAGTAATCCCAATGTCTATAGTTAGAAGACGTTCGTGAGGGTACTAACGTACTTACGATGAAGCCAAAGTTATGGGTTGCATCACACTTCATATCCAGTTGTACTAGAAGGGTACAAAGGCGCCTACTGGATATCTGATATAAAGACTATGAATCCATCAATGGATATGTTTTCTCTAATTGGAGCTACAATCGTGTCTTGAAGATCTTCCAAGCAAATTTGTATTACGAGGTCAATGATAGAATCAGAATTTAGTGCTCTAGATAAAGCTACTAAAGTAACTAAATGGCTTTGCCATTTTTGAGGATATTCTATGTTGATCAAAACTTGTGCTAGCAATTTTGTATACTTTGCGACAACCAATCAGGTATTGGTAGGGCACAGATGGAAAGTCTAGACATTTTTCGTCAAAGACATAGTTCTATACGACGACTACTCTCGTGTGTTGTCACTACTGACTACATATAGTCTAAGAACAATATTACTGATCCGTTAACCTAAGGGTAAAATTGAGAGTTAGTAAGAGGTCGTCATGAGGAATGGGGTTAAGGCCTTTAGTGAATGTTACCAGAACGAAAAACCCAACCTAGTTGGCTGGAGATCCCAAGATCTAAGTTCAAAGGGACAACCTGCGTATAACAGATGAGTCACTAAAGAGACAAATCCTCTTGCCTAATCCTTTATACAGTGATACCCTGTGGGGTGGAAGGTTAAGGTGATGCTTTCAATGACCTAAGTGATGTGAATAGTCAATCGTGGTATAGCAAGATACCTTATGTAAGTCACCTATGTGAGTGTGAAGTAGGGTCACTTTTTTAAGAATTGACAAGGCTAAATTCTTTAAAAACATTCACTGAACCAAACTAGTGTTCCAGGGCCAAACCGGACACAACAGTGAGAACAGAACGATGGTTGGAGTAATTCCTGTGTGAGGTCTATTGTCTCGGTTTACACAAACGATAGAACAGTTCAACACATCACATACACTAGTCAGTCAGTAAATCCGATAGGCTTTCACTACGAAAGGTTCAAGGCCAACAGCTAATTTTTCTAGTGCAGGGTTATTCTGTGTACTCTCTCTCTCTGAGTATTTGTTGTTTAGCGTTGTTCGTTTTTCTTTATTCGGACAATTTTATTCATGTGGAGGATTGTTTGAGATAATGATTTTTCGGCAACTTTAATTTTAAATTAAAGTGAGACCCAACCGCTGGTTGAGGTAGGTCTGAATGGTTTTATATTCTCTTAAATGAGAAGATTGCAATACAAAAATAATTAGCCGAAACTATTGAGTTGTGAATGAGAATTGTCTCATAAAGTAGGCATCGATAAAGTTGGACTTAGATTTGGACTTAATCTTGGTTTGGACTGGGCCTAGCCTTGTGCTTGTGTATGTACTGGGTTTGGTATTGGACTTGGACTTAATCTTGAACTTGGGCTAAGCTATGTTGTATTGGGCTTAATTTGTGCATGTGTTTGAGAATTGGGCTTGGATCGGATTGTAATCCAACATTAGTATCCATTTTGTAACCCATCTAGTTAGTTTATTCAAACATCATTATATACACATTTATTTATATATATAAAGCACATGAGAAATGTAAGTTTTTATAACTCTCATCTTTTGATGGTAGAGTTGATGACCATATTAATGGCCATAGGTTTTCAACCTTTGTAACTCTAGCCATAATAGTTAGACTTGATGGCCTTGGTTAATGGCATTTGACGGCCCTATTGATGTATAGCTTTCATAACTAGGGATTTTCCTACTTATATAAATAGAGGTATTTCCCCTCCAACTTGGTAGGATAATGTTTTAGAAGAGATTTTTGAGATGGAAAATGGAGATGATGTTCTTAGATCATAAAGTTGGAGATGGTTTTTATACCAAAGAAAATTTTTCTTATCTTCTTTGCTAGCCCCTTCTTTGGTTCCAATTAGAGAAAGAGTGTTGCCATTGTCAAATTCACCAAAACTATTCAAAAGGTGTTTCTACATGAGTTGATTTCAACCGTCGTATCCTGGGAAACAGACGCTGGCATACCTCCAGCACCTATCGGGAGGTGGTGAATCTGTTTTAAGGAAATTGTGGTATCACACAGACTTCGGTTTGCTTTCTATTTCTTGTTTCAGTTTACTATTTTATTTCAGAATATTTGTTTGGCGTATTTCTGTGCATCAAATTGTAATCTCCTGCATAAAAAAATTATATCATTTCTTGTTCTATTATTTGAATTTAATTAAATATAAATCTATGTATTTTTATTAAAACATACATTTTGTACAACACAATTTCCATTACAACTTCCTCCAGTTGATCTAATCTCACATTTACTTTCAAAATCTCCGGATCAGATCCTGATTCGGAGGCATTTAATTCCATCTCTTTGGTGCTGTTTGGTGTAGCTGTTAAAATAGATTATAACTTATAGCTTAACAGATTATAGATTATGACTTTAATCAGAAGCTGTTAATCTGTTTGGTATAGCTGTTAGATTATAGATTTAAGTTGCTGAGTAGTGTTTGTTAAATAAGCTGTAAAGTAGCTTTTTTAATTAATTTTTATTTTTTATTATTCACTATTTGTCTACATTTTTCATAAAAAATAATAATAATATTTTATAGTCCATTTGGGTCTTTTTCTATTTTTAAAAAAATAAAAAATAAAAAAATCTAAGAGTATAACCATGAATTAACATGTCCACAGCAGAAGCTAATAATCAGAAGCAAGGGGTGAGCAGCTTCTCAGAATCAGCTTTTTTGACTTAAAATAAACTGTTAGAATCAGAAGCTGTTTGAAATAAGTTTAACCAAACAGTCCAAAATAACTTTTTAAAAGCCAGAAGCCATAAGCTGGCTCAAAAAAGCTGCACCAAACACCCCCTTTCACTTCTGCTTCTTCGGATTTCTTTTTCAGCTCCAGTTCCTGAAATGGTAATTTTGGTAGCTAAAAAATAGTACAAAACAGAACCATTTCCACTCTCATAGCATTTTCACTTCAAAGACAAATTCTTACCTTTAAATGGAACACAAACAAAATGAGTAATTGCAAATTAAGTTAAGAGTCGTAACCAAGGATTTTTTTGGTTGGCAAAGATATTGACATCATTTCTTGAAATGATAATACATTTCCCCAAAAAATACAGAGCACTCACCATTAAAAATGCAACGAAAATCACATAAAAACAAAAATAAAATGACTCTACATATTCTCCAATAACTATGTTCCCGTAAATCAAACTGTAGCACTCCAAAAGAAACATATATTGACATAGACTCTGCAAGTAATGTGGCATATAAGAAACAATTTATGAGCAATAGATTGTCTAATGAGTTTGAGTAACGTAAACTTTTTTCCTTAAAAAAAAGAAAAAAAGAAAAAAAGCATATTGTGGAGCCTTCCAAAAAAGAATTTGGAAAAGTTCGTCGCCATGCTTCCAAGTGTTTTTTTTAGTGAAAAACTTTCCAGAGGAAAGATATGGAGAAAAAAAAAATCTTTTACTTAGGCTAGAAATGACGAAATTAGTTCAAATTTTTTTGGTTATTTGAACAATGCTAATTGGCACAAAACTCTAATTGAGGTATAATTTTGTAGACATTTCAATTCAAAAGATATTATATGGGGAGCATATAAGATTTATGAATTAGGGCAAAGGGCTTGAAAATTTGCATCTAAACTAGATCCCAAAATGTGAAAATGCTTTCTCTTTCTTTCTTTCTTTCTTTCTTTCTTCTTGGTTGAAAACTTAAAGATGTCTTGGAATTTGTTATGTTGAAAATGTTGATTAAATTGGAAGGGAGTGCCCCAAAGAGCTGTCCTGATTACAAAGAAACATAGATTTATATGTATATGATGAAGTCTGCAGGAAATAGAAGGAAAGAAGAATGAAAAAGTGAGTTCAACAATAAAAAGTAATAAAATAATAAATAAAGTTTCCATACTGCCTCCATTCTTCTCATTTCGTGGCAGGCATATTGAGCTACCAAATATACTTCTGTTACATGAAAGATAGTCTATTAAATAGCTGCACAGAATCAAAAGGTATCTCAAAATGAAATACGGTATGCTTTTAAACTGTAAGTAGAAATACCCAATGAAGGCATGCAGACAAAGAAGACTTGTAGCAGATGGAAATCAATCCTGACCAGAAGAGAGACACATCAGAATATGCTTCAGCAATTGTAATGAAGAAGCCAAATTGTAACAAAATGTAGAAAACAAATCATTATGTGATCGGCCAGACACTTCAACAGGAAGCGATTTGGAAAGTCCAAATGCAAACAACTTAGCAGGCTCTCAATAAATTCTATTTGATCTTAATATTTAAAGGTTTGGGTTGTGGGTGCTACATTATATGGTATGAATATGAAGGATGTGCCATGATAGTTGACATGCGTAGCATTTAGCACACAAAGATCACAAGGAAATACAATATTATCCTAGTTCTCCTGAAGTACCTTAATTTCCTTTTTTCAAAAATTCATCAGAAAAATGGACCCAAAAAAATAAAAATAAAGCACCTTCTTTCATATACCTAGTGTCTTAGAATTATATGCATTTTGTTGATGCTAGAATGAGTGCATATATATTATATAAATGGCATAGAAGGTATGGACCATCACATGAAAAAATGGAGTATGTAACACAATGGCATTATTGGATTACAAACTCCACAAATGCAATCTAATGGAAAAAGTTATATCATGGCATGTTGACAATGGGCATAAACTATCTATTGGAAAGTGGGTCGGGTTTGGGCACCCATGGGTGACATGGCCCAAGACGCATTTAGAAGACCCATCTTATCAGTAGATGTGGGTGGGTTACAAATCCAAATATGTTACATATTTCATATGTGTATTATGGAAGTGTGGTTATCATAATATCTCTCCCAACTCTCTGCCATCAGAGAACATAAGTCTTTGTACTGTGATTTGTGAGGATGATACTCACAGTATCACTCCATCGCTAGGAAAACTTTGTTCAAGATTCATAAGCATGTGATTCACCCATCATGTTCTTAATTTGAAATTCAATATCAAAAGGTATACCCCAATCCGTTTCTCCGCTGCAATATTTCTATCCTACACTATCATCCCAAGTAAAAAATATGCATATACACATCAAGATATCAAGTAAACTAGAACGAACAACATTATGGCTAATCTGTACCAGTCAAAATGAGAATGAAATTTATCAATCAATGGTTGCAAAAAATGTTACCTAATATAATAGTTTGATTGCAATTTCTGTAGTGTAGGAAGTCTCCGAAATGTTAAATTTGGTTACACTAATCTATTATGCTCATTGCAAGCCATGAAGTATAAAAACCTTCCAGATCCTAATTAACCACAAACATAGCAATGATACATCTGTTTCCCAAATATTGTCAAAGCTTGACAAATAATTGAGTAATTTAACAAAATATCAAAAGTGAAGTACAGATTTAGGTATTGAAGTTTGGGGGAACTAAAAATCAGTGGAATGTGAGAATCTTTGTGGGGTGCAACTTTTGTTGTGTCTTTTTTATACAGAAAAGACTTGCACTGCCATGTATATGTAATAAGTTTTATCCTTATCTATAGAGTTGCCCCTTGAAGTTCTAAGCTTCAAGCTGTTCCTTGCTAGCAAAGTTACTAAGTGAACTCATTTTACAAAAAAAGAATGAAACTCTTCACTCTTTGTCGGCTCAATCCATAAATGCATACATACATACATATATACATATATATGTGTGTGTAATGAGAGTCAGTTCTAGTCCTCTGTATTGAACTAGAATTTCGCTGAAAAACTTCACCAAGGTGAACTTTTATTCCTGGCATTAATGATTGAGCTTAGGTACAGGCACACAACGATTGGTTTTGAAACATTGTCTGTGACAAGTACATATACAACCACACACACATATTTATTTACAGGATTAGGGAACAGGAGATACAGTATAGTAGTACGCTAATCGATAACAATCGCAGACAACAAATCCAAACATTGGTATCAAATGTATATAGGACATTGGAGCGAACAGGTTCGACAAAATGCCTAGAAGAAACTCAAATCATCTACAGAGTATTGAAAATTTCTGAAATTCCCAATAGAGAAGATTGAAGAGAATCTTAGCGGCAGTGATGGAAATGGAGCTTGTGCAAAGGGGTTTTATGTTCTGGAGGAACCTGAATCGTTTTGAAATTCTGGCACAACATTCTCTCGCGCACTCAGATCTCTTTTGTTTGGGGAAATTACAATTACCTCCCGAGATTTCTAACAATTACATGAACCTCTTCTGGAATTTCAATAATTAAAAAAACCTCTATTACTTTTTTTGATATTATCAAGATTTCCCCTCCCGTTAATTTAGCCCAAATGATGTTAACTTGGGGAACTTCTATTTCCACATCTCATTTCCTCTTTGTTCACATACTTTATGATGTTTTATTTTACTATAATTTTGTCCTATGATAAAATTACCAAAATATCCTTATACTCTCCACCAAGATTCTAACTTCCTAAAGCTAATCCTAGCCACCACCCACCGCCATCACCACAAACCACCATTTCTACAACTTTGCTGTTGCGAAATTCCCATTGCCACTAGCTTCCCACCATTGCAAACTTAGTGTCCTAAAATAAATTCAGTGTGTGACTTGCTAGTAATACTAACACAACTATGCACTAACCAAAAGAAATCGCTTTAGCTAGAACTTAAAATAGCTTAAACACATTGATCCCTTGCAAGTCTGCATTCTCCACAGCATACTTGTAAGGGTGAGCAGTCTATACAAAATAAAAATCATAAGTGTTTGAAAACTCAACCAAACAGAGCATTCGGTTCTCAAAGCTTCGAATATGCAGAAATTAATATATACCTTTGATGGGATAATTTCCACAGCTGGTGAAGGGAGATGCACATCTTTTTCTAAAATGGAAGATATGCTATGACTTCCTTGGTCATGGAGCTTCCAACCAGGTAAGCATTGTGAAAGAAGTGATAGTGGTTCACACCATTACAAACTCAGGAGTCAGGGGTATTTTTGACAATGAATGATGTATATTGAGCAAAATTTGATATTAGAAAATCATTAAGTGTGTGCCTTCAGAAGAGATGTGTACCGAGAAGGATTGATGTGTAAATGACCATAATACCATTTAAATAGTATTCATATATAACCTCAAAGGAACTTAGTGTAATTTACCTATATATGTATTAAATTATCATTTTATTTCTCACAATTTTTTTTTTTTTATTTCCTTGACTTTGTATTTTATTTTTTTCCGCTATAAGTTTTTGAACTTTTATAAGTTAAAAAAAAAAATTAAAAATCAACCATTAATGAAAGTAAGAAAGAATATTCATGTTTCTTGTTTGAATTAATTTTAAGATTTAATTCAATAAAAACAATTTAAATGAGGGGAACTAATATGGATATATAGATTTTAGATGTAATAAATAACAAAGCATTTGAATATTTTATTATTTTCAAATAATTTCTTTCTTCGCGTAAAATTTCATTTTAATTAGATGTAAGAAATGACAAATTTAAATAGTTTATTATTGTCAAATAATTTCTTTATCTTTCATTCACTATCAACTAATTTTAATTTATTATAACATGATTAAATATTTTTTCACTTTTACATTTATTTTTAAAAATTTGTTAATAAGCTAAGAAATATTGACCAATTTTTGTTTAATATCCATCGACTAGAAATTGAAAGACTCAAAGATGAAAATTAAAATTTGAGAATAATATAGGCTTGTGAAAATATAAAAATGATAATTTTTCGTATATATATTTATGAGGCAGCATTTGGTAATTTTTATAAGTCATTTTCTTTTTAATTATAAATATGAAATGTTATTATGTTTATTTTTCTTTAAAAAATTTAATACACAAACATGTTTACAAAATAAAAGAAAAATTCAGGCTTCGTAAGTTGCTATGGCATTGAGTGATACTAGCTAGCATTGATAAAAAAAAAGAAAAAAATGGAGGAAAGAGTGTAACGGAAGAAAACAAATAATAATAATAAATTATGTGATGTTGTTATTGGTTGCAACTTGCAGTGACACTATGAAAAAATGAATAAGAGAATAAATAGAAAGAAGAATGAAAGAAATAAAATAAAGAAAATGGAAAGAGAGGGATAATTTCTCCAAATAGATATTTTTCATACGGAAAAAAAATTAAATACCTTTATGTATTTTTAAATTTTTATTTAAACTCTAATTTCTCAAAATAGGTATTCATAAAATTGGTGGTCTTTTTAAAAAATAAAAATTGAAATCTGTTATATTTTATTTTGTAATTTTTAAATAAAAGATTGTATTTAACTTAGTATAAGGTTTGATGGTGATCAATTTGTTGGATCTTTTTTTTTTTTTTTTCAGATAAGGTAATATGTGGCTACTCTACTATCATTATAAAACTTTTTGTTCTATTTAATGAAATGAGCAATGATTCTCTTTCAACAATAGATTGAATTTCTATTTATTGTTTAAACAAATTTATTAATCTAAGTTAGGGTTTAATAACACATGTAAGATAATACATTAATCTCTAATTTTTTTTATTATTATACATTTATATATATTGATAAACCGAATACGAAAGACTTAAGATTCTCTCACTTTATAGAGCAAAACATAGAGCATTGAAAACATACCCAAATTATAGAGTAAACCATGACCCGAGTACAAATATATGCAAGGATTGCTCCATGGATTTAAGGAGTTCGTTTTGTTTAAAAAATAAAAAATAAAGAAGTTAGTTTGTTTTAACTTTTTTAAATATAAAAAAATTTAAATTTAAATAATAAATATGTTAGTTCAAATGATAAATTTTATGTAGTGTATGGGTCCTTATTAATTTTGTTTGTAATAAAATCTCAGATAAGGTAAGTGAAATTTACTATTTAAATATATAAGGACAATCTTGGGATTTTTGACTTATAATACATGACATCAGTATGACATCAACATGTTCTGTTAAATAAACTAATAGAAGATTAACAATGGAGGAATCTTAGTAATAGTTTCAAAAGTAAGGGACGTTTTTGTAATTATTGAAACCATATGGAACATTCTTGTAATTGTCAAAAATCTCAGGAGAGATAAGTGTAATTTACCCCTTTTGTTTCATTGATTTTAGGGTTATTTACATGAACACTTCTCAAACTATTGAGAAGCATCACTTTGACACCTTAAACTATAATATCATATTTGTTTGGACGGACTAAATAAGAGATATTGTAATTCATTAGATTGTTAATTTTAGATGCATAGTCTCTAGACTATTTGGTTGGAAAGAAATTGTATCAATGATTGTTTAGTCATGAGATTAAATGTTAGAAAATGATCATTCTATTAAATCTTATATTTGTTTGGGATATTATAAAAAAGGATAAATACTCAAAAAAAATTTTATTTTCCCCTTTTGCATTGCTTACTAAAATAATAGCAATACTAAATCTTACTTATAAATTTTATTTTATTTTTTGGCTAGAATTTTTAATAAATAAAGGGTAAACTACCAATAGGTCCTATTTTGGAGACTTATTACCCAATAGGTCCTACTTTGGAGACTTAATACCCATTAAGTCCTATTTGATAAATTTATTAAGTGATAAAGATAAATTTATCAGTCTTTTTTTTTATGAATAAATTTATAGTGATAAATTTATCAGTCTCTTTGTTTTTATGAATAAATTTTTAGTGATAAATTTATCACTCTCTTATTTTTATAGTGTTAAATTTATTAGTTAGGACCTGTAGGTAAATAAGTCTAGTGAATAGGACTAATTGGTAAGTACCCCATAAATAAATGGAACATCAATAAAAATTAAATAAACTTATTTTATTTTATTTTTTGGCTAGAACTTTTTAGTTGAGATTTTTATTTTTAAATAAATAAAAATCCTAGAGGGCCAAAAATGTCTTATCTTACCCTTTTGTATCCCACAGCCCCATAGGACACAATAATCCCACAAATAAGATATTGACAGTTCAACTTATATTTTTTGAACCAAACAACAAACTATGTCATATATTAGACATAGAGTCCTATCTTACTTTCCAATCCCTCCAAACAAATCGGGCCTAAAAGCGTACAAATAAATTCTTTAAACTATTAATTTAGGGATAAGGTTTTTCTCCAACCCATTAAGAAGGAATTTGTACTAGCCCACCGATGTTGCAATATATGATTGGCCACCTATATTGCATAATTCAAAATTTATTAATTCTTATTCAATTTTGTAGCAAATTGAGCCTAAACTATGCAGTCAACGGCTACATTTATTTAAGGAAACGTATGTTTAGAACTTCTATATATTTTAGGTAATCAGTGCATTTTTTTTACAATTAAATCTTTATATAAAACTATATTTCCTTCAACTTTTCAAAAATAAAAAACAAAAAACTTTATCATACTTAAGTTTCTATAACGAATCATAACATATGAAAATATATTCATAACCACATAAGTGAATTAACAATAATATTTATCAAGGATCTGCTCAGAGTACTAAGGTATGAAATTGGATAATTTGGCAATCATAATTCTATGGGTAAATTACATTTACCTCCCCTGAAGTTTCTGACAAATATAGGGACCTCTCCTGTGATTTGAATAATTACAATAACCTCCCCTACTTTACCTAACAATGTCAAGATTCTCCCATTCCATCTATTTTGCACAAACGACGTTAGTGTCTTATAGAAAATGACCATATTACCCTTACTTTTTCATAAATGGACAAAATTAGCACCTACTACAACTATATTTTGGATGACATAAGTGCATTATTAAACTGCTTTAAAATAGGGTCAAAAAATATAAAACATTCAATTTCTTCAATAGTTTTCCAAACACGGTGACATCAAGGAAACTGATAACAAAGCCAACAAATTTAACACCAACTAATTTAACACCAACTACTACAACTATATTTTTGATGACATAAATTGATTATTAAAATGCCATACAATGACAAGTAAATGCATGAGCACAACCGATTTGTAACAGAAAATTCTGTTCTTTTTATTTATATTTTATAATTAAAAAGTCTACATTGTATTCATCAAGATCAAATCAAGAAAAATGAAATCTTGGGTACAAATTAAAAACTAAAAACTCATATCATATATCAAGAAACTTTCATCAAATGGTATATCTTCCCTTCTATTCTTCGTTTTCATTTGTGTCAACACAAAATTTTTAAAATTCCAAACTAACTTCCAATAATATTTTCTGAAAAAGGGGTAGTTTAATTTTCGAAAACAGATCACCGAACAAAAAATTATATATTGTAAGAAAACAGATCAAATACGGAGTCGAATCGAAGTTGAAGAATTCACCTAAAATGGTAAGAACCGAGGCCGTGCTTGACTCCACACTTGAATTCACCAACATAACTGCTTCCATCGGAGCAACTCTGCATTTCAACACCATAGCTCTGCCCATTACACCACTCCCCTGCATAAGCATCCCCTGTATAAAACCTATAAACTCCATAACCATGCCAAAGACCTTGCCGATACTGTCCTCGAAACCGACTACCTCTCGCCCAGCTCTCAATCCCATACCCATCATACCTCCCATCAACCCAATCTCCCTCATACCTCCCATTCACAAAGCAATTGTACACTTCACTCCCATTACACCTCTCCTTGTGAAACTCCCCTTCATAGAAATCACCATTGCTGTAAAATTCAGCCCCTTCTCTTACAATTCGCTTCGATTTTCGATCTTTTTTCGACAAAATCGACTCGCCAATGAACCATTGGACCGGTTTGTGGTTGTTCTGCGAGAACCCAAGTCGCTTGGAGAGAATCAAAAAGCTTTGGTGAATCAAACCCTTGTTTTTGCTAGTGAAGAAGAGAGCGATGGCGATGAAAATCAGGGCTAAGAGGAGGTTTTCCGAGGTGGGTATGTCGTCTCTACCGAAATAGAGGAAAAGGGTGCAGAGACAGAGGGAGAGAGAGGGAGAGGAGGGCGAATCGGCGAGAACGGCGGCGAACTGGGGATGAACCGGGTTTGTAGGGCTTTTGTTCCTCTATGTCTTCTTTGTCCGGTCTGATCTCGTTTACGGAAGATAGGGTTTGGATTAGGGGGATTGGACCGGGTTTTAATAATTTCTGGTGGCTTTGAGAGGAGCCACTTGGCTTTTGTGGAAAATTCTTGAATTGGCATTTTAGTGCATTATGGGCATTATGGGCATTTTAGTGCTTACATTTGATGACATTAACAAGGCCTGTTAGGTGCATAAACGGCTGTCAAATTTTGGAGAAATCTTGATATTATCATGTAAGGTATAGGAGATTATTGTAATTATTCAAACCACAGGGGAAGTCCATATATTTGTCAGAAATTTTAGGAGAGGTAAATGTAATTTACCCTAATTCTATTATTTGTGATTTTTAAATTTTTATAGATTGCAAGTATTTGTTGAGTATAATTACTCTAGTTAGAATTGTAGGCATATTCCATTGTGGGAGAAAGAATAAAAGAATGGAGAGGGAAGGTAAATCCCAAAATGATGAGAAAGTTCATGATTAATTAAGAAGAAATGGTACTACGCACTCCTTACCATATGTACTTTTAAGTTGTGTCATTTTCTTCTTCAGTTATAATTAATTTTCTTCTTTAGTTATGACTTTATTTTAGTTATGACTCATAAGATTATTGGTTATATCTCATGTGTTGTTTAGTTATGATTCATATATTTTTTTTAATTATGACTCAAAAGTATGAAATTGTGTCATTTTTTAATTATTATAAAATACATACGGTACACACCCTTTAAAGGGTATGTACCATAGTTTTTCCCTTAGAATATATTGAGAATGACCATAGATGCAACGACAATAACTAATAAGAAAACAGATATAATTCTGAATAATTGAGAAAAAAATGTCCAGAACACCAACATTGACGAAGATTATTGTGTTTTGCGGGAGTAAAACAATAAGAATATTCAATTAGGGTTTATTTTAGAGACCTAAATACAATGGAGTTCTTTCTAAAAGTTAAAAGAAATATACTTTTATATAGAGATGTAATTGTAGTAATTACCTAAAATATGTAGGATTTAGTATACGTTTCCTAAAATTTTAAATAACTGTTACTAGGGGTGTAATTTTGGCCCGGTCCGGCCCATGTCGGGCCTTGCGGGCTCCCGCCAAAAAATCGGGCCGGGCCAGCCCACGAACCAAAAAACTAGGCCCAGGCCCTAATCCCGGCCCAGGGGTATTTGGGCTTTGGGCGGGCCAGTGGGCCGGGCCTAGGCTCAGGCTTTGGGTGGGCCTAAACAAATTTTTTTATTTTTTTTTATTTTTTCCACCAAAATTTTATTATTTTTCATTAAAAATAACACTGGGCATCGGGTGGCCCAGACGGGCTGGGCCTCGAGCCAAGCTTTGGGCGGGCCTTGAGCTGGCCAATGGGTCAGGCCAAACAGGCTGGGTCGGGCTTCAAAACGATGGCCCAGGCCCTAGCCCAAGGCCTCGAGCTGGGCTTGGGCTCGGGCCTTAATGGGCCTTAATGGGTCGGGCCCATCTCGGGCCGCCCGCGGGCCACGGGCCAAAATTACACCCCTAACTGTTACTATTGGAGATAATAAGAATTAATGGATTTGAATTGTTTATTAGTAAATCAATCATAAGTTGCCACATCGGTAAGACAAGAGGAGCTCCTCCATAATGGATTGAAGGAAAACTTTGTCTATAGTGTAGGGGTCTATTTTATATATATTTATAAAATAATACTTCTTAATATTTTAAAATGTTTATTTTTACGCTTTTATAGTTTATGAAATCAAGATGATATTTTTCAATAATTTTAGGGGGTCTCCATGTAAATAACCCTTGATTTTATTTGGATCCTTTTTTTTTTTTTTTGAAAAAATAAAGATAATATTTGATCCACTAAAATGGAATGATCATTTTTATCAAAATATTCATTGCTATCTCTGGTTAGATGAAAAAAATAATAACAAATGTATTATAAATAGAATCTTTCACCATTTTAAAAGAATGGTACTTCTATCGAAAAGTTTAAAGAATTATCATTCCATTTCATTTCATCTTATTCTGATGAATTAAATAGAGCATTAGTTCATTACCACCCTCATTTTAGGAGTGGTTTGGAATGTTCTAAATAAGTACATTTTTTGACTTTTTATGAAATATAGGTTGGGTATGGGTTGGATTTGAAGTAATGTGATAAAGAGGTGATGTAACTTCAATAAAATGATATAACTTAAATAAATAGAATAGTGACTTTTTAACTTTTTGACTTTTTTAATATATGTCAAACAAGGCCTTAATATTATTTTTTTTATTCTTTTTATTTCTTTATAAATTACTATTAAAGACTAAAGTCCCAAACTTTTCCCCTCGCATTTCTCTTTACACATTTTCATCTTTCTTTCGGTCACCACCCACCACCATTCTTTTCCTTCCCAATTATCTTTTTTTTCCACCAACCACTGCCAGCCTTTTTCCATCTCTCACTCTTTCTACCCATCAACAAATTCAAATACGTCTATCTTAAAAGAACATAAATATATATATATATACATAACAACAAACAATAAATAAAAAAAAGTAAAACTTATATTTAAAATATATATACATATATATATAATCATTATAAATAAATAATAGAGTTAATTATCTAAAAATTCTATTTACAAATGTTATTGTAACTCATGTCCTATCTAATATTTTTTTTAACCAATAAGTCCTATTAATAAAACTGAAAATATTATCAGTTTTTTTCAATTTTGAGAACTAACAACATTATTAATTTTGCATAATAATGTTCCAGATAATTGTTTTACTAACTGGTGAAAAAAAAAACAGAAGATGAAAAACGTTTTTACCTTTTTATTTATTGTTTTGATTCAACTATCCAATAAAATCGAGAGCATTATCAATTTTTTTCAATTTTAAAACTAAGAATATCATCAATTTTTTCATTTTTAATTTTTTTTTTCAGTTTTGTATATCAATATTCCATCATCATGTTCCTTTATAAACACAAAATTTTTAGTTTCGTATAAAAAAAATAATTCAATTTTTCCAATTTAAAAAAATATATATTAGTTTTTTTTTTTTTTTTTTTTTTTGCACATAATTTTTTTTTTTTTTTTAGTTTTTTCAATTTGAAAGTTGATATTTTTACGTTTTGAAAATCAAAATAAATATCAAATTATCATGTTCCTTTATAGATAATCATAAATGATGAACAATCATTGTTTGAACAGTAATTCCAATTATTAAAAATTTAATGAAACTTAGAAGTCTAAAAAATCTTAGTCATAAGTTTATAAATTAGAATTTGTGTATAAATGCCCCTAAATAATATACAATATTCTTGTGTTTAAAAGATGGTTGGACATGATTTTGAATCGTTTTGGTATAATTTCGTCTTATTTGAAAATAGTGGGTTCAAAACTTATTTCAGCTTTGGTTCACCAAATAAATTCAGATTGTTCGGTCTTTAACCAAGTTTGTTCGATCATGCCCAGTTGAACAAACAAAATTTGTTCGACTATGATTTGCTAAAATAAAGTATGAACACTAAAAAGAAATTGCGAAGTGGTGATCGCGAGAGAAGCTGCAGAGTGATAATTGAGGCGATAGGGGATTGTAAAGTAATGGCCACATCGGTAGGGTTGTAGAGTGATGCTCTGAGGTAGTGGTGGTGGTCACAGTAGCCGTAAGGCTATACAAAGTACTACCCAATTCGTACCAATTTGTTCTCTAACCGCGAGTTAGTTTGAAATTTATAATTCGCCTTCGAAACCGCTTCGTTATAGTTAATACATATATTTTGTTTAACCGCTAATGAAATATCAAAGTAAAATCAATGTGAGGGGGATTTAAGATATGAAATTTATTGTAAATTAGAAGTTATATATATGAAAAATATTATATAAAATTAGTTTTTGTTATATACATGAAAAATATTATACAAATTAGTGTTATATATTATCAAATATTTGATAATTGTTTAAGATTATTCTTCAATCAACTAGTAAATTGAAACCGCCTCAAATCATTCAAACTGTGGTTTAGTTATTTGTCAATCCACTATTCATGGTTTGATTTACAATTTTACTCTTAAATCGCTCGAATTGTACCACGCACACCCTAGGTGGCGGTGAATATAGTAGTTGAAGATAGAGGAGTTAGGAATTGAAAGATTTTTGGTGTAAGGAGAAGATAAGAGGTTAGGGATGAGAGTTTAAATGGAATAAAAGAGTGTAAAAAGATTAAATAAGATTTTTGAATTGAGTGAGTGATGTGTAATTTAGAAAAAATCAAGTAATGAGATAAAATTGAAGTGTACTCGTCTAAAGATTTGAGGTGAAAAGACTATTTTGTTCCTCTCTTGATGAACAATAAAGTCACATTTTATATAATGAGAGTTTTAATGTAATTTTATGTATTAATCTCAATCAACTAATATCACCATATTAGTGCGCAAATAAAATCAATTTATTTTACATAGCTAACTTAATAAAAATTATCTAATAGGTCAGGGAGACTACGTGTTCATTTGCTTAACCAAGGATATATTGTAGTTTATCCATTATCTTTTTCTTATTAAGGTTAGATAACTTTTATTGGTTGGGCACACCATCAATATAGAAGTCTTAAAAGACAAAATAATTACTATCAACCTAATGTCACCACACTAATAACTTTATCACTTAATCCCACCGTACATATAATATTACCCAACATAACTCAATAATCAAACATAGCTTAAGTGTAGTTTTGTCTTTAAAAAAATTTAGCCTAAGATTAATTTTCTTAAGCTCTTTTTTTAAAATTATTCTTAAACTAATAATATCCAAGGCTTGGTTTGGGAACTCCCTATAATTAGCTATAAAATTGCTATAATAGTTAAAAAGTCAAAGATTTATACAAATAGTCAAAGATTTACTTTCCTCTTTATTTTTTTGCACATTTTTTCGTAAAAAATCAAAAAAATATTCCAAACATACTAGTTTTTTTCATCTCTTATTTTAGCCAAAAAACTAAAACGTTACTAGAATAGCCTATTCCTAAACCAATCCTAAGACACTCATGTCAAAGGTCTATTTCTAAAACGGTTGAGCCAATAAGCTCAAACTTAAATCTTTTTGAGCCAAAAGAATATTATTTGTCTGAAAAGACATGCTGGTGCTGTTTGAAGCAACTTATTTTAGATTTAAAATTGATAATCTAAAAGCATAAGTTAAAAGCACTCCTCAATTAACTTTTGAAACTCATTTTTTTTTTAATTTATTTAAATTATTTCTGCCTAATAAACTATAAACAAAAGTTGGTCCAAATAGTCTGAGCCAAACTCCTACAACAAAAAAGCTATAAGTAGCTCAAATAAATTACACAAAACATCCTAGCTATCTATTCAAAAACTGAATTACCGGTCTGTCTCTTTAAATGTCACATATCTATTCAAATACACATATTTATACAAATATCTATAGACACCCCATTTTTGAGCACCCACAAGACTTAGGCGCTTTGTCCTGAGCACTCGATGATGAAAGTTGCATTGTGTGTGATTCGAATTCTCAACGAAGAAATCCAATCAGAAGAGATTCAGCTAAATTGTGTGCGAGTATCAAAATGTAGTCAACAGAATTATGGACAAGATTGTGACAACAGTAAACCAGGGGTAAAGTGTACCTCGATCCCATGGGTAGCTAGAGCAATCTGCCTCCTCTGCACCATCAGAAGCAGTTTGTCAACTGTCCGGAGGAGATCATTCACGTACCCCGCAGGCACTTGCAAAAGAGGAAAGATTTGAGAATATAAAACAAAGTAATAGAGCACAGTGGGGAGAAAGTAATAAAACACAGCGGAAAGAAATGAGAAAGTACAGTGGGCAGAAATATAGAGAAGTGTGTACCTGCTCGACGCCAGGAGCGATCACCAACCTACGATCCCTCTCCTCAATGTGCTCAAGAGGGATCTGCTTAATCACCCCATCTGGTTGCATGTATACAACCTCGGTAGGAACCGCAGGAAATGAATGGGAGCTACAGCAGAAGCACCTCTGGCAACGGCGGCAACAGCCTCAGGAAGTACGCGGGCTACACCCCTGGTAAGCCGAGCCATCACTTGGGTCTGTAAGAATGTAGTGAAATCACCAGCTCCGTAGTACTGATCACCATCTTCTCTCTGCATGAGGTGATCGATCATGGGCCTGTCACGCAAATCATCAGCGATCCTTATACCGAAATGAGAAGGATGTGGAACATCGGGATCAGCTCGGCCCCGAGTCTGGCGGATGAAGCGCTCTCCCAAATAGTACGCCCTGCTGAAAAAGCCCTCAAATAGAATCCGCATAGTAAAGGCCTCCCATGCAGCAACAATAGGCCGTCCTCGACACCTGGGGCTGTAGACACCCTATTTTAACTAACCCTAAGACTTGGGCACTTTCTTTTGATTATCCGATGATGACAAATAGAATGTGTTTTTCACAAAATCCTTAGTAAGAGAGATAGAATTTGAACTTTAATTCCAACCTTCACCATTATGGCCAAATTGTTTTAAAATATTAAATATTTCATTAGTTTAGTATTTTTGTAATTTTGCATAATTTTATATATTTGTTCATATTTTTGGTGTTTTTATATAAATTGGTATAAATTATGTATTTTATATATATATAATAAAATAATAAAAAGTTATATTATTATATTATATGTTTAATATTATTATATTATATATTTAGTATTTTGCTATAAATTATATATTTTATATATTATATTATATATATATATATGTGTGTGTGTATATTATAAAAGAAAAATAATAAAAAATTGTTTTGATGTTGGTTAGCCCTCGGCTGTCGACATCCAAATCTCAACATAACATATATATAGTATATTAAATATAATCTTTATATAATATCTATATTATTATATTATATGCCTATAGCTTTTTATATTATTATATTATACTTTGTTGCCTATATAAAGCCAAAGAGGGAGAGGCTCAGAAGAGCAAAAGAAAAAAAGAATATAAGAATGCTTCAAGAAAGTTAGAGAGAAAAGAGAGTAAAAGATTGTCTACATTTTCAATTTTGAGCCAACATTTCCAAGCTTCTATAGCTACAGAAATTCCTCATTTCCATACACCAAAAACACTTCAAAAATTCTGATATAGCTAAAGATCAATTGCCTTGATCATAAGGAAGAGTGTTTAGTGATTGAAAGTGAAAAAAACTAGAGAGTTAGCCACTTTCCATACCATAAACTCCATAATTTCGAATTAAGGATTTGAGAACACACTTCCTACACTTGAGGGTGATCAAGAGGGAGTTTGTGAACTAAGGAGTTCATCCTTTCCTTGGAAGGTGAATTTCACGAACCTTTCATTTTCTTGCATTTCTTACTTATTTTGCTCTTTTGCTTTGATTTATTATTATATTGTATATTGTTGTAATCTAATTGAAAGTAGTGAATTGAAGTCACATATATGTTGTTTTTAGCATGAGAAAGAGATCTTCCATGCTAAATGGTTTAATCTCTTCAGAGGTTCATTACCAAGGCATTACATCTCTCTCATGCCAAGAACAACTCCTTGTTTGAAACTTCTCTTATTTTAGTGGACATAATTCTCATTTTTGGACTAAAATGACTAAATAATGACAAGGTAATTAAAAGGGCTAATAAATGGGTTAAAAGAGGTAAAATAAGATAATAAAATCAAGTTGGGTTCAATCGGACATTAATTGAACCTATTGAGTCTTGAATCATTACATACTCTTAGTGATGATAATGGTTCAAGAGTCAATGTTTACCACTTCCCTTGAGGTAACTCCAAGATAGGGAGGAGGTCTTGTTGGTCTTTTCTTTTCATTTATTAAGCCTTTGTCCCATCGAGCCATGGATCATCACACAATAACCTTGCGACCATTGATGATTTGTGGATCGATTCTACTCTTCCCTTGATTTGTTTCATGATAGGGTGGAGCATAGTGGATAAACATCTCCTGGAAACACTCTGTTTGTGCTCTGTTTCTTTTCTGTGGCAGCAAGGCAGTATCAAAAATCAGTGGCATTCTCATGGCAGAACAGAAAAGAGGCTAGGATGAAAACAGATTATTTTTCTAACTGCGAAACAAAACAGAAACTAGACACTAAATAGAGAGTTTCCGGGAAGATATTCTTATTCGTATGCGTGTGACTCCTCGCTTCCCGTGCCTTTGATTTAATGCTTCAATAATAATATGTCGTAATTATTTGGATTTGTAATAAATAGTTAATTCGGACACTCGGATATTCGGATCCTCCTGCATAAGGACAAGTATGTAATAATTTGTATATGTCTTCCAACCTCCATTCTTTTTCCCTTTTATTTATCTGCTTATGATGGATAGTATATAGCATCATGTTTTCCTTAGCATTTTCCATGAATTGCATCCATTCGTTTTGCATGCATAAAAGTTCGGCTCATCATATTACTCGAATGTCAATTTCAAACTCCTTACTTGAATACATGCGCTATCACATGCCTTGGATTGACTCGCATGCCATGCTAGTAGCCGAGCATATTAATTGCGTGTTGTATGTGTTGCATTTAGGATCATGCATTCTTTTTCTCTAACTATTTTCTTTCTTTTGACTCGCCTTCGGACATTTGAGGTAAGCATTTTTGCTTTAGCATAGTGCATGAGTGTGATTGCTGCCATATCAAACATATTATCATGAGGCTAAATGCTTAGTTAATATACCTGTTTAAATGCTTGTGGATGAAGGCTATTTCTTGAAATTGGGATATTTTGATTAATGTATATATATGAGATCACTTTTTCAAGTGGTACATATTCAAAACACTTTTTCAAAACAAACATGAAATCAAAACGTTCCAACTTTCGTGAAAATTAGTATATACTTGTGTGCGCATCATATAGTAATGCTAGCCTAATAATCGGAACAAGAGCATATAATGTAAATAAGATTCACATCATGAGTAGTAAACACCGATCTTTGATCGGGCGAGCGGGGGTGCTCAATTCATGACCTTCCCTTCTCGTACACAAGTTCCCGAGCCGAGACAATCTTGGTGATGACGGACACGTGGCCTTTGGAGTCATGGGTTTCCTAAATTTTCAAAAAATATTTAAGTGGCGACTCTGTATCTATCAAAGCAGTCCATTTTTGGCAATTTGATTCAAAATCGATTTTCCAAAAGATTTGCCGGATTTAGACTCTTTGGTATTTATCTATTTTACATTACACTTGTAGAATCAGATTCAGAACCGCAGGAGTCCGATACTGTAGGGCTTATTTCGACTTCTGAAAGGGGGCGCGAAAAAGTCGAGCTACAGGGGCATGCTAGCCTAGGGGTGCTACACCTGTGGACAGAAAATGCAAGACAAAAATCAGATATCAAAGATTGAACAGAGTGTAAACAGCAGTATGGAAACAATAAAGATCAAGACTAGTATTTTGTTACCCGATTTACGGTGACGGTATCGAAGAAGAGGCGGAAGTAAGGGAAATCTCGATCTATGCGTCGGCACAGCTCAAACCGAGACAACACAAGTGGTCGTACTAGAACTAGGGCCAGGAAAGTGAAGTATGTGTAAACCCATAGTTACAAGAATAGAAAATGCAAGTGAATGAGTAAAGCAGATGAGCAGAAATAGGAGATACATATATAAACAAGAAATGCAAAGCAAAACGGGAAAAGAAATATGAAGTGCACCTCCCAAACTCACCAGTAGCCTTGCTGTGGGATACAAAGCTCATATAGCAATACAGGGTAGCCATTCCGACACCACCCCAGTCATACCTCACCATCTGTGGCAGATGCACCAATGTTCCTAAGAGATATAGGCCTACTGTATTTTCCCTGTTCGCAAATAGGGTAGTACCGAGAAGATACATGAGAAATCCACGGGCGTACTGAGCAACCTTCTCTAGGGTGACTGGCTGAAGATCGGTGAAATGATCCAGGAACAACTGTACCTCACCATCCCGGGACCAGCAACGTCTGAGATCGCTCCAAGGAGATGGAGCTGTGCGGCTCTCCATTGCGCCATGTCAGAATTAAAAGGAATCGGGTCACGAATCCCTACCTGCAGGCCGGTGAGCATTGCAAAGTCATATGGGGTCAGGTCAGCTCCCCGATCAATGAAAAGTGGAACGAGTCCATGGTGTCCCACCACCTCTCCACCAAGGCCCCGTATAGTAATGGCTTAACCCTCATCTGCACCAATCTTACGCAGAAAGGCCCGAAACCGGCGACATCGACCAATGTGCAGATCTCTGCAGAAAGCCTCTCATACCAGTACCGAGGGCCAGATATGGATCCATAACTGCCAATCCTCCTGGGCATCACCTGTAGGTTAGGAATGTTATCAGTGTTTGCATGGCATTAAAGGATAATTTGCTTGCGAGTTTCAAAATAGATGTAAAACAAAGGAAAGATTGCTTACCGTTGAGGCATCGGCGGATAAGTGCTTCGCAGGCTCTCACAGTAGAATGTCCTCATCAATCCCAAGGATAAGACCTTTGAATCGCAGGATACCGCCAGGGGTCAAAGCATGTGTGCATGACTGGTAGATGGCCGCATCAATTAGTCTATCGGCAAGAGGAGGCAACGTGGGCTCAAGAACGTCCTCGGCCTCTATATCCTCACCTAGGACGACACCAATACCCATAACGGGGTCGGGGATGGAAACGTTATCACTAGCCATAGTGAGAAAAGTGGGAAAAATGAAAAAAGTAAGCGAGTGAGTGAGTTTGAGTGAAAATCCAAAAAAAAAAAACCCCAATGGTCTAAACCCTAGGAGAGAGAAAACAAAGAGAGAGTGAGGAATCAAAGGGGAAGAGAGAAAAGTGTGGGTAAATGTGTGAGAATCTAAGAACAATCAAGAGAAAACTCAAGGATATCAATTTTTAATCGGTTCAAAATGTAGAGAAGAAAGAGGGTTTCAATAAGAAAAATCGCAAGGGTTGGTGGGTATTACGGAAATAAGGGAAATCTAAAAAGAGAGAAGCCCTATGTAGACACCCCATTTTTGACCGTCCTCAAGACTTGGACGTCATCGTTTGAACACTCGATGATCATCCATGTTCGTGTTTGTTTTGAGTTCCCGGAGGTCTCGGCCGCGCGCCTTGCCTCAAGATCTCTCAACTTGTCTGTTTTGTGCTTGGTTGTGGACCAAACACTTGTGTTTTTGCTTCTGAGGGAAGAGGGTGGCTTATTAGCCATCCCCTCAATCCATCGGCCAAGGCATGAAGCCATCGACCTTGTTTTCTTCCCATCAGCCAAAAGTGTTGGCCGATCGGCACTCTATTTGGTCGGCCGGCACTTATGTTGGTCGATCGGCCATGTTTTCTGGCCGAACCCTGTTCATCTGCTTTATGCAGATATTTTATGCCAGCTGTCACAGCTGGCATGCACAATTCACACCCTCCATACACGTGTATGGAAGGATTTGCACCTTTGCTTAGCTTGGTTAGGAAGCCTTGGAATTGGATTTCTATAAGAAAGGAGCTCCTCCTCCCTTCTCAGAGGTTCTGAAAAATAGGGTTAGAGAAGTTGTATCTATCTATCTCTATATTTCCCTCTCTTTACATATTTATGTGTATTTTTGTGCTCTAAAGGGTGTTTTGTTCACACTATTGCACACAAACACCTAGCAATACACCATCCTCTTGTTGCTGAGGTGCTAGGGAGTTGGTGTTAGGGTTCTTGAGGTGACTTTGATTAGAGAAAGTTGCTGGAGTGGTGTTCTTGAAGAGGTTCTTCAAGGGTGAGCAAACTTGCTTTTAAACCCGTATTCTTGCTCAAGCTTTTAGACCTGCTTGCTTATTGTTTTAAGCCTAGCTCTTAACTGATAAAAGTTCTATTTTTTGGTGCTTTAAATCTTTGGTTGAGGTCTCTTTTTGGTTTGGGGTTGTTTACCCCCTCCAAGGCCTTGTTAGGCCTTGTTTTAGGCCATCCCTTTTAGCCCTTGTTCTTGGCTTTGCATGACCCTTCTACCACTAAAATCTAGAGGATTTTCAGTGGTGGAAAGGTAGTTTTGAAGTCTTAAATAGAAGAGAGTCATCCCCTCTCCTTGTTGTCTTGTATGCTAGTATAAATGGCTTATATTGGTAGCATGTTTGCTTAGCTTGTTTTAGCTCCATTTCAGCAAGTATTTGGTGTTATTTTGCCATGTTTTACCTCTGTCTAAGGTTGGTTTAATGGCTTCTTGCATGCACCATGTACTTGTCTTGTAATCCTCTCTATTGCCTTAACATGCATCTTGTGTTTAGACCATCATGCTTGCATATTTTGGCTCAACTCGAAGGAGCTTTTAGTCATGTTTTACCATGCTCCAGCTCTGTTTCATGTTGTTTTGATCATATATGCCATGCTTTGTATAGCTACCATGCAACCTAGCTTGTTAGCTTTGAGTATTGAGTCCTCTAGCATGCGTTACTTGGCTCATTTCAATGATTTGGCATCATTTGTAATGTTATTTCAGTCCATGTCTCATGCTCATACACTTGCACTTGTCACTCCTTTAATGCTTTAAAGAGTTGATGTTTTATGCCTCATGAATGGGTCATTGTGTGTGCCATCATGTTTAGGTCTTTGGGATGCCATCTAAGTGGGTTTTTGGTCTTGTTTTACCATGCCATAACTCTGTTTTTCATTGCTTAAGTCATGCCATGTTTGGTTTTGATAGGTGTAGTGTAACACCTCTTTTGTAGCCTTCCATGCCTCATGCTTTCAGCCCTTTGTTCTAGCTTATTTTGGCTTTAGTCCTTGCATGTTTTAGGCTCATTTTAGCATGATCTAGGACTGTTTCGGATTATACTTGTCATTTGCTTCAGATTTTGCATAGCCTTGGTTTGAGTCCCTTGGCTAGTTTCAAGCTTTAAGCCTTTTTGCATGATTTGCTTGCTTTATTTGGTTGGTTTGGCACCTTTCCATGCATGATTTCAGAGCTTACCATGCTTGTAATATGTCCATATTTGTCCCCTTTTAAGTGTTCTTGAAAGTTTCCCTCCCATGTCTAGGTCATAGGCCATCACATGTGTATGTTTGTATGTGCTTTTGTCTATCATTTCTTAGCATTTTGGCCACTGATTTGGGCATGTTTAAGAGCTATCCATTTTAGTTTAAGTCCATATTCGCATGTTGTTGCATGCTTGCCTCGCATGTTGTTGCATGCTTGCCTCGCATGTTGTTGCATGCTTGTTGCATACTTGGCACATTACAAGTTGTTACATGCTAATTCCACTACATGTTGTCACATGCTTGCTAATTGACATGTTGTTGCATGCTCATCCATCTTGCATACTTGTTAGATTACATGTTGTCATAGCTTGTTGTTGGTATTATTATCACATACCTATGCCTTGCATCTTTACATGTTTAGGTTGTATGCCTATTGCATATTAGATGCATTGCATGATATTGTTGCATGTTGTTGCATGCTTGAGTTGTTTGCGTGCTTGCTTGCATGCTTAGGTTGCATAGCATTGTGTGTGCATTCCCTTGCCTCTTGATCAAGCATGATAGAGGTTGGGGCTCCTTATATGTTTTGTGCATTTCATTTGATATTGAATTGCGCACTTGGCCTCTTTGGCCATCATGCATCAAAATGCGTGATTGATGGTCCGAGGGTCGAGAACTACACTCCTTTGAGTCTCAAACATGATAAGGGGTGTGGTTGTGCAAACATTGTCTTGCAAATGTATTGCCATGCTCTGTATGTCCTCTGTTGCAGCAAAAGAAACATTCAGCAAGAAGAGATGGCCGATCAGCTATATTCAGTGCCGGTCGGCTACAAATGTCTGGCCGAGAGCCTCATATTTGGTCGATGAGCAGTTTCCCATGGCCGATGGCCCTATCTCTTGGCCGATGGCCTCTTAGCATACCCACAAGGTGTTTCAGAAGTGTCACAGAAGTTGGCACAGTTTTCAGAGGTACAGAGCAGTGCAAACAAAGGCAACATGAAGCATGGCAACGGATTTCCGAGCGAAGCCGACTGAGCATGCATTCGTCCCTCTTCCCGAGGCTGTTTTACTGTCTTCATAGCTTAATTAATTTGTTAATTATTTAAGTGTTGTAATAATTAGTTGTAGCTAGTTATTCATTTGGTTTTGTAATAATTAATTAGCTTGTTAGTTAGTTAATTAGTTAATTTGTATTATTCTTTCGGTCCCTCCATCGAGAGGGCCCAACTGTTGTAATAAGTGTGCGTGAGTGCGTAAATGTATTCCAACCCCACGTCTTTCTCCCTTTTACTTAACCGCTTACGATGGTTAGTTTTAGGGCATGTTTCAATTAGCATTCCTATGCTTGCATGTTTGCACCATTCATCTGTATTGCATGCACTGGGCTCGGCGCATCATACTAACTGCATTGTATTTCAATTCCAAGTTGAATACATGTATCGAATTGTCGCATCTCATATGTCATTTTAGATTAGCCGAGCCTATTCTAGTTGCACTTTGCATGCGATGCATTAGCCATTTTAATATGAACTAGGATCATGCATGATTTCTAACTAGTTTCTTGTTTTGGCTCGGAGTACACTGTGAGTGTTTATGCTTTAGCATCTTGCATCTGTATAAGTGTTAACATGACAGCATGCTTGCCATGAGGCTAATTACTTATGTGACATAATTGCCTGAATGCCTGTGGGTGAAGGTTGGATTACTTGAATTAGGACAATTCATTGAAATCCGTGTTTTAATCTACTCGCGAGTAGCAAACTTCAAATCATTTTCAAACAAACGGATATGCGATGCTTTGTTCCAAATTAGGCGATCTAGTCTATACTTGTGTGTTGTGCGCATCACATAGTAATTCTAGCTACTTAACTGGAATAAGAACATATGTGTTTTCAAAAACAAGATATCATGTTTAGTACAGGTCGATCTTTGATCGAGCGAGCGGGGGTGCTCATAGATGACCTTCCCCAATCGTACCCAAGTTCCTGAGCCGAGGCAACTTTGGTGATGACGGACACGTGGCCTTAGGCAACGAGTCAGGGTTTCCTAAATTTTCCCAAAACAAAACATTTAGGTGGCGACTCTGTATCTGGCAAAGCAGTCCATGTTTGGCACTTCTTTCTTAAAAATCAGTTTTTCAAAACGATTTGCCGGATTTGGACTCTTTCATGATTTATTGATCTCGCATTGTACTTTGCGGGATTAGATTCAGAACCGTGACATTTGAGTCCGAACTGTAGTAGCACGAAGCCCAAGGGCGCGTCTACACCCTATAGAGAAAGAAGAAGGGTTTTCAGGTTTAAGTGTGTACAAGATAAGGGTTGGGTTTGATTTAAACCAACCATAGGTGTGGCTTTACCGAATCTGCCCCTACAGCTGTCGCGACCCGGCTGGCTCTATTAAAGCCTGGCCGTACCTCGTTTAAGCCCGGCCAGCCTCTAATGCAACCTAGTTTTTTTACTTTGTTTGTTTCCGTATTGGGCCTCGATCTGAATTTGAGAAAGTAAAAAAAGGGGACAAAATAGAAAGCAGAAAAGAAAGGAAAAAAAGCAAAGAGGGAATAGAAAAAATTGAGTTAAAGGGAAAAGAAGAAAAAAACAAGAAAAAAGGAAAAAGAGGAGAAAGAAAAAAAGAAAAAGAAAAAGAGGAGGAGAGTTTGTTACTTTGTTTTGCACTTTGCTTAATTTGCAAGTTGTTTAAATTCATAAGTTGTTTTAATTCATAATTGGTTTAATTCATAATTTGTTTAATTCATACTTATTTTGTTTAACTCATAATTTGTTTAAAGTTGTTCCGTTAATGTATGAATTGTTCTGCCTAAGTCATAATGTGTTCCATTATTTCGCTCCGTTAAGTCACGATTTGGCATTGCCTAAGTTGTTTCGGTTGTTTCGTTATTTGATAATTTGTTTCAAATATATAATTTGTTAATTTATATTGGTTCCGGTATTTCCGGATTTTGCGCATTACGAACTCGTAATTGCATGCTTCTCTTTTGGGGCTTGATATTTAGGCTTGTTTTCAAAAGAAATCATTGTGTTTGTTTTGCTTTTGTCTTTGTTTAAGGTTCATGCTCGAATCTTCAACAAATTCGCATTTATGCATCGTACCTTGATTTGAGTTGTCTCCGTAGGCTTCATTTTCCGAGGCCTTCCCAGGAGGAGATAATCTCGCTTTACCAAATTCTGAAAACTTGTTTGCTCCTTCGTTGATTCGATTTTACTCTGTTAAAAACAGCAGGTGTGCCTGTTGTTCACACCACCCTTCCTCCTGTCGCGTGAAATGCGTTAGGATTGTTCACTTCAGTTAAAAACAGCAGGTGCGCCTGTTGTTCGCACCACCCTTCCTCCTCTCACGTGAGACGCGTTAGGATTGTTCACTTCGGTTAAAAATAGCAGGTGCGCATGATGTTTACACCACACTTCCTCCTCTCACGTTAGACGCGTTAGGATTGTTCACCTCGGTTAAAAATAGCAGGTGCACCTGTTATTCACACCACCCTTCATCCTCTCACATGAGATGCATTAAGATTGTTCACCTCGGTTAAAAACATTAGGTGCGCCTGGTGTTCACAGTATCTGTCCTCCTGTCGCGTGAGACGCGTTAGGATCTCGAGTTTCTCCGATTAAAAACAGTAGGTGCACCTGTTGTTCACACCATTTGTCCTCCTGTTGCGTGAGATGCATTAGGATCTCGAGTTTCCTTGACTAAAAACAGTAGATGCACCTGTTGTTCACACCACATTTTCTCCTTTCATATGAGATGCATTAGGATTATTATTATTGTAACTCTTTTAAAAACATCAGGTGCGCCTAGTGTTCACACCATCTGTCTTACTGTCACGTGAGACGCGTTAGGATCTCGAGTTTCTCTAGTTAAAAATAGTAGGTGTGTTTGTTGTTCACACCATCTGTCCTCCTGTCACATGAGACGCATTAGGATCTTGAGTTTTTTCGGTTAAAAATAGTAGATGCGCCTGTTATTCACACCATCTTTTCTCTTTTCGCGTGAGACATGCTAAGTTATTACTTTTCTCTTTTTCTTTATATGCAATACAAAGAGACGTGCCAGTTGGTTATACCGTCTTGTTGATTGCTTACTCCTTTCCACATGAGGCACACTTAGATTTGTTTTGGAACTTTTCACTTTTGCTGTTACTTTGTTATGCATTTATGTGCTGTGTATTTTGTCTATGCTGTTCTTTGTTATGCATTTATGTGTTGTGTATTTTGCCCTTGAACTACGCAGGTTTGATTCCTTGCAAAGAGATACGTAAGCAACCCTCGGGTTCAACCGTTTGGACGTTCATATATTTTCTTGCCCAAGTCTTATGGCATCGTCAAATGGGTCGTCTTTGGGCTTTGACATTTACTCACATCATTTCATGACTTTGAGCTCTGTCAAAGAGGAGCAACTATAGACACATCATTTTTGACCGCCCGTAAGACTTGGGCGCTTTGTCCTGAGCACTCGATGATGAAAGTTGCATTGTGTGTGATTCGAATTCTTAACAAAGGAATCCAAGGTCGAGCTCTGAAACGATCCCAACACCTTTATATTTACACTATTCTTACCTCAAAGGTCCCTTTTTGAACATTGTGCCACCCTACACTAAGCCTGAAGCAGAGGAATAGGGGAGCACATTGGGGCCCGACCATGCCTTATTGGGGGTCGATCGTGCCTTGTTGGCGAGAAACACTGTTCTGGGCGGGAATCAGCCAGCTGTCTATTTTTGAAGATATTTTTGACCTATTTTGCTCAAATTCTATAAATACGAGCTAATCCCACTGTGTTAAGGGTTAGAAAATTTCAAAGAAGCCAACAAGGACCTTTTCAACTACTGCCAGTAATAGCACTATTCCACGGCCTGTAGATGTCAGTACTGTTATCACAGCAGCCAAAATGGCCGATCCTTTTGCCACCACAACCTCACAACCCTCACAAACCACCAGTCCACCCCAAAATCGAAGGACCTTTACCCCCTCCATATGAACCCAACCCGCGCCCTCAAATTGTTAATGGAAAAGAGACATCTCATGGCCCTTAATCCTCGACCCCTCCCCGACCCATGACCACCTAGACACGACCCTACCCAGTATTGCATTTTCCACCAGTAGCACGGTCACCCCACAGACCTATGCTACTGCTTACGTCATGAGATCTAGAATCTCATTGATAACAAAGTCATCGCCCCACCCTCTAAACCAAATGTGACTACCAACCTACTTCCCGTTCATAACCAAGTCCTACCACCCAAAAAACAATAACCAAATCCATACACTACCGCCCACCTTTAACCCAAGCACATATATTATTCCATCGCACCTACCAAAACCTAAGGTGTTTATTCTGGAGGGTACAGATACGTGCATAACAGACATAACACCGTGAACCCAACCTGGGCCTGTGGCAGCAGAGGTGGAGAAGAAAGAAAATCCACTAGAACCGAGGTCATCTGACACCCGAGTTATAGAGAAAGGGGCCTCACTCGCAAAAGAGTATGACCCTAGCTTATACATCGTGGCCGTCGATCAGCCAAAGCCAGTAGTCATACTACCGGACGTCCTCAATATTAACGCTATTGGGGAATGAGCTAAGGCAACATCAGAACAATTGGCTTGAACGAGGCCTTAATGACTTAGTCGAGTTAGAAGAAGACCTGGCTGAGCTAGAAGAGAATCTAAACAACCTCTACTTTTTTTAAGAAGAGGATACAAGCAGTGTACGACTGGGGTGGTGGCATCCAAGCCAGCCAGAAACAAGTATGTTGAGGGTTAGAAAAAATTCAAAGAAACCAAAACATATTTGAGAGCTCCTTCTTCTTGTGCAAGCTATTTTTGAGCAAGCTTATCATCCTTACACCATATCTATTGTGACAACCCTCACTACTGTTTACTGATAACACCACTGATTAGTGCTAATCTATAATTAAGCATGTTAATTGACTGAAATTTCTGAACTGATTGATTGAGTGTGTTAGTTTGAATGCAATTCTATCTGTTGACTATTAAATGATCTGTTCATGTTCTATGTTTTAAACTGCAAATTGAAGGCCTTATCGGCGGCCGAACCAGAAATTAATTAGTGTTTCATGCTAATTCGAATTTATGTGATTTTATGATATATTTAATTAAAATGTGAATTGGTATGTTTAAATTGGATTAAATAATGCTAATTTACAAGAGTTGGACTTATTCACCAAATTGCCATGTTTAGTGGGCCACTTTCTCTAACATCTTGAGGCTCAATTCATACACTTAGACATACCATTTCATCATCTCTTCCATTTCCTGAGACTCATAACCGACTAGAGAGAAGGTGAGAGGGACAAAACTTGAATTCATCTTTTTAGCTTGGAGATTTGAAGAATTAAAGAATAGATTGCATATTTGAGCTTCCCTTCTTGAAACTGGAGACTTAAGGTAGAGAATTTACCTTCTTGTTCAAATTTTGGGTTGATTCTTGCTTGGTTTAGAAGATTGTTGGAGTTTAGAGCCAAGTTATGGCTTAGATTGTTGAATTGAAGTTTGAACCATGCATGCATGTACATAATCTTGCATTTTGAAGTTAAGTTTCATGAAACCTTGCATGTGAGTTTACATTCTTGTTCTAGTCCATGAGTTCATCATGGTTTTGAGTTTAATTCCGCTTTGGATCATGTTTTGAGGCATTAGAATTCACTAGAATTCATGCATGTCATATGTTCTTCATGTTCATGAAAACTTCCTTGAAAATTGTGTTTAATTGAACTACCTTTGGGCTTTGATTTCTCAAATTGATCTTTGAAACATGTTATATTATGAGTTTGAAAGTGTTTTCCAGAAAATTGGCCCAAAAGGATCGAATTTGATGCATTAATAATTGATTTTGAGCTTGAGGTTCAAATCTGGAATTTCCAGATTTTGGACCCACGCTCGAGCGTGCAATCTGAGATCATGCCGTCCACTCGAGCGAGGAAAGTACGCTCGAGCGTGAAATGCGTGTATCCAGTACTTTGCATGAGTTTACAGTCCGCTCGAGCGAGATAGTTCACGCTCGAGCGAGGACTTGTGTCTCACGCTCGAGCGGGTATCGGGCGCCCATCGAGCATGAATTTCGTGCATCCAGTACTTTTACTGTTTTTTCAGTCTGCTCGAGCGGAGAAATACACGCTCAAGCGGAGCCCTTTTGTCTGCATGCCCGCTCGAACGGAGAAATACACGCTCGAGCGGGACCCTTGTCTCAGCAAAATTTTGAAAAATGTTTCTAAGTGCATCTTTGCATCCTTATTCCATCCTAGGCATTCCTAGGCCTAGTTTAAGGCATATTATGAGGATATTGATGTAGAACCACACTGAGTCAAGTTAGGGACTAAGTCAATGTTTCCCAAGTGTGTAACTTAGTGTGTGTTCATCCTGTAACTGTGTAGGGTTGGCATCCGAGGACGCTCACTAGCCTACCTGTAGCCCAGAACTCTCTGAGTAACAATGTTGTAAAGATATGTTCAATTGAGATTATTTTCTGAACGAATAACTGAACTGCTTTATGAAATAACACTGTTTACTGAATGAATGCTTGTCCTATTTGCGAACTGTATTCGTGGCGTCCATAGCAATTGACTGTTACTGTTCTGTACTGCTACTGTCACAGAGATCTCTGTCGGTTCCCATGTTGGAACCACTACTGTTTACTGATATGATGGCTATCAACTGACTGTTCGGTCTGTTAAGACCTACTGTACTGTTTGCTATTGGATGTACCACATATGACTATTATGGTTTATAAATAACTGTTATGGCATGAGAAATATGAGCCACAGACTGAATGACTGATATACTGTTATAACTGACTATTTTAAATACTGAAAGGACATTCATTCTTAACCTCTTTACGCATATGTTATTCACTGGGCTTTAGCTCACTGTTTATATATATATGTAGGTGTCCAGGCACCGGATCGGAGCTAGGAATGTTGGGTTAAATCTCCCTTTTTGTCAAGCCAACCACTGTGCCTCACTGCGAGGTTCCATGTACTGCCAAGCTAAGGCTGCTGCGAGGTGTTTTAGATTCCCCCTTTCTATTTCTATTTTGTATAGACTGTATAGACTGGTACTGTACTGCTATGGTAGGGATTTGGTCCCTAACCTGAATGCCTGTATATGATGTATGTACATACTGTTTTACTTCTGACTGTGAATATGTTTAAAAAAGTCTTTTTGCATATAGACTGTCACAGCTCATTGGACATTTTTTATTACTATTTTGGCTTCCGCCAGCCCCTGAACTCTGTATTACTGTTTTACTGTTAAGCAGGCCTTCGATAATTATCGGATTACTGGCCGGTTACAGTGCTAAACCCATAGAGGCGGGTTTGGGTCGTGACTGAGTGGTATCAGAGCGATATTAAACCACGAGTTGTGTCGCACACACGTGTCCAAGTGAGCTATAGGATGTCCTAGAGAAGTAATAGGGCATTACATGAGCATAAAAAGTGTGTGTGGACATGATATGAATATATATGCTAATGTGTAAATGTGTTTGAAGTATGCAACTTCCTATGTTTATTATTACTATGTTGCATATAGAGAAATGGACAATGCAAGGACTACTGATGAATTTGAATCATCTGACGCCAGAATGGCGAGATTAGAAAGAACAGTTGAAATGTTGACTGAGGCCCTAAGACAACACAGAACTAACAGTCCCCACCTCCTCCGGTACAGCCGGAACAAAATGTGAATGATGACATCATTGCTCTAACACAGAAGTTCAGTAAGATGAAACTGCCATCATTTCAGGGAGGCCTTGAACCATTGAAGGCTGAAGCATGGGTGCTAGAAACTGAAAAATTATTTGAAGTCTTTCCGTGTTCTGAAGCACACAAAGTGCTACTGGCTACCTTCACCTTACAAGAAGAGACCAGAAGGTGGTGGATGCTGGTCCGCGATACCGACACTATTATGACTTGGGCTCAGTTTAAGGGAGCCTTCTTTGAGAAATACTTTCCACAGTGCGTCAGGGATCGAAAAGTGACTGAGTTTGAACAACTGAAACAAGGCACTATGTCCGTAGCAAAGTATAAATCTAAATTCACTGAACTCGCCAAATATGCACCACACATGGCGGATACCGATTACAAAAAGGCCAGGAAGTTTGAGGGCGGCCTTAATGTAGAAATTCTTGAAAGAATAAATGTTTTGAAGTTACTGAAGTATGTAGATGTTTATTGACCAAGCAATAATGGCTGAGTCAAACATCGAGGCACTGAAACAGACTGAAGTTCCAGCAACTGAATGACGTGGTAAGAGACGAGGTTTTAAATTTAAGAGAGGCCGGAACAGCCCTTGAACAAAAAGCAAAATACGGGATCAACAACCAGTTCCAGCCAGGGAAATAGTTCCATACCGCCCTGTTCTGAATGTGGTAAGAAACATAAAGGGGTTTGTTATAAAATTTCAGGTGCTTGTTACAGGTGTGGCAAGGTGGGCCACATGGTCAAAGATTGCCCTTCTGCTCCTCAGGGCAATAGTAAAGCTGCAGCCAGCGCCGCAGCATCAACTGTTGTACCAAAACCCAACCCTAAAGCTATTGGAAAAGAGCCTATGAGGCAAGCCGAGTGTTCATACTCGTACTGGGAGATGTGTAGAATACTGAGACCGTTGTGTCAGGTATACTTTCAATCTGTACTCAAAATGCATATGTTCTGATTGATTCGGGGTCTACACATTCATATGTATCGCATGCTTTTTCGCGAAAATTAAATAGACCACTGGAACCTATGAACTATCTGTTAGCTGTATCTTCACCTGTTGGGGGATCCATGACTTGTGCTTATATATACGCTGCATGTGAGATTATTGTTGGAGATGCACATTTGTATATTGATTTACCGCCATTGAACATTGACCATTTTGATGTAATATTAGGGATGGACTGGTTAACAAAATATCATACTACTATAGACTGTGTAACAAAACAAGTTGTTTTCCGTCCACCCGGACTGCCTGAATTTGTGTTTAACGGAGTTGGAGTGTCATCTATAAAAGCTTTTAAACTGATTAGAAAGGGGTGTAAGGGTATCTATGTTCTGTATTGACTGTGCCTACTAATACTAAAACTGATGTGAATAGTATTCCTATAGTCAGAGAATTCCCAGATGTTTTTCCAGATGAATTGCCAGGGGATTTGTTTGATAGAGAGATTGAGTTCACCATTGATGTGATTCTGGATACACAGCCAGTATCTAAAGCTCCTTACAGAATGGCACCGACTGAATTGAAAGAGTTGAAAGTTCAGCTGCAAGAATTGTTAGATAAAAAGTTCATCAGGCCCAGTACTTCACCGTGGGGCGCACCAGTCTTATTTGTAAAAAAAAAAAAAGACGGCTCATTGAGACTCTGCATTGACTACCGTGAACTGAACAAGGTAACAGTGAAAAATAAATATCCATTGCCTCGCATTGATGACTTATTTGACCAGCTACAGGGTGCCCAAGTGTTCTTCAAAATTGACCTTAGATCTGGATACCACCAGTTGAAAGTCAAGACAGGGGACATTGAAAAGACTGCCTTTCGAATGAGGTACGGACATTATGAAATCTTAGTTATGCCTTTCGGAGTTACCAATGCACCAGCTACATTTATGGACCTTATGAACAGAATTTTCAAACCGTATCTTGATGAATTTATAGTTGTTTTCATAGATGACAGTTTGATTTATTCCAAAAGCATGGAAGAACATGAACGTCATTTGAACATTGCCCTATAGACCCTAAGAGAACAGAAACTTTATGCAAAACTAACTAAATGTGAATTTTGGCTAGACAATGTGATGTTTTTGGGGCAAGTGATCAGTAAGGATGGTATTACAGTTGACCCACAGAAGATTGAAGCAGTAGTGAACTGGCCTAGACCGACAAATGTTACCGAAGTCCGAAGCTTCCTAGGCTTAGCCGGGTATTACAGAAGGTTTGTCAAAGATTTCTCCAAAATTGCCCTACCACTGACACAGCTAACTCAGAAGGGGACATCATTTGACTGGACCGACCAGAGGGAATCAGCTTTTCAGGAGTTGAAAACTCGACTAGTGACTGTACCGATTCTCACCTTACCCTCAGGTACGGATGGTTATACTGTATATAGTGATGCTTCTTATAAGGGTTTGGGATGTGTTTTAATGCAGAATGGTAAAGTGATTGCGTATGCTTCTCGACAATTGAGACCACATGAAAAGAACTACCGGACCCATGACCTGGAACTTGCTACAGTAGTGTTTGCATTGAAAATTTGGCGTCACTACCTTTATGGGGCAACATGTGAGGTGTATATAGACCACAAAAGTTTGAAATACTTCTTCACACAGAATGAACTGAACATGAGACAGCGAAGATGGCTAGAACTGATAAAAGATTATGATCTGCAAATTCTGTACCATCCAGGAAAAGCTAACACCGTTGCTGATGCACTGAGTCGGAAATCGATTGGAAATTTAGCCTGTTTACTCACCGGGCAAAAAGAATTGCTTTGTGACCTTGAAAGATCTGAAATTGAAATCGTTTTGCATGAACAAGGTGGAACATTAGCTGCTATTTCTGCTCAACCAGCACTGATTGAAGAGATTAAAGAGAAACAGCAACAGGATGACTTCTTGAAGAAGATCATCGAAGAACGGGAATCCAAACCGAGGCCGGATTTCAAATTTGAGAATAATGTATTGAAATTTCAGGGAAGATTGTGTGTACCGAGTGATTCTGAACTGAAAAGAAGAATTCTGCAAGAAGGCCACAATTCGAAATTGTTTATCCATCCAGGAAATACGAAAATGTACCAAGACTTGAAACTGAATTTCTGGTGGCCGGGAATGAAGAAAGAAATTGCTGATTTTGTGTCAAAATGTCTTCATTGCCAACAAGTCAAAGCCGAACATCAACGACCCACAGGCTTACTGCAACCCTAACCGATACCGGAGTGGAAATGGGAACATATCACTATGGATTTCATTGTTGGTTTACCTAGCTCTAGTACAGGTATGGATTCAATTTGGGTTATTGTTGATAGACTGACTAAATCTGCTCACTTCTTACCTGTCAAAACAATTTATAATGCGGACAAATTGGGTGTAATCTATATTGATGAGATTGTTAGATTGCATGGAGTGCCTGTGTCCATCATTTCTGATAGGGACTCGAAGTTTACATCGAAATTCTGGCAAAGTCTACAGACAGCATTGGGTACTGAATTGAGACTGAGTAGTGCATACCATCCTCAGACAGATGGCCAGTCAGAAAGAACCATACCGACGTTGGAGGATTTACTGAGAATGTGTGTTCTTGATTTCCAAGGAAATTGGGAAAGCCATTTGCCTTTAGCTGAATTTGCCTACAACAACAGTTTTCACTCGAGCATTGGTATGGCGCCTTTCGAGGCATTGTATGGCAGAAAATGTCGATCTCCGATTTGCTGGGCAGAAGTTGGAGATGGGCCTTTGCTTGGGCCCGAGATTGTACAAGAAACTACTGAAAAAGTAAAACTGATCCAACAGAGACTGAAAACCGCACAAAGCCGACAGAAAAGTTATGCAAATGTCCGTAGGCGAGACAAAGAGTATGAAGTAGGTGATCATGTTTTTGTAAAAGTGACACCGATGAAAGGGCAGATCCGTTTTGGGGTTAAAGGCAAGTTAGCGCCGAGATATGTCGGACCGTATGAGATTATTAAGAAAATCAATCCGGTGGCGTATCAAGTAGCGCTTCCTCTTGAAATGGAGCATATACATAACGTGTTCCATATTTCAATGTTGAGGGATTACCTTCAGGATCCCTTCCATGTGATTGAGCCTACCCGTGTAGTGCTAAGTAATGACTACACTTACAAAGAACAGCCCATTCAGATTGTGAACAGACGGATCAAGAAGTTAAGGAATAAAGAGATTCCGTTAGTGAAAGTTGACTGGCAAAACCATGGTGGCGTGTATGCAACTTGGGAGAGGGAAGATGATATCATCAAGAGATATCCTGAATTGTTCCCACTAAATCCTGTTTTCTTCCAGAATGAAGGTAATTCGAGTTTGGAGGACCAAACTCTTTATAAGGAGGGGAGACTGTGACAACCCTCACTACTGTTTACTGATAACACCACTGATTAGTGCTAATCTATGATTAAGCATGTTAATTGACTGAAATTTCTGAACTGATTGATTGAGTGTGTTAGTTTGAATGCAATTCTATCTGTTGACTGTTAAATGATCTGTTCATGTTCTATGTTTTAAACTGCAAATTAAAGGCCTTATCGGCGGCCGAACCAAAAATTGATTAGTGTTTCATGCTAATTCGAATTTATGTGATTTTATGATATATTTAATTGAAATGTGAATTGGTATGTTTAAATTGGATTAAATAATGCTAATTTACAAGAGTTGGACTTATTCACCAAATTGCCATGTTTAGTGGGCCACTTTCTCTAACATCTTGAGGCTCAATTCATACACTTAGACATACCATTTCATCATTTCTTCCATTTCCTGAGACTCATAACCGACTAGAGAGAGGGTGAGAGGGACAAAACTTGAATTCATCTTTTTAGCTTGGAGATTTGAAGAATTGAAGAATATATTGCATATTTGAGCTTCCCTTCTTGAAACTGGAGACTTAAGGTAGAGAATTTACCTTCTTGTTCAAATTTTGGGTTGATTCTTGCTTGGTTTAGAAGATTGTTGGAGTTTAGAGCCAAGTTATGGCTTAGATTGTTGAATTGAAGTTTGAACCATGCATGCATGTACATAATCTTGCATTTTGAAGTTAAGTTTCATGAAACCTTGCATGTGAGTTTACATTCTTATTCTAGTCCATGAGTTCATCATGGTTTTGAGTTTAATTCCGCTTTGGATCATGTTTTGAGGCATTAGAATTCACTAGAATTCATGCATGTCATATGTTCTTCATGTTCATGAAAACTTCCTTGAAAATTGTGTTTAATTGAACTACCTTTGGGCTTCGATTTCTCAAATTGATCTTTGAAACATGTTATATTATGAGTTTGAAAGTGTTTTCCAAAAAATTGGCCCAAATGGATCGAATTTGATGCATTAATAGTTGATTTTGAGCTTGAGGTTCAAATCTGGAATTTCCAGATTTTGGACCCACGCTCGAGCGAAGAACTCCACGCTCGAGCGTACAATCTGAGATCATGCCGTCCGCTCAAGCGAGGAAAGTACGCTCGAGCGTGAAATGCGTGTATCCAGTACTTTGCATGAGTTTATAGTCCGCTCGAGCGAGATAGTTCACGCTCGAGCGAGGACTTATGTCTCACGCTCGAGCGGGTATCGGGTGCCCATCGAGCATGAATTTCGTGCATCCAGTACTTTTACTGTTTTTTCAGTCCGCTCGAGCAGAGTAATACACGCTTGAGCGGAGCCCTTTTGTCTGCATGCCCGCTCGAACGGAGAAATACACGCTCGAGCGGGACCCCTGTTTCAGCAAAATTTTGAAAAATGTTTCTAAGTGCATCTTTGCATCCTTATTCCATCCTAGGCATTCCTAGGCCTAGTTTAAGGCATATTATGAGGATATTGATGTAGAACCACACTGAGTCAAGTTAGGGACTAAGTCAATGTTTCCCAAGTGTGTAACTTAGTGTGTGTTCATCCTGTATCTGTGTAGGGTTGGCATCCGAGGACGCTCACTACCCTATCTGTAGCCCAGAACTCTGTGAGTAACAATGTTGTAGAGATATGTTCAATTGAGATTATTTTCTGAACGAATGACTGAACTGCTTTATGAAATAACACTGTTTACTGAATGAATGCTTGTCCTATTTGCGAACTGTATTCGTGGCGTCCATAGCAATTGACTGTTACTGTACTGTACTGCTACTGTCACAGAGATCTCTGTCGGTTTCCATGTTGGAACCAGTACTGTTTACTGATATGATGGCTATCAACTAACTGTTCGGTCTGTTAAGACCTACTGTACTGTTTGCTATTGGATGTACCACATATGACTATTATGGTTTATAAATAACTGTTATGGCATGAGAAATATGAGCCACAGACTGAATGACTGATATACTGTTATAACTGACTATTTTAAATACTGAAAGGACATTCATTCTTAACCTCTTTACGCATATGTTATTCACTGGGCTTTAGCTCACTGTTTATATATATATGTAGGTGTCCAGGCACCGGATCGGAGCTAAGAACGTTGGGTTAAACCTCCCTTTTTGTCATGCCAACCACTGTGCCTCACTGCGAGGTTCCATGTACTGCCAAGCTAAGGCTATTACGAGGTGTTTTAGATTTCCCCTTTCTGTTTCTGTTTTGTATAGACTGTATAGACTGGTACTGTACTGCTATGGTAGGGATTTGGTCCCTAACCTGAATACCATTGTATGATGTATGTACATACTGTTTTGCTTCTGACTGTGAATATGTTTAAAAAAGTCTTTTTGCATACAGATTGTCACAGCTCATTGAACATCTTTTATTACTATTTTGGCTTCCGCCAGCCCCTGAACTCTGTATTACTGTTTTACTGTTAAGCAGGCCTTCGATAATCATCGGATTACTGGCCGATTACGGTGCTAAACCCATAGGGGTGGGTTTGGGTCGTGACATCTATACACCATATACAACCTTAGAGCAAAGCCTTAGAGCCTTCGTTGAGACTTGTGAATCACAATTCAAACTTGAGAGGGCCTTTGGATCAAGTTTGATCAACAATCAAAGCTTACTCTCTTCAAGAGGTATATGCTTATCACCTTTGTATTTGCTTTCATTTCAATCTATATCTATCTATTTCTTGTGTTCTTGTGCAGTTTTGGATCCATTTCAAGTATTAGAACTTGGGTTTGAATAGCTACCAAAGGTAGAAAGGGTTGACACCCTTTCTTGCACCTTATTTCATAGCTCACCCCCTTTGTTTTATCACTATTTTTCTTGACATACAAACTGATTTTCAGAGTTTATAAGGGCTAAAAAATATGGTTTAGAAGTCTCAAAAGTGGAGGGGTTAGCCACCTCTCCTTGTTCTTGCTTACTAGTTTGGTATCTCCTTGTTATTACCTATTTTTTTTGTGCTCTTGACATAATTTTTAGCAACTGTTTTTTCATGTTTCGGGGCTGTTTAGGGTTGATTTAATTTATTTAATTCTTTTAGGCTTTGAATACTTCGCTTGTTGTGTTGTATGTCCTCATAGCTTCGGTTATTTAGGCCTTAGACACCAAGTCATTCGAGTTAATAGCTTTTCTTTACTTGGTTTTCATGTCAAGAGTCTCACTCTAATAATCAATCTCGCATAATCATTTTTACAACCTCCCTCTTTTCTTTTTTTTTTTCTTTTGTTTGAGAGTTATTTCAAAAGATTGATAGTAATTCACGACATGGGAAAGAGACCTATGCTCAATGGCTTAACCTCTAAGGAGGTTCACCATCAAGGTGTAGTCTCTCTTTCATGCCAAGAATCGCTTCTCATTTGATGTTTCTTCTCATTTAGTGGACTTAACTATCACTTTGGACAAATTGACTAAAGAATGGAAAGGATTAATAAAATGGGCTTAAAATCCATGAAGCCGACATAAAGAAAAGGAATTAGAATAGTTGGATTCGGTCGGACGTTATGTCAAGTCCATCGTGTCAAGAATCGTCACATATCAATTGATGATGTTTTGATGGATCTTGAGGCGCATCTACATCCCTCTTTCAGCCTTCATGATAAGAGGCAAGGGTGGTTGTCTCTCATTGCATTTATTGATTTTTATCCAATCGTGTTCGAAATCATCAAGCCATCAACTTGTGCTTATTAATGGTTTTGGAAACAAATTCGTTATTCTCTAGAGCTTCCCTATGATAGAAGAGAAGAAGGGATAAACAGAGCTCAGAAAGGCTCTGTCTGCACTGTTTTCACCTCAGAGCACAAAAGCAAATTTCTGCCTGAATTTAGGGCATGGCCAGCCTCATTTGGACCCGGTCGGGCCTCATTAGGGGCCGGTCGGGCTCCAATGTTTGGTAAATAGAGTTTTTTTGCAGAAACAGATGGTAGTGGCTAAAAATGAAACAGGGCAGATTCCTAGGGAAGCAGACATAACTGCTTCTGAAAACTGTCACATGCATGCGATCTTGTGCATCTTTGTTTATATTAACATTGTAAATTGATGGTTCCATTATTGTTGTAATTAATTATTATTATTGTAGTTAATATGGTTGTAATTATTATTATTGTTTGTTTGTAATTGTCATAGCTAGTTAACTTAGATAGCTAGTTTATTGCTCATTATTATCCTTGTTGTAATACATTAGATAACTAGTTTATTTCTTGTTTATTTGGTTTGTAATAGTTAGTTTAATTCAGACATTTGGACACTCATTCAGACCCTCTTGCATGAGAGCAAATATGTAATAATGGTGTATATCTTCCAATCTCCATTTCTTTCTCTCTTTTATTTACTCGCTTATAATGGTGGCATCATATTTACTTCGCATCTTCCATGACTTGCATCCACTCGTCACACATACATTTGGGTCCGGCTTATCATACTAACCAATGTCACATTCAACTTCATTACTCAAATACATGATTTATCTCATGTCTTGAATTGAATCATATACGATGCTAGTAGCCGAACCTGTGTAATTGCATGATTGCATGTGTCACATTAGTCATTTTGCATTAGTTATGAGCATGCATATTTTCTAATCATTTTGCTTTGTTTGGCTTACCTCGGAGTACTAGGTGAGTATTTTATATTTTAACATGTCGCATCGTATGCTTGTGTTGCCATATCGAGCATGCTTTCCATAAGTCTAAATGCATAAGTATACCTGTTTGAATGCCGGTGGATGAAAGCTAATTGCGAAAATTGGGATGCATTGATTAATGTATATACAAACTCACCTTTTCAAGTGACGCCTATTTAAAATAATTTTCAAACAAACACAAAATCAAAGTGTTCCAACTTTGGCAAATTAGTCTATATTTGTGGCATCACATAGCAAAGATAGCCTAATAAATCGGATTAAGAGCATATAACGTAAATAAAAATCACATCATAATTAGTAAAGGCCGATCTTTAACCTTCCCCTCTCATACCTAAGTTCCCAAGCCGAGATACTTTGGTGATGACAGATAAGTGGCCTTTAGCACAAGTCACGGGTTTCCTAAATTTTTCAAAAACATTTAGGTGGCGACTCTGTAATCTGGCAAAGCAGTTCATTTTTAGCATTTTTTATTCAAAATCGATTTTCCAAAAGATTTACCAAATTTGGACTCTTTTGTGTTTATCTATTTCACATTGCACTTGTGAGATCAAATTCAGAACCACGGGAGTTTGAACTGTAGGGCTAGTCGTATCCGAAAGGAGCATGAAAAACGAGCTACAGTATCATCTATCAATCTAACTATAGTCAAATGTGTAACTATTTGTTCAACTGTGTACACGTATCATTTATCTACGCAACTTTATGTTCAAATGTTCCATTATATGTACACATGTTACCTATCTATTCTACTATATGTTCAATATCACCTATTTATTTAACTCACTACCACCAGTTAACCCAACAGGATATGGCACTTTGGTGAGACTTTGGAATATAAGCCTTCCACTCTCTCCGAGGCCATTCTCCCATGTAACAACACATATGCTTGGTAAGACGAACCTTCCAAGCCTAGGCAAACTGAACCCTAAGTGAGAAGTGTGGCTTCGAATCTCCAGCTGTATGCGAGTTGTGACTTTCCGCTATGTGGTTGAGTGGCCCTGCTATGTAGCAACCCCTTAAGGGTGACCTCTGGGGCCTCGACTCCTTACAGGGTCTAGTCCTAGAGGTTACCCGTCTATGGTTAGGCCTTTTTACTACCACCAGTTGCCACCATCGACCATCATCCGCCAATTGCCGATGATTTTTCCAACCAATTTTTCGGCGAGTTTTTTGACTAATGCCGATGATTTTTCAAAGCGTGTCTTTCTTACCAAATGAAATTAATCCTTTGACCTAATATTTAACTCATCGCTATGGTAATTTTTCCTAAAATCTATTGATTAAGGATCTAGGAAAAATCTACAGACCAAAAAAAAAAAACCTATATTTAACTCTCTCTTTTTTTCTAGTCACAAATTTCTCATTAAATCTTTAATACAAAAATAATTTAATAAATGGCACTTAGTTCAAAAGTCCAAATTTCAGTTTTATTTGTCCAAAGATCCAGGTAGGGGATATAATCATTTCGGGATGGTCGATGTTTAGGTGAATTTTTACACTGAACCGATAATGTCGGTTCTATTATATTGAAAACCGATACAGACTGAATTTTTCACTAAATCACACCAAACCACACCAATTCAAACGGTTCGGCTTGGTGCGGTTTCATCAGTTTACGGCTTTTCAGATTTGAGTTACTTCTTAAATTTGTAGTATAGTAGATAATTTATATAAAAATTTTGAAATAGAATTAGACACAAAATTTAATCCAAAAATTAAAGTCTTGACACCAAAGCAAAACCAAAATTTAAAACCATCATTCCATAAGGCTAATCACAAGTCTATCAAGTAGAGTCAAAACAAAAAATTGAAAACGACACAAACATCTACTATAGCTATATATGCATAATAAGCATAATAGTAGCAAAACTTGACTCAAGCACATATGAGTGGCAAACTAACAACTTATCACATTACCCATAGTTATTGTCAAACTTGGAATATTTAAAAAAAAATAAACAACTAAGTGAATCAACTGAACTTTGTACTCAACCAACATCATTATATATTTAATATATATTATGCTTAATATGAGAAACTTTCAGTTGGTTTTGGTTTATTTCGGTGCACAAGGTGCCTAAATTGGTACCAAACCGAAAAATGAAAAAAAAATAATTTTAAAAATTGCACAAATCGATTCTATTAAAAAATTGACCAAATATATGGTTCAATTCGGTTCGGTTCAATTGGTTTTGTCGAGTTTCTTCAATTTTTCTTACATCGCTAGGTCCAGGCACTGAAACACTTTATCCAAAAAAACAAACTCAAGCGAAATGACTAAAATACCCTTTCTTATATATATCTTATACACCATGGTCAAAACCTTCTCACTCACTCACTCACTCAATCAAATCCCATTTTTGCTTCTTCTTCTCTCTCTCTCTCTCTCTCTCTTCTTTAGATCTACCGATACTGTCTCGTTGTGCTGTCATCTCCCACCTCCTCGCAATCGTTGCCCCCTCCAGCCTCCTCCTTGTCGTTGCCCCCAATCCCTCCTTCGCTCCCTTCTCCTCTTCCTCTCTCTCTCTCTCTCTCTCTCTCTCTAGGGTTTTCAAAACTCAATCACATCAAGCTCCTCCTCCTCCGCAAGATGGCGGCGATAGCTGTCCTCAATTCTAAAGCCAAATCGTAGGACTTCTGTCTTAGCAAAACCCCATACTTCCCCCTATAATCTTTACCAACTCGAAAGCCCTTTGCCGCTGCGAGCCTCCCCACAACGGTGATCATCACTTTCAATGGAATCTTCATCACTACTCTACTCCTAAAAGGTTCGTCAGAGATGAAACCGGTGAGGGTAAGAAGGTATGTCTTGTTTAATGGCATCGTTACTGTGACGGTCACATCAAAATATTTTTGAATATTTTATGTTTGATTCTGTAATATCAATTTGATTTTTCTTTTGTGGTTGATTTTTGGCTAATTTTGTAGTATGGTCGATGGATCTATGCAATTTGGGAAGATTTGGTTAAGATTTGGTTGAGATCTAACACAGTACTAGTCCGAGATATGAGATCTGAGATCTTCTTTGTGACTCTTGCTCTGTTTTGTTTTAGGAATCTAAATCTGATATTAGATTTTTTCATGTTATTATACTAATTAAAGCTTGATTTGATCGATCATCTAATTAACATCTTTTGTTGTTTTGTTACAATTTGTCATAGTAATTTGTATATCCTGGGTTAAAATCTATGATTTTAGTTATTTTATTTTTAATGTTTGTGTGGTTGGTTGTTTATTCTTGTTTATTTGTACAAATGGACCTCTTTCTCTCCATCTCTCTGTATATGACAAATAGACCTTTTGTGATGCAGATTTATTTAAAAAATGGCTCCAATCTGTTGAAAATGACATAGATAATTCAATAGATAGTATGGTTCAGAAATGTTGTTTTTGTTGTTGTTGTTGGTGGTGGTGGTGGTGGTTGATTGTTGATAATGAAATAGATTTCAATAGATAGAGATGAATATACTTTATTTTCTTTCTTTTTTTTTTCTTTTTTTCTTTTTTTTTTGTGGACTCTTAATGGCAACCTAAAGAAACAGATAGAAAATAATTTGAATAGATAAAAAAAATCAACAAATAGTTTCAACAGATAAAATTTTTGAACATATAAATTTCAACATATGGATTTCATCTGGTCAAATATTTGAACAAATAAGGGAAATTTGAATTGAAAAGATCCAAAAAAAAATGAACAGATAGGGGAAAATTTGAACATATAGAAAAAAAAACATTGAACAAATAGAGAAGAAAATTGAACATATAGATATAAATTTAAATGGATTGTCAATGAAAAATCAACAAATTAAAAAAAAAGTCAACAATAAATTAAGAGATAAAATTAGAAACAAAATGTCTTTCAAAATAAATAAAAGGATTTTTTACTAAATTATTTCATAAATGATAGATCTCTCATCAATAAAAAAATATTCACTAAAATTAATATCTTATACCATTTTTAGATTAAATTTATTACGAATTTTCTTTTTAATAAAAATATCATAATTTATTGGATTAAAAATAATAGGAACGACAATAAAGGAATTATGTCAATGGGTTGAGCACCTAACTACTTGAACTTCGGGACCGCTGGGACCCATCCGTGTAGAGATGGCAATTTGGAACCGGCCCGACGGGGATCCCCGATCCCGACCCCGATTTAAGCGGGTTTTCCCCGAAAAATACCCCCGCGGGGACGGGGATGGTATTAAAAAATGAATCCCCGATGACATCGGGGACGGGGACGGGGATAGCTGTCTCAACCCCGGCCCCGGCCCGGCCCCGCCCCGACCATGCCCCGATCATTCCCGCGTGTATATTTATATATATAATATATATATGTTTAGTGTTTGTACTCAGTCTCTTGTTTATTATATATAATATATATGTGCTTGTTTATTATATATAATATATATGTTTAGAAAAGTCAGTGGCTTCCCACCCCAACAACTCTCTCTCTCTCTCCCTCTTCCTCACTCTCTCTCGTTCTTCTCCCCCTCCCGTTCTACTCTGTGTGTGACTGGTTTGAGAGATGACAAAGAAGCGAATCCGTGACCTCGCCTCTTCTCCTCCTTCCCGTAGTCCACTTCAACCATCCGTGACCTCTCTCACCGACGACGCTCTGCTGCTCTCTCCTCTCTCTCACCGACGATGCTCCTCCCTCACCGCTGCTGTGCTTCCTCACCGCCGATCCTCCCACTCTCTCTCACACGTACAACGGCGACAGCTACGGCTACGGTTCATCCTCTCTTTCTCACCGGCAGATCTATTTTTTTTTTGATAAATAAACTCAGATCTGTTTTTTTTTTCTTTTTTGATAAATAAACTCAGATCTGTTTTTTTTTTTTTGATAAATAAACTCAGATCTGTTTTTTTTTTTTTTTGATAAATAAACTCATCTGTTGGTGATGATCTAATATGTAAGATAAGATGATTTGATTTTTGTTGTTGTTGTAATATATAAGATGATCTAGATGATGTTGTTGATGAGATGAGTTGATTTTTTTTATTTTTTTATTTTTTTTTGGCCGGGGAGTTTTCGGGGTCGGGGAAACCCGATCCCCGTTAGGGGCAGGGGGCGGGGGCAGTGATTGGTACCCCGTCGGGGATCGGGGCCGGGGATGGAAAAATTTTCACCGTCGGGGATCGGGGACGGGGAGGGTGATCCCCGGCCCCGCCCCGCCCCGTTGCCATTCCTACATCCGTGAAATCATCGTGCATCAGATGCCATGATTTTCTTTATTTTTCTTTTTAACTTTTTTTTGACTTGGGGGCGCAAAGCCAAAAAAAACCTGCACACAGAATCTAACAGCAAGACAAGAATCTTCAACGCTAATGGAGTAAGGAATTTTTTATTTTATTATTATTATTTTTTTTCATATGATAGAATATTAAAAGATTAATAAGTTTGATTAGAGCAAGGTAAATAGTAAAAGTTATAATTTAATAGTGAATAGTGTAAAAAAATTATAGGATAGCAATATAATTCCAACAGTAAAATTATTATTTTTTAGCTTAATTAAGACTGGGATTGTAAAATTCTATCGATTGAGTTCTCAAATATTCTGGAAATTTGATTGAAGGAGGGAGGGAATAAGAATAAGATGAATAGTATTTTTAGACAATGTTATTATGCTGACAACTTTTGCTATAAGTAAAATTTGTGCTAAATTTGGCACAAAATATAGTAACGGTATAATTTAGCAGCTCTGATAGTTCACGTTGGATATGAAAAAAAAAAAAAAACTTTATACTATTTTATAGCAATAGTAGCTCCAATAGCTTGCCGTTGAAGTTGTTCTTATAATCGAATCCTGAATCTCTGACTTTATCATTGTCTCAAGAGACAACTATATAGATCACTAGGCCAAATGCCATGTCCCCACATATTAGAAAGGGATTGTTTGGGAAGTGAATTTTGTAGTGAATTCTTAAATTTTTAATGAAAATTTAAATTGAACAAAATTTAATATGTTTAGAAATTTTTATTTTTATTTTTTTTTACCCCAAAAAAAAAATATGCAAAAAGTAAAGTAAAAGAGAAAAGAAATTGACTTTTTTTTGTATAAGTTGAATTTTTATTTTTTGATCTTTTTTATTGACTTTTTAACTTTTTGACTAAATTAATCTCATTCCAAACAGACTCTAAGTATGCGGTTTGGCCATGTACATGTGGTGTTTTCATTTGTATTCTATAGTTAAAATAATAAAATTTATCATTTTATGTTGGTTTATCGAAAATAAAGACATAGGTGTCACATATTCAATAATATAGAGTATTCTTTTGAGACTATCAAATAACTTCATTCGTGCACAACTTTAATATTTGGTTCAACAGTTCCGCTACATCGCTCGAAAACTTACCCCCCGAATCCTCCGAAATTGATAAAGGTGAGTTTTGAGATCACTGTCAATCTACCAACACCACACGCGAAATAGAATAAGAAAAGAGAGGAGTGGAGAGAAAGAGGAGCCCGTCGAAGAAGAATACCACTGAGATCGACCACCGACCTGGGTGACCACCGACGACCAGCAAAAAACTCTGCCGAAGTGACTGTGTTGTTCGGCGTTTCTTCTTCTGAGGCCTCTGTTTCTTCTTCTTCATTCTGTTTCTTGTCCAAGGGTATGTCTCTGTTTCTTCTTCTGAAACCTAGTTCATAGAATGCTGCTGTTTTGTTAGTAATGTATTTATTGATTTAGTAGTGGTAATCTTTGTACATAATTTTATAGAAACCTAGTTGATTTATACATAATTTTATAGAAACCTAGTTGATTTATACATAATTTTATAGAGGGAAATGTTTGAGAACTCGACCGGAGAGGGAATTATGTATAAATCAGCTAGGTATTATCAGACTCCAAAATTATGTTTATAGAAACCTAGTTCAAAAATGGTATTATCCACATATGGATTTCTGAATTTGTGGACTAACCTAGTTCATTCTGAATTTCTGTGCTATTCATCTATTTGTGGATTTCACAAAAATGAATTTGTCGATTTCAGAATTTCTGTGCTGTTCATCTAATTGTCCAAAGACAATCAAGAAATCCATTTTTGTGGACTAACCTAGTTCATTATGTTTCTTGTCCAAGGGTATTATCCATTTTTGTAATTAAATGTGTCTCAATGTGCTCTTTGTTCTAAGTGATAGGTTCAAAACCCAGTTAAGTCATTATGCATAAGTTTTTTGTATGAACAGAACCTGTTTTGGACAAACTATTTCACACTTTGCATTTGAGTTTGATGAACATAATTTGTGTATGAACAGAACCTATATGAACATAACCATAATTTATGAACAGAACCTGTATGAACATAATTTGTGTGATGTATACAACCTGTTTCACACTTCACATTTGAGTTTGAAGGTACAATGGACATTGATTCAAACTATCCTACATTGAGTGGGGGTGAGGAAGTTGAGGAAGCAGAGAACAATCCTTCATTAAATGAGAGTGACGAAATTGAAGAACCTAAGAAGGGGATGTTGTTTACCTCAAAGCAAGAAGTTCACGAGTTTTATACAAAATATGCTAAAAACCTTGGATTTGCTATAGCTTACAGAACACAGAATGTTAGATCGGATGGAAAGGTGAAATACTTTGGAATTGAATGTACTCAGGCGCAGAAGAGGACAAAAAGATTAGAAGTAAACCCCCTAAAACCATCTTTGTCATCAAAAATTGATTGTAAAGCTACGGTAAGAGCGATTTTACAACTGGATGGAAGATATAAGTTAACTACAGTTGTGCTTGACCATGCGCATGATTTAATTCCTTGCGACTCACGCCATTTTCCAATGAATAAGAGGATTCGTACTCCTGTGAAGAGAAGATTAGAAATAAATGATGAAGCAGGAATAGGGATATCTAGGAATTTTCATTCTATAGTTGTTGAAGCGGGGGGATATGAGGCATTAACATTTGATGAACGAGATGCAAGGAACCACATTGAAAATGCTAGAAGATTGAGGCTTGGGGTAGGAGACGCCGAATCAGTTGCATTTTATTTTCATAGGATGCAACAAGAAAATTCAAACTTCTACTCTGCAATTGACTTTGATGTAGATGGTCGCATCCGAAACTTGTTTTGGGCGGATGCAAGGAGTAGGGTGGCTTATAAAGCATTTGGGGATGTTGTCTCATTTGACACGACCTATCTTACAAACAAGTATGATAAGCCGTTTTCTCCGTTTGTAGGAGTTAATCACCATGGACAGTCAATCTTGTTTGGTTGTGGGCTATTATCTAATGAGAACACGGACACTTTTGTTTGGCTATTCAAAGAATGGTTGAATTGTATGTCAGCCACTCCTCCAAATGCTATTATAACTGACCAGTGCAGAGCCATGCAAAATGCCATATAGATTGTCTTCCCAGAGGCTCGACATCGTTGGTGTTTATGGCATGTAATGAAGAAAATTCCCAAGAAATTGAGAGGATATTCCCAATATGAAGCCATCAAATTCGCTTTACAAAGTGCAGTCTATGATTCTTTCAGAAAAGATGAATTTGATGAGGAATGGCAAACGATGATTGAAAAGTTTAGCCTCCATGACGACGAGTGGTTGGGAGTATTATATGCTGAGCGACATAGATGGATTCCTGCCTATGTGAAAGATATATTTTGGGCTGGCATGTCAACTACACAGCGAAGTGAGAGCATGAATGCGTTTTTTGATGGCTATGTCAACTCAAAGACTACTTTAAAGCAATTTGTTGAACAGTACGACAATGCATTGAGAAGTAAGGTGGAGAAGGAGACCAAAGCAGACTTCAAATCTCGAGACAGATTGTATGATTGTTTAACGGTGTATGAGTTTGAGAAGCAATTTCGTGCAGCCTACACAAATGCGAAATTTAAAGAAGTTCAAGTAGAATTGAAGCAACTACTGTATTGTCATGCGAATCTTGTGAAGGAGGAGGGATCCATTTGTACCTATCATGTCAAGGAAGCTGTGCTTGTGGGTGAGAAAATGAAGAAAGTTGAATTTCTTGTTTACTTTAATTCAACTGAATTTGAAATGCAATGTGTGTGTCGGTGGTTTGAGTTTAGGGGGATCATGTGTGCCCATTCCCTTAGTGTGCTCATTGAGAGGAGCATATATGAGGTTCCTAATAAGTACATTATGTCGAAATGGAGAAAAGATTTGGAAAGAGGGTACACATGTATTCCAACAACATACACGAAATCCGGGGCTGCCCTCAATGCAAAGGTACATGAGAACTACCACAAGACATTGGATGAAATTATAGAAATTGCTTCCAACGATGATGGTAAACACAAAGCCATTCAACTTGGGTTGAGAGAAATCAAGGAAAGAGTAAGAAAAGATGAATCTCGTTGTGCGAGTAATGTGCCACCTTCTAGTAGTACCGTCCCACCTTGTAGCAGTAATGTGCCACCTTGTAGTACTACTCGCAAGGTGCTTAGTCCTTTGGTTGCTCGCCGAAGAGGCCGTCCATGTACGAAACAGAAGGTGAGCAAGGTGGACGAAATAGTGAATCGGTTAAAGGGAAAGAATAAAAAGGCAACAAAAGTGCAAGTATATTTTTTAATTTTTTGCTTATATGTAAATTCCTGAATTTCTTTTTGTCTAACTTTGTCACCAATGTGTGTTACTATAGGGTCGTAAGCTGGGTCAATGTGAACCTCGTAAGTTGAATTTCGGTTGTACGGATGGAATGAAAAATAATATGTACGATCGGGTATGTGTTTCATGGTCCACTCAATTGGTTTTGTATGGTATTTATTTAAATGTTTGAACTTACTAATGATATTTTGTTATTATGTATCATAAGGTGCCGGAAGCTCAATCCTACTATTTTCCTTGTATGGACGGGACACAAGAGAGCGTATTGCAAATGGTGGACAAAGAGAGCTCATCTTTGAGTGAATCAGGAATGGCGAATATAGATGGTTCAACTTTTGTGGACTTCAATATAGATGTGGATCCAAATGCTCAATTTTTTTTTTTAGTTTCGTAGTATGGAATTTGTGACACATGCTGAATAGATATTTTATTTTCTGAACTGGTTTTTCTTAACACATGCTGAACAGATTATATTTTGAAGAAGTTATATTGAAACAAGTTCTGTATGTTTTTAACAGGTTATATTTGATTCTGAACAGCAGATTTTGTTCAAACAGGTTCTGTAGAATGTATTTATACTCAAACAGATTATGTCAAGATCAGTATGTTCAAACAGATTCTGTGAAGATCTGTATGTTCAAACAGATTCTGTTAACAGGTTTTTACAGATCTGAATGTGAATTTTTGGACATATTCTGGAATGAATGTTAACAGGTATTAACAGAATGAATGTGAATTTTTAGACAGATTCTGTTAACAGGTTTTAACAGATCTGACTGTGAATTTTTGGACAGATTCTGGAATGAATGTTAACAGGTTTTAACGGAATGAATGTGAATTTTTGGACAGATTCTGTTAACAGGTTTTAACAGATCTGAATGTGAATTTTTGGACAGATTCTGGAATGAATGTTAACAGGTTTTAACAGATCTGTATGATCTGTATTTTTGGACATGTACGAAACATATTCTGAATTTTTGGACAGGTTTTAACAGATTCTGGAAGATCTATATTTTTTTTCTGTGAACTTGTTTTGAAAGGAGCAGAATGAATGTGACAAATTCTGTGTTTGGACATTCTGTGTTGTGTCACAAAATTCTGTGTGCAGTTTAGAATGAATGTGAATTCAAATTTGTTGGTTTGTGAATGGCAAATATGAATTCTATCCAGAATGTGAATTGTAATTTGTTGGTTTGGTAATTTCAAGGGGTCAGTTGGTGACACAGAAACTGATAGTTGTTCTTATACTGGTTCACATCAAGTAAGGTGTATTTTTCCTTTCTTGTTTATGTCCACACAGTCAAACTTAGCAGGTTTCTCAACACATTTATTTTGATAACCATAATTTTGAGCAAAACCAACATTTAAGTTTAAAATAAATTAACTTGACCTTCTCTTTTTCAGATGGAATTTGTCATTGAGACCTCTTCTTCATAATTCCTCTCAACTTTTGGTCATGCTTCTAATGTGTGCATCTATCTCTAATTAGCATAGACAAACATTCTTACACCTGAGTTTTTGAATGTTCAATTGCATCAACCAGCTTCAAATTTGTGAACAAATTTGCCATTCACAAACCAACCTGGTGAACAAATTTGCCATTCACAAACCAAGCAGACAGTTAAAAGTTCTTCTTCCTACATCGCAACCTGGTGAACAGATTAAATACACACACATATTACATCCCAACCTGTCACCAAATGTCATCCAACACACACAGATTAAACACACCTAAGGTGAATCATCCCAACCTTGTACAGATTAAACACACACACGGATTAAACACACACATATTACATCCAACCGAATGATTATATAACATCAACCAAGATCCAAAGGCAAAAGTGAGATACAAAATCAAGATCCAAAGCCAATGACATAAAGCATCAAGTCCATTAAGTCCATAACTACATCCATCAAATTCCTTAAAAGCTATCAACTTAGTAATTTACATTATAAAATAGAAAATAATACAAAATACAATGACATAAAGCATCACATTCAATTTCATCTCCACCCTTCGAAGCCTTCTACCATGCTCCTCAAATTCATTATCCATCTCATAAACCCTTATGCTTCGATCGTTAAATTCTTCGCTTCTTATAGATGTACGAGGTGTAGCATTGAAGATCTCGTCGTCATCATTATCATCTGCAAACTTGAAGTAATTGCAGTGTTCCTCACTAACCTACAATGCATGACAATCAGTTAATCAAATGAGGTTAATAAATTTCCAAACAAATTTCCATACTGCTTACATATTTCGATGGACACACAAAGTACACACGGCCTTTATTTCCATTCTGATTTGACTTGACAGTGTGCCTGGCAGCTGTTATCCCACAATCGCACAATCTTCGTTTCAATCTTATGTTGCTATTGTTACTAGAGAAACAAGCCATTTTGTAATCTGCATATAGAATGGAAAACACAGACATGATACATACAAAGCTATGTCCAAAATTTATATTTAGTTTTCCAAAATTCATATGAATTGAATGCAAAACCCATATGAATTGAATTCAATCCAAAGAAAATTACAGTGTCTAAAACAAACATTTCCAAAGGCACTGCTATGTCCAAACCTCAAAATCAACTTTCGGTGCCTCATGAATTGGCCCGTTTGGTTCCGAAACCCAACAACATGCACTGAGTTTAGAGTACCGACAACCCATCCCAATATCAGAATTTGGAAGAAAACACCAATGAGTCTTGAAACTTCACACCAGAGATAACCAACAATCAAACCCAGATTCACATGCCAATCCAGTTAATCTCCTCTTTGAAGACCCATTTAAAATTTCTTGTGGTAGCAATTATTATTCCTAAACCAAATCCAGATCATCTCATGAAACACTTAATGGTATAGTAAAGCCCATGTTTGAATTGGTCCCAAAAAAAAAAAAAAAAATACAAACCCACAAATCAAATATGCATATAGACCAATATAATTTGTAAATAGATAGAAGTAATAGCTAATCATTTGATACAAAAAATGAATCAAATGCTTAACTCAGAACATGTTCAAATCTGAATCTGAGTCTTAACAGAATGAAAATAGTTACAAAATTGGGTTTGGGGGATTGTTGCTATTTCATACCAAATATCAAAATTAAGTAGACGGAATTCATGCTATTTCATACATTCTTATACATTATTGAACCTGTTCTACTCTTTTCGGTTTCCTTTCAAACCTATATACATTCTGTTTAATACATTCCATACCACATATCACAAAATGCATTTAAACAGAATATATATAAACAGAATATTTACACCATAACAATCAGAAATTGGGTAATAAAACCAAAACCCTAATAAATATCACACTGTGCAGGACTTATCAACAACAATTATTTACACCAAAACCCTAATAATATCACAAATTGGGCATTACATAACAATCATAACAATCAGAAATCAACATAACATCTACGAATTCAACACAAAACCAAAACCCTAAAATTAATTGAAGAGAAGAAAACCCTAAAATTAATTACATAACAATCATAAGAATCAGAAATCAACATAACATATAAACACAAACTCTAGTTGAAGAGAAGATCTGGGAGTCCACACCCGTAGCTGAAGAGAAGATCTGCGAGTCCACACCCGTAGTTGAAGAGAAGATCTGCGAGTCCACAGATCTACGACTCCACACCCGTAGCTGATGAGTAGACCTGTTATGCGAGTCCACACCCGTAGCTGATGAGAGGATTTGGAAGTGATTAAGGGCTCGAAGAGAAAGTGAGTAGAGAAAGATGAGAGGATTAAGGGCTCCAATGGAGTCGACTGGAGAGAGGATGATCGAAGCTGAGGAAAGAGTGAGTAGCGCGTAGCCAAAGATGGGTTTTGGAGTCTGATAAAGAAGTCTAATAAAGAAAGTGTTAGAAACGACGTCGTTTCTAAATTTCGGGGGATTAGGGGGAAACATTTTCGAGTTCTCAAACATTTCCCTTGGTTCAATTTGATCAAAAGGTCAAAAATAGAAAAAATAAATATAAATAAAAATAAAAATATTAGCACAAATTTGAATATTTTGTTGGCTTAAAAACTAAAATTGTTCATTTTTGTTAATTTCTTTTATTTAATGTAAGAGAGAAATTCATAAAAGATTTCAAGTGTTTATCTATAAAAACTTATAAAACATCCTATCAAAAAACAAAACAAAAAAAATAGAGAGAGAGGATGAGGTTGCTTTATAATTGTCTTCCTTTTTAATCCTTATTGCAAAATGTGTACTATTAATCACTTATTTTCTAATACTTAAAAACTCAAAATATAAATGTGTGTGTTTGGTTTAAGTTTTTTAGATTAAATTTTTTGAAAAATGAGCTTTTTATTTTTTGTGTTTTTTTTATTTTTAGTAAATATTTTTTAAATTTTGAGCATTTTTTTATATTTTTTTAGATGCACCTTACTTAAATGTATCTAAAAAGTAAAAAATTTGTGAAAAAATATTTTAAAAAATTTATAAATACATAAAAATACAAAAAAATATACTGAATTCTCATATTTTTTTTGTATTTTTAGTATTTAGTGAATTTTTAAAATATTTTTTTCACAAAAATTATACTTTTATGTGTATTTATGTTAGATGTGTCTAAAAATGAAAAAAAAAAAAAATTGCTTAAAATATTTTAAAATTTTAGTTAAAAAAATAGAAAATAAGAAAGTAGAATTTTTTAAAAAGTGTTTTTGAAAAATCAAAAACAAGCAAATTTAAATATATAAGACAAATTTATGATGTGCACTATAAATCAATTGTAGAGAGAAATGTTACAAATTATAGTGATATATGTTACAAATTTACATATAGTGATATTTGTTGCTCAACATTATAATTATTACATAAGGGTTGGATTTTTCGTATATTCACATATCAAAATAGGCAAAGGGGTGTCTGCTGTGCGGCAAAACGGCACAATTTTGGTGCGTTTTGCTTCTTTTTTTTTTTAATATAATTTTTCCTTTGTTTTTTCTTTTTTATTGGTGTGTGTGCTGCTATTGGTTAGTTTTTGGTTTGAGCACATCTGTCAAAATTACATTACTTTAAGAACAATTAACAAAAATAATAAGGCAAAATTATTTTTAAAAAAATCTTAAAATTTGATCTTTATAATAAAATAAATTATAAATTTTTAATTTTATTAATTTTTATCTTTATTTTTTTATTTTTTTAGTTTAAACCATTGACCTATTTTCGTTAGCTAAATTGACAGAAAATGATATTTTAGACATTTTATGTATATCTATATTGAGTTTAATGACTAAAATTAAATAAATAAAAAAATGTGAGTTTTACATATCAAAAATGGATGAATGGTTTGAGATTAAAAACAAATCAAAATTTTAAAATTTAAATTAATAAAATTAAAAACTCATAATTTATTTTATTACCTGAGATTTTTTTTAATAATATCTTCAAATAATAATAATAATAATAATAACAACAACAACAACAACAACAACAACAATATTGTACTCATTCATTCAGGAAAAAAAAAAAAAATCATAAATTCCTTAAAAAATTACTATTAAATTTACTTGCAACGATATATATTATTACATATTATTTATTGATTTCTCAAAAAATCAACCAATATACTCTAATAAATATCAATGTCAAATAAAATATAATTAGTCTAATTTGATTTTTAAAAACATTAAAAATATAATACTCAATAAATAATAAATTTCAACTCATGTGAATTTTTAAAAATAAAATAAAAAATATGCTAGTAGATATTTCTCCTTACTACAATAAATGCCTATGAAGATTTGTATGGTTTTATTTTGTTTTGTTTCAAACCAAAGATGAAAAAAAAAAAAAAAAAAGGAAGAAGAAGAAGATATTGTGTCGTTTTTGCACGCACAGCACACCCTGCTATGCTTGAGCACAGTAGGTACCCCTTGTCCTATCAAAATAAGAGAAGTTGAGGGGTTTGTGGAACGAACCACAACTCCTATTTTAATAATTTAAACCGTTTATTTTATAAGATTTTCAATGTATATCATCTATAAAAAAATTTAAAAAAAATTAAGTTTTTCTAATAATCGTAATCTTTTCATTTTATCGCATTTATCTCTAAAAAAATAAATGGTCTATTTTCAAAAATATATTTGTCATCCATTTTTTTAGAGATAAATGCGATAAAATAAAAATATTACATTTATTAGATCAAACTAGTTTTTTATGGAAAACATACATTGCTTACCTTATAAAAAAATACTTGAGACTCCCAAATTTTGTAACCCCCATGACTCTCAATTAATTGATACCCACTCATTATATTATTTTTTTTTTTCCTATCACTCCTTCCTTTCTCTCACAAATGTGTGGGGGTTGTGGGGCATATAGCGGGACTGATAATATAATAAGTGAGGGGTGGGGTGCCTATTGATTTTTTATAAGGCATGATATATTAGGAGCTATTATGTTCTACATCCTTAAAATAACAGCCGTGCTGGGACCCCCAGCACCCCCAACCCCACGTGGAAGCTGTGCAAGACTTGAAAAAAAAAAAAAAATTTGGCCAATCAGACGCCACTGGGAGTCCTGGGGGTCACCCCTAGTGGGGGTTTGATGCATTTTTCTTAAAATAATGCATACTGTATCTAATTTGCCATGTAAAGATGTGATATGTTCGGTATTATTTTTTAATTTGTGATACACTCTCCATCATATAATGCTTAAATCTCTTAGCACATTATTGTGGTTGATTTTTTTTTTTTTTTTTTTTTTTTGGCTTTTGCTAGTCATTGTGGTTGTGTTTGGAGGTCTAAATTATGAATTAAGGGTTTTATCTTTCTTTCTTTCTTTCTTTCTTTTTAATAAATTGATCTGTAACATTTCTCACCACAAATAATTCATAATATTTACACATTATTCGTAATATAACTAAATTTTCATTTTAAAGGTATACACTATAATTTTTTTATTTTTATCACAAATTAGCTAACATATACCACAAACATTCATTAGTTTTATCATTAAAACTTATAATTTTCTTACAATATGTCTCTTTTAAAATTGCACTCATAAATTCTTTATTTATCTTCTAATTCTCAAAAACTAAACAAAGCTTTCCACGCAGCCACCGCTCCCACATGATCAGACTAAAAAATGCCCCAAATCACAGATCAAAGATACCATTGATATTATTCCTTTGTTTTCTTTTAAAAAAAAATATATATATCGTAATCACAGATCATCATTCCATCTAATACAATCCATCCATTAGTTTTCTACATGAGAATCATAATATAATATCATATTGCATCCACTACATATCATTATGCGTGTATGTGAGTCACTTTCTTCTAAAATAAATAAATTTCATATCCATGTTTCCAAAAAAAAAAAAAAAAAATTACACAGCTCACAATCCAACCAATCAGTCTTTCCAGTTATTCCAAAATAATCATTAGGGTCAATTATATACAAAACCTCCCTATTCTATATAAAGAGTTGGGAAATGTTCTCTGTAAAATGTATACCGTATGTAATCTTAACATAAAATTATATAAATTTTTACTAAATTACATAAGTGATATAAAAAAAAATACGTAAGTTGAATACAAATTTACATAAGTTTGTGAAAATTAATATGATTTTGTGAATTTATATGAATTTGTATTCAACTTATAGATTTTTGTGAGATCACTAATGTAAATTCGTAAAAATTTATATAATTTTGTGTTAGAATTGCATACACATTGCACGCCAGAGAATTTTTTAAAGGGGGTAAATTTACATTATTTTCCTGAAAATAATAAAAAAATTACGGTCATTTTGACAATTATATTTATCTCCTCTACAAAAATAATTATTTTAATAACGTCAATGGAGGTAATACAATTAGGGGTGGGCGCGGGTCGGTTACGGCCACTGAACCTCCAATCCGCCATCCGTCCGCTAGTTTGACGGATTGGAGAAAATCAATCCGCATCCGTCTGCCAATCCGGCGGATGTGGATTGAGTGGATTAGCGGTTTGGCAAATGAATGCGAATCGGTTTAGCCGTTTAAAATTTTATAAATTTTCAACATAATTCAACTTGTGCACTTTCTAAAAAAAAAATATTACAGTTAATGATTTAAAAAAATATTACAATCACTGCATGCCTCATCCACATATTACGATCACAGCATGCCTCATCCACATAAAGTATTACAATCTATAGTTCTTAAAATATAAAAACAATTTAAACCACTAAAACCATGAACATAACAGTAGTAGAGATTATATGTCTCTGTATTGTTACATCTATATCTGTTTTTGAAAACAAAAACCAACCAGCATATATCATATTTTCTATTTATTATTTTTAGAGATAAATTTAAAAACCAAAAAATATAGATAAATAATACGTTTATTTTTTCAATTCAAAAAAGATATTCAAGTTGAAAACTTTTTTTCAACAGAATATTTAAACTCTTTTTTAATTAAAAACATAATCAGAATATTTAAACAAATTGAAAATACAAAATCTTATAAATTATTAGGAGTGTTCGCGGTTTGGCGGTTTGGTTACTGCCAAAGGAATCTCAAATCCGTCATCCGTCCATCAGATTGGCGGATTGGAGAAAATTAATCCGCAACCGTCCACTCGTCATCACGCATCCATTCAAAATGCGGCGGATCGGTTCGGTTCGGTCGGTTTTGGCGGATCGGTATATCCGCTGCTCACTCTTAAATACAATTATTATATTATCTATAAATATTTTCTATTTGGGTTTAGACTCATTACGGGTCTCATTTCGATAATTCGATTTATTTGACTTATAGATCCATGTATATAGATCATTTATGAAAAAAATAATATTGATTTGAAGATCATAGGCCACATAATAATTTCATGCCTGTTTGGTAACGTTTACATTTTCAGTTTATATTTACAAAAAATTTATAAACTGGTTTTTGTTTATTTTTAAAAAAACATAAACTACAAACGCGTTTGGTTTAGACAAAATGTTTAAAAAAAATTTAAAAATATAAAAAAGAGTGAGAAATGGCAAGTGGTGGCAGGTGGTGGCAGCGGAAAACGGTGGTGGAAAATGATGGTGGGTGGTGGTGGCGGAAGACGGTGGTGGAAAATGATGGCAGATAGTGGGTGATGGTAGCAGAAGACGGTGGTGGAAAGTGGTAGCAAGTGGCGGGTGGTGGCGGCGGAAGACGGTGGTGGAAAGCGGTGACGGGTGGGTGGATGGTGGTGGCAGGTGGGTGGTAGTGGGTGGTGGCGGATGGTGGTGGTCGGTGGATGGGTGACGGTGGCAGGTGGTGGTGGTAGTGGTGGCGGATGGTGGGCAGTGGGTGGTGGTGGGGGGTGGGTGGTGGGTGATGGTGGTGGTGGTGACGGGTGGTGGGTGGTGGTGGTAGTGGTGGTGGCGGGTGGTGGTAGCTGATGAGTGGTGGCGGGTGGGTGGTGGGTGATGGTGGTGGTGGCGGGTGGGCGGCAGGTAGGTGGTGGGTGGTGGGTGGTAGTGGTGGTGGGTAATGGGTGGTGGTGGTGGTGGGTAGCGGGTGGTGGTGTTGGGTGGGTGGTGGGTGGTGGTGGTGGTTGTGGTGGCGGAAGGTGGGTGGTGGTGGTAGCAGGTAGATAGCAGGTGGGTGGTGGGCGATGGTCGTGGTGGTGGTGGCGGGGGGTAGGTGGTGGTGGCGAGTGGGTGGCAGGTGGGTGGTGGTGGCGGGTGGTGGTAGCAGGTAGGTGGTGAGTGGTGGTGGCAAGTGGTGGTAGGTGGTGGGTGGTGGTGGTGGCGAAAGACAGTGATGGAAAATGGTGGCGGGTGGTGGCTAATGTTGGGTGGTGAAAAAAAAAAACTCAAAACGAAAACACATTTTTTGAGTTTACATTTTTTGGCCAAATTTATAAACTGAGACTACTAATTTATAAATCAAAAATTTACCAAACAAGTTTTTATTTGAGTTTTTAAAATTTTTGTAAATATAAACAGAAAACTGAAAAAATGTGTTTCCGTTTTCAGTTTTGAGTTTTGAGTTTTTTTTTTTTTATCACCTAACACTAGCCACCACCCGCCACCATTTTCCACCATTGTCTTCCGCCACCACCACCCACCACCCACCCCCCACCACCACCCACCTGCCACCCACCACCCACCTACCACTAGCCACCACCCACCTGCCACCCACTCGCTACCACCACTCACCCCTCGCCGCCACCACTACCCACCACCCACCACCCACCTACCCGCCACCACCCACCACCCGCCACTACCATCCACTGCCCACCACCACCACTCGCCACCGCCACTCATCACCCACCTGCTACCACCACCACCACCACCACCACTACCATCACCCACCTACCACCCGCCACCCACCTGCCACCACCACCCACCACTCACCACCCACCACCACCACCACCACCACCATCACTACCACCCACTCGCCACAATCACCCACCAACCTACCACCATCACCACCCACCACCACCCACCATCCGCCACCCACTTGCCACCACTACCCACCACCCGCCACCTACCCGCTACCACCACCCACCCGCTACCACCACCATCCGCCACCCACCTGCCACCACCAACCACCATCTGCCACCACCACCACTACTACCCACTCGCTACCACCCACTACCATCACCCACCCACCCACCCACCCACCCACCCACCACCACCACCACCCGCCATCCGCTACCCACCTGCCGCCACCACCCACCACCTGCCACCACCATCACTACCATACACTCGCTACCACCCACCACCTGCCACCGTCACCCACTTACCCACCACCACCACCACCACCCACCGGCCATCGTCACCCACCCACCCACCACCACCACCACCCGCCACCCACCGTCACCACTTTCCACCGCCGTCTTCCGCCGCCACTTGCCATCACTTGCCATTTCTCACTCTTTTTTATATTTTTAAATTTTTTTAAACATTTTGTCAATTACCAAACGGGTTTGTAGTTTATGTTTTTCTAAAAATAAACAAAAACCAATTTATAAAATTTTTGTAAATAAAACTGAAAACGTAAACGTTACCAAACAGAGCGGCACCATTATATTTATTTTCAAAAAAAAATATCCGACAAATATGATTTTGAAAAAAGATCATTAAATTATTTTGAAGACAAATATAATAAAATCACTTATTTATATTTATCAAATTAATTTAATAGTTTCATAAATGATCCATACACAATGGTCATCAAAATCAAACTCAAAGTGAGCCTCACAAACCAAAATAACATGGCTCATTCAAATGATTGGAAAGAATATATGTATTGATGGCAAATGACACAATTACCCGCCATCTTAGTTAATGAATTGTTTTATTGCCATTCTTTCAAACACTTATACGGCAGCATTGAATAATTTTTCCTTATACGGTGTGTTTTATTCAAACATAAGTGTTTGAATGCAGGTGATAATTAGATATACAGATGATGACAGATAAAATGTCTTAGTCTAAAAATTTGATGGCATCACTATCTCATTTATTTGAGTAAATGGTATGGACTGGACTAAAATATTATGAAATTTCTATTCAATGCAAGCGTTTATAATTAAGGGGAATCACACCTTAGTAGTGTCAGTAAAAATTATTTATAAAAAAATAATAAATATTATAAATGTTAATGATTTATAAGATAAATGTTTTCATTAATGTGTAATGACTTTTCAAAAATCACCACATTGAATGGTAATTTCTCCTTATAATTATTTCCTTTTAAATTATAAAATTATTTGTAAGTTATTTATTAGTCGGAATGGTAATTATTTATTCCCTTATAATTATTTATTATAATTACCTTGAATGGTAATTATTTGTATTTGTTTTTTTTTTTTTTTTTTTGGCTAAGAAAAGGAGGGGGAATAGGGGGAAGAGAAATTTTATTAGCAGCGATAAAATTCGAATATGGACATTATGTTTGGTAAAAGAGCATCTCAACTATCAGGCAAATCCTTTGATCTTAAAAGGGATGTTACATATTAATATGTATAACAAATGTATAAAAATACATTAAGACAACTGCTAAGAAATATTTAATATTGAAAATGTGATAAGTGTTTTAGAATAGTATAAGCAAGTTAAACAGTGTTTATTCAACCAAAAAAAGTTAAACAGTGTTTTGAATTTATTAGTCCTTAGACTCGGTTCGTTTGTAACTCTACCCAAATACAGTTATTATGAAGATCCTAACATTAAATATTTTGAAATAGGCCCGGCTAATGATAGCTCAATAAAAGAAAAAATCTCAACAAAAAAAAAATTAATCTCAGCACATTTTTTACATATTTTAAATAATAAATCACACTCACCTCTCCTAAGATTTGAATAAAATATAGTTAGTTTTATATTTTTTATATAATTACATTAATTTTTCTTTTACTATAGTTAAAGTGACCAAAACTAATGTCAATGGTGAGTAGACACTGAAATAAATAAAGATACATATATATTTTAGTAGAAAAGTAATGATAACATCATTCATACAGCTAATAAATTATTGATAGAGTTGAAAATGAGCCTAGTTGAACTGAGTAGTAGGTTATTCAAGTTTAGTTTGATAACCTTAGGAGTTCGAAATTATATTCAAGATTGATTTGTTTACATAACGAACCGATCTCAAACGAATTTTTAACGAGTCAAATACAAGTCAAGCTCAAGTAGTTTGATTTTTTATAGTGCAAGTAAACTTATTGAATCAAAATAGATTGTTCAAATTTAACTTAAAAACTTATTGAGTTTAAAATTGTATTCAAACTTGCATTGTTTACATAATGAGTTGATCTCGAACGAGTTTTTAACAAGCTGAATACGAGTCAAACTCGAGTAGCTTGTTTCGTTTAACACCTCTAATTACTAACCTTGAGGAAGGTTAGTATATTTATGCCAAAAGTGTAGGATTAACTGTATTTTCTTTAAATTTCAATAGAGATTAGTATATAATTTATCCTATTTCAAAACACTTCCGTACATTTCAATATAATTTTAAGGTAATATTAAAAAAGAATGTGCCATATGTAAGTTGTGACATTTGTGCGGTTAATTACCACAAATGTCATAATTAACTCATTTACTAGTCATAATTAACATAAAATAAAATATAAAAAAAATTATAACTAAGCACTGCATAAGGTATAATAAAAAAATTATTGAATCATAACTAAATTATGCCAAAGCAAAAGAACTTCTTTATGCAACTGGAAGCACATAACATCACAATAAGATATAATTAATTTCATAATGTGTATAATTAAGTCATAACTAACACACAATAAATCATAATCAAAAGAGTAATACCAAAGATTCTAAAAGTTTTACTAATTTTTTTATTAAATATCTCACATGATGTGGGACTCACATGGTATGGGTCTCAAACCTACGTGAGATATTTGGTAGAAAATTTATTAAAATTTTAGGAGTCTGACATTTTTCTAATCAAAAAGACTACCATGCATATGGTATAGAATTCTCATAATTTTAATACTATTTTCAAAAATAAAAAACGACACTTTGCTTGTTTTTTATTTTTCAAAAATACTTTTTAGAAAATTTTACTTTCTTATTTTTCATATTTTTTTTGTTTTTACTGAATTTTTTTAATATTTGAAGCAAATTTTTTTTAATTTTTAAACACACCTAACATAAATACACATAAAAAGTATAATTTTTGTAAAAAAAATCTTTTAAAAATTCACTAAATATATAAAAAAAAAATACGGAGAAATCAATATATTTTTCATATTTTTATGTATTTACTAATTTTTTAAAATATTTTTTCATAAATTTTTTACTTTTTAGATACATCTAAGTAAGGTAAATCTAAAACAATTAAAAAAATGCTTAAAATTTTAAAAATATTTACTAAAACCAAAAAAAATTAAATAATAAAAAACTTAATTTAAAAAATTACCAAAATGCACATTTATTTTTAACATTTTCTTTTGAAAAATAAAAAAATATTCCATACTTTTTTTTACATGCTTCTCTCCACTTGTCTCTTTTTATTTATATGAAAAGCAGATGTGTTCCCCCAAAAAAGTAAGCCGCAGAGAGGGCACTAACAGAGTATGCGTGCCGCCGTTGGCATCACCCATACGCACCTTAAGATTCGCTCATTCTCCCTCTGCTTCTAAAAATTGTTGCAGAGAGAGAGAAAGAGAGAGAGCGAGAATCAATCAATCAATCAAATCAAATGTTGTGCAGAAAGAATGCGATCAAGGGTGGAAGTGGAGCAGTACCAGTGCACCTCAATGTATACGATCTCACCCCCATTAATGGCTACGCCTACTGGTTTGGCCTCGGCGTTTACCATTCCGGCGTTCAAGGTCACTTCACTACTACTTCTACTACTACTCTCCAAATCTCTTCTTCATTTTCTAATTGCTTTTGATTTGATTTTCAAATCAGATCTATTTTATACTCCAAACCCATTTCAATTTGCTTATCTTATTATCACATGAAATTCAATTATTTCATTTCAAGTTCATCTACTCCAACTTTTTACTGTTTGACTCAACTCGATAATAATGTTGGAAACAATTGGGATAGGATTGTGTTAATCACATTAATGGGCTTCAAATATTGCCTTATCTTACATTTTTCTTTTTTTTTTGGTCCATTCGAAATTTATAACTAGCAGATGGGTATTTTTTGAATGAAAAATGATTTGTGCACTAAAAAAATGGGCACTAATGTCCCTAATTTCTAATTTGGGTAATTGTTTTTTTTTTTTTTTTGCCTTAACTGTTTTTCTGTTTTTTCTTTTTGGGAATTTCGGGGCATTAGTGCCCCTTGTTTTCGAGTCACCAATCAGATTTGGGGTAAAGTTTTGGGAAAACATTTCATCCTATTTTGAACAGCAACAATGTTAGGTGGTTTGAAAAATCATAACTCGAATGGCTCGAAACACTCAAAACGACATCGTTTTGGATATAAAATGACGTCATTTTGATACATTGAGCCACAAAAATTTGAGCCACCAAACATTTTGCTTTTGAACAGTAGTGACATCTTATAAAGTTAACATATTGCATATTTCAAAAATCAAAATAAAAAATTTAAACAAATTGAAAACTTAAAGTATAATAGAATGCATATTTTAGGAACATTAATGTATTTAACCCATTGGGATTTGTACGCATAACATAGAAACAATTTATCTAGTGTTAATCTGGTTTTTACTTTTATGTCAATGTCAATGTGTGTAGTTCATGAAGTTGAGTATGCTTTTGGAGCTCATGAGCATCCAAGTACAGGAATTTTTGAAGGAGAACCAAAACAGTGTGATGGGTTTAGGTTTAGGAAGTCGATTCTGATCGGATGGACGGTGATGGGTCCGATGGAGGTGAGGAGAGTGATGGAGAATCTATCACAGAAATACAAAGGAAATGCATACAATTTGATCACTAAGAATTGTAACCATTTCTGCAATGATGCTTGTATTCGACTCACTGGCAATCCCATCCCGAGTTGGGTTAACCGGCTCGCTCGAATCGGTATGGCCTTGTTTGTTTCATTGTGTTTTGTTTTGTTGTGTTTTTTTCTTGGTTAGGTTAGTCGTGAAGTTTTGTTGTTCTATTGTGCTTGTTATTTAGTTGTTGATAGTGAAATTAGTACATTCTAACTTGTTTAGTTGTATTTTTAATTGATTGTTTGGACAAATAACATTAATCACTTCAATTATACCGATCTCTTTTTAATAAAGTTAAAATGATTGACACTGCTTAATATAAATAATGTATAGACGTGCAAATAATCATTGGGATATAAATTAAAACTTTAAGAGAATATATTTTTTATCAAATTTTAAAAAACATTAGAGTAATTTTACCCTTTCAGTTTTTATTTTTTTTGAAAATGAAATTGTTTGGCGAAGTATTTTCGAAAAATAGTTATTAAGAAAAATATTCTGAAAATAACCCATTTTCTTAGAAAAAGATAAAAACGAGGTTTTAACTTTGGAAAACTATTTTTACATTAAAACTAAAACAATTATTATTATTATTGAACTTTTCATTTTTTTATGTTACATTGTAGTATTTATTTCACCAAGTAGATTATATATATATTTTTTTTTTGTTCTTTCACAATATAACCATATGCTTCTTGTTTATGTTTTGTTGTAGGTTTGTTATGCAATTGTGTCATTCCAGTGAGCATAAAATCAACCAAAGTTGGCCATCACAGAATTGAAGATAAAATCTGTGAAGAAGACAAGATTAAATTGAGAAGCGGCTCGAATAGGTTTACATCAACCTCCTCTAATTCTTCATCTTCTTCATTGTCTTCTCCGGCTTCTGCGACCACAAGTAGTAGAAACAGACGATCTGTTCTTCCGTCATCCCCTTTAAATATGGGTCATCCTTCATCCAACAAGTCTAAGCAAGAAGAGTTGCTCTTTGAATTTTAATCTTTTATTTTTCTTCATTAAATTTTTTTTCCCCCCTTATTGGGAAGCCTTGTAGTATTTGCATATGTAAATGTACATGCTTTCAATCCTACAAAGTGATGATGCACCTTAGCAATGTTATCAATGTTGGCTACATTATCCCTTTTTTTTTAAAAAACAAAAAAAGCCTTGCTATTTAAGACTAAAAATTACACCTATATTTTAAATCCAGGGATGCAGTAATCAATTAGAATATCAAATGTACCAGTCTCTCTCATGTATTCTCTAATTATCAATTAATCATATTATTTACACATCATTAAATGTAAAAAAATAGATATAAAAAATGAACTTACATATTATTTTCCTTCTCTGTTTGTTTTTTTTTTTTTCAATTGGGGAGAGAGAAAAGAGCCGAACATGTAACCTAGTGAAGTGGACAGTTTTGGCTACTGGTTGAACTCTATCCACTTTTGTTGTTGGCAAATTCAAGAAAGATAAATGATAAAATTGATATATTATCTCTTCAATATATAAAATAAGTGAAGTGATGTGAAGTATTTGTGTAAATTACACTTTGTCTCTTTTATGTTTGATTATTTTTTATTTTGACGTTTAAGATTTGTTTTTTTTTTTACTTTAACCTTTTATGTTTCAAATTTTTTTTTAATATATTCTTAAAATTAATTTTTATTAAAATTTAAACAAAAAATGACATATTAATAGTCACGTAATATAAAAATATATATATTTTTTGTATAACTTGCATATCTTACATAAATTTAAACTCTAATATAATAATATATTTTTTATGCTCTGTGACAGTTATTAGAACAAATTTTTTTTTTTTTTGGGTCTAATTTTGAACAGAAATTGGTTTTAGGAGTAAATTGAAAAAAATTGAAAACATAAAGGGCCAAAAGTGAAAAAAAATAAACTTCAAAGGCCAAAATGAGAAAGTGGCCAAACATAAAGGGGGGCAAACCAATTTACCAGAAGTTATTTTAACCTATTTTTACAAAAATGAAGAGATCAAAATAACTTCATCATTTTTATTTAAAAAATGGTATAAATGATCCTTTTTAAATGAGGGAAAGTGATGTATTTTTATAATTGAAGAGATTATATATATTAAAGACAAAATGATATTTGTTAATAGTTAAACTAAAGCTTCAATTGGTCTCTCATGTTAGTACTTCTTGGATAAATTACACTGGTGGTCCTTCCTTGTTAATATTTTGAATAGAAAAAGACCATGTATAGAATAAGATGAAGTAAAATAGAATTCAAAAGAAACTATATAGACTATTGGTGTAATGAATAAATTAAAACAGTAATCCCTTTTATTTTATTTTTCTTAATTCCACTTTGGTCTCTTTAATTTTGTATATGATATATTTCCATTCAAACTTCTAACAATAACAAAACTAAAAATATATAATTCAAATTATTTAAATTAAAACTATATTCAGTTAAATTACAGGAATTCATATAATAATTTACCCTACTTTCTTTTACAAAAGTATGTACACAATCAATGGTTATCTCATGTGTCCTGACAGAACCATCTTTATCCCACCAGCTTGCAAATAATTTACACCCACTGAAGCCAAACCAACAACTCTTCACGAGCAAATGTCATTTTTTGACAATCTGGACAGGCTAACAAGAAGTTAGACCTCGTTTGAAAAGTTAGTTTTTAAGCTAAAAAAATTAAAAATTTAATGCAAAAATTTGTATTTGGTGTAAATTGTCAAAAGTTGCCAAGCATAAGTGTAAAAAGACTAACATATCTATAAAGCACGGATTATTTTTTTTTCACTTCATGTCTATTTGGTCCCATGCCACATTGCCAAAATTAAAGGCTAAGAGCTACAGCATAGGATAAAGGATGGTAGGGTGTGGAAAGACCAAAGATTCCAGACAGCTAATCTGAACAAAAGTACTAGAGATTTTAAAAAATTTATCAAAAATTTCATATGAATTTCATACCCATGTGATTATTATATAGAATTTTTAGTAATTTTTTTGGTATCCTAACATTGCTTGTTACTTGAGCAATGGAAAGTTTTTGGATGTGTCGGAAAAATTTGTAGTATCACATTAAAAAAAATCGCAACATATACCAGATAAATCATTTTTTATTTTTCAATTACTTAACGAAGGTAAATTATCATTATCTCATCTATAAAGTTTTTCACTAACTCACTAATTGATAACGATGTGTGAATAATGAACATATCATGTGTTTCAAAACTATTCAATAATTACTCGCATCAAGGACGAATTTTTTCAAATGGTCGAAATTTTTCAAAAAGAGACGAGAGATTTGACAAACGCATGGAGGGAGGTCAATGGTAGGAACCATCTAAACATGCCATATGCACATAAATGTCCACACAAAGCCTGCCTAGGAGAAAAAGTATCTGAGGCTATTTTATGTAACGAATGAGTCACATGATCGAAATACTTTTTTATTTATTAATTAACATGTTGTAAAAGGTGAGGCCAAAGGTGAGGCTACTTTCTTGCGAAGCCATAGGATAAATGTATAAGATAGATGGAGTTGCCGTAGTGGTTGTTTGGAAAGTTATTATTTTAGTAAGTTATTTTAATTTTTGATTATTTTAGTAGATTAATATTTTTGTGTTTAAAAAGGTAATTGGATTTTTTTTATAATTTGATGTTATATTTGCGAGAGAAAAAATGAAATGATTGTGAGTTTGATGTGACATTTTGTCTTATTACTTATTTTATAGCGACCCCGGTCTTTTCCCATTTGGTTGTTGTATTCGGACTTAGGTTCCGTAGACCCTATCATTGAATAATTGTTGTTGTCGTCCTTTATCTTCTCTTTTTGAGTTATAGGATGTGTTGGGCAGGTTTGTTACAGGTTGGTTGTATCTGGGAGCCAAGTGTTGCTGCCCAGAATTTTGATCCTTCGCTCGAGCGAGCAGTTTGTCGCTCGAGCGAGAGTGTGTTTTGCCTAGTGGCTCGAGCCAGAGTATCTTCGCTCGAGCGAGCGGCTGCGTCTCATACAGACCTGAGAGCAGTGTTTCTTGGCTCGAGCGAGAGTTCCTTCGCTCGAGCGAGCTAGGTGTATGTTTTCGAGTTCCTCGCTCGAGCGAGCATTCTGTCGCTCGAGCGTGCTTCTGGGTTGCAGACCTGAAGCATCGAGTTCTTGGCTCAAGCGAGACTTTATTCGCTCGAGCGAGTTTTTCTGTGTCTGGTCGCTCGAGCGACCAAGTCTTCGCTCGAGCGAGCCAGTTTTATATAAATACGCAGCAGCGGTTTTTAATATACTTTTTCACCATCTTTTTGATTTCTAAACCCAAGGTCCGTGTTCTCTCTCCCTCCACTCACCTTCTCTCTTAGGTATCATCTCTTTTTAGGGTGTCTCTACCCTAGGTTCTTTATTAAAAAGATAGAGTGAGTCGAGGGCTTCGTTTTAATCTGAACGTTTAGCGGTTCGAGCACTTTGGATTTTGGGTCGTCAGCTCCATCTTCTCCATTCGGGTTATTCACTTCGAGGTAGGGATTTCCTACTCCATATTATAGGTTTTGTCCTAAGTTTTGGTATTTTGATATGTTAGGGGGTTGTTGAGTAATTTTTGGGAAAAACCCTAGTGGTTGAAATAAATTAATTTGTATAATTAATTTAGGGAAAAATGTGGAATTGAGTTTAATTCATGGAATTGGGGAATTTAGTGATTTAATGGTGTAGTTTGGTTAGTTTAATTACTCACCTATGAAAATGTTAAATTTACATTTGTTGATACATTTATTTCTTGTTTAGAAATAACTGTTTTGGGCTATCGGTGGATGATAGTCTTGATTGTTATAGACATTGCATGTGGATTAGGGAAAACTGAAACTAATCACATCGAATTAAATCATTGAACATGACGGTTGAATTAATACAGAACATACGTGTATTGATTGGATATTGTATATGCATTTGGTTTGGGAGGAGATAGGAGATGTACTCCATGGTTTGAGGGAAGATAGGGGATGGACTCTCAAACCAGTTTAGGAGAAAAAATGGGATGGACTCCATTAGCACCGCTAATATGTGTGCTTATTGATTTATGGAAGTGTTTTTATATGTTATTGATACAGCACTAAAATGTGTATCAATTCGGGAAGTATGAAAGTGTTTTGGTATGAGCCTTAATCTCATTTAAATTTGTTGATGTTGGAAATAATGTTAATGTGAGATGTAGTCTCACTGTTATAGTTTGGCCAGGTTCTGAGCCATATTGGTATAAATGGAAAGTTGAACAAATAATGAGAAGTGAAACGTGTCATGGACATTATTGTTATTGAACTGTATGATAATGAAATCGGTAATTTGTGTTAACCATCTATTGAATGCTATTGCTTTGTTCAATACTTATATTTGGTTTAGTATATTTCTACTGGGCTGTGGCTCACCCTATACGGGAACATCATTTTCAGATTCAGGTGATATACTACCTCCAAGGACTTAGCTTGGAAGGATTTGGAGTTGAAGACTCTGTTTAGATTAGTCATTTATTTTGTTTTATTTTAATGTTACATGTGAACACAAGCCTAGGGCTTAATGTGTAAATGAGTTAGTACTCATATTTTTGTATCCAAGTGTTGGCTTGGAAAGATGTAAGCCCGTAGGGCATTTACTTTCATTATTACGTGTAATGTCTTTTAATAAGATAGCTTTGATGAATGGAATAATACTTTTTGATGAATGGAATAATACTTTGTTTTCTGGTAATGATGCATGTTAATGTTATGTATTATGGGTTTATTTTGAGGGCGTGACATATTTCAACCTATTTTATATTTTTATGAATTTTAGCCTATAAAACAAGCTAAAATTTTTCTTGCCAAACACCCCCATCGTATAATTGCAACTGCTTTCCCTCTCAAATTCTTTATGTTTTTACCTATATATTATATTTATACAAATGACCCTTTTAAAGATATTTTTCTTAAAATAATTAATTATTTTATTTTCCTTATTGAGTCTTCATTTTTTTACCACCTTAGTCTTTTCCTTTTCATAAAAATAAAAATAAAAAAGCAATGAGTTTTTGTGATATTAATAATAAACTATTATGGTTATGTTATAAAGGAACCATAAGAAAAAATATAATTACGAATTATTAATCATTGTTGTGTTGTTACGAAAAGGCATAAAATATGTACCCCTTTTTTACTTCCCTTAACTAATTTTTTCATTAGTATGAGACAACTTTTAAAATTTTAAATGCATTGTGTTATATGTAATTCATTATCTAATACATATGAGTTATGTAATATTATTTATAATTTGCATTTTTTAACAGTAAATTATTAAAGTTCAAGTTATTATAACACTTTTAAAATATTCTCATTATTTATTAATTTACCTTTAATAGTTATTTATTGATGAGAAATGTGATTTTATAAACTATTTAGTCCTCTATTTTTTTTTATGAACCCAAAGATCTCATTAAAATAAAAATTGCACAAAAGGATAGTCACTTACATGTTTGGATTTAATTTTTGAAGGATAAAAAATAGATTTCTCCAAATGTGAAATTACACACTTGGACAATCCGCATTATAAAGGTTTTGAATTTTTCCTCATTCTGAAACAAATCTCACATTACGATTAAGAACATTATATTCTAATGTAACATTCTAATAACGTAACATTCTAATAAAACATACTAAAATACTCCTTAGTATAATTTTCTCAAACATAACAACGTAACACTCAAAAAAAATTCCTTAGTATACTTTTCCCAAACGTAACACTCCAATATAACACACCCAAAAATTCATTAGTTTATTTTTTCTAAACGTAACACTCTAATTAATGTAATCCCAAGCATAACACTCCAATATAACACACAAAAACACTAAAAATTTTCTTATGCAACACTCATAGTTTGAAATTATACATTTGCCCAAAACTTGTTAAGGAATTTTTGTACTGGTTTTAAAATGATTTAAAGAATCTCACATCCTTTTAAAATGATTTAAAGAATCTCACATCTTTTTTTTTTTTAAGTGTTACATTAGAGTGTTATATTTAAAAAAGTACAGTAAGAAGTTTTTTTGTGTATTATATTAGAGTGTTACACTAAAATTTTTTTTTTTTAAATGTTATATTGGGATATTACATTTGAAAAAAGTATATTAATGAATTTTTTTTGAAGTGTTACGTTGGAGTAAAACATTTAAAAAATCTCACATTTCAAGTCATTCCAAATAAAAAAGATTTTCATATAAAAATGCATCCCAAATTTAATTATCATAAATTGTGTATCTTACCTTTCTAGTGTACCCAAAAAAAAAAAAAAGAAATATAATAGAAATATAGGTATAACAATAAATCCAATTTCTAAATAATTTATTAAATCTCTTTTTCTAAAATCAATAAAACTAATTAGTTTATAAGAAAATTCTTAAAACCAAACAGATCACTATTTCTTAAAATGGAATTTATAGATAAATTTTCCTTTATAAATTGTAATTGTTATGTAAGCTGGTTATATTTATCCAATCTAACTTCCAAATGCATTGCTTTTGCCCCCCTATAGTAGGATCTTGGCTCCGCCCTTAGATGTGACCGAACACTCAGCATCTCGGACCGAGGACAAAATGATTCCTTAAATCCTAATTTTATCACACGTTAATTAGTGATTGGAAGAATGCACCATGTTGAACACTCAATATCTCAGACCGAGCACAAAATGATTCCTCAAATTCTAATTCTATCACATGTTAATTAGTGATTGGAAGAATGCCCCATGTCATTTCGACCATGTGGTATACCCGCTAAGATCAAATACTTCCTCCCCTGCGTAGATAGATCATAGAGCAATGTTTTCGACAAAAACCAGACAATCTCACAAAACTGTGAGTTATAAAAATTAAATTAAAGGTAAAAAGGAATGAAAGGCATTGAAAAGATCAAAAGACATGACAAGCTCTTATGAATGAACCACATTGGGTAGAAGCAAATCAGAACTAACTACTGCAAAATAATGTCAAACTTGTTTGGTTGCTGGAACGTGATAACGCGCTCCAATCCAAGGGTATATGGCCGTGAGTGGTGAGACTTCGGGGTAAAGTCTTACACGTAAGGTTTCGTAGTTCGAATTTTTTTTTTGAAACTAGGCATATGAGTGATAACACATATAGTTAATAAGATGAATCGTTAAACTTAAATAAATTGTAGCCTAGTGTTTATGAATGTGAGTTCGAATCTCCGTCCATGTCTGAGTTTTTTGATAGCGTGCTCCCAAAAAAAATCTTTTTTTGAAATATCAATAATAACAATGATTCATCCCTCTAATTTAGGAACACTAATGAGGTGGAAATTCAAAAAAAAAAAAAAACTAAGGTCAAAACATCACATCAATGAATAGAGCTCACCCTCTACAACTCCTTTAGAACTCATAGTTTAGAACTCTCAAACATTTTTCTATCAATATTGGCTATGCGATACCTGTGCAATTTAAATAAGTAAAAATAAAATAAAATATTTAAGTTAGGTGTATACCTAATCCTTCCTCTTCCAAACGCACATTAATGTGTCCTAATTGAACGTTGTTGTTTGTTGTTTTATTTATTATATATTTTATGTCACTCAAGTGATAAGAATTTTCTTTTACAAATAAAAAGTTTGATGTTTGAGTCTCAAGCCCCTTTTATCTAATTTTCTTTTGTTTTGAATGGAAAAATAAACACTTGGTGTAAAGAGAAAGAAGCTTCAGAACATTAGAGGTGTTCGCTTTATAATTAACTAATTGGCACACGCAATGTGTGTAATGTAAATAAGTAAAAATAAAACAAAATATTTACTATATATTGTGTAAAGTTTAAAGGTCAAGTCTCACTCCAATCTATCTAATTTTTTTGTTTTAAATAAAAAAGGTAAATTACACTTTGCACCAAATCTCATTTTAGTCCCTATACATGAAATCGTGACAGTAAACTTCCTGCACTTTTGGTCTAATCTTACTTTAGTCCTTACAAATAAAATCGTGACAGTCAACCCTTACACTTTTGGTCAAGTGTCAATTTGCCCCTTTTGTTACTTCATTATCTAAATTTTTAATAGAATTCAGTCATGTAACAAACATATAATTACGAAATGAGGGTAAGAAAGGAAAATCATTGTCATTTCCCACCAATATATACTTTGCCCCACGTGATGAGCATGTGAAAGTTGTGTGTGTGTGTATTCATATGCTGAAAATTAGAACAAAAAGGTAAGAAAGTAAAACTTTTGAAATAAAATAATTAAAAAAACAGAAGAAGAAGAAGAAAAAGAAGAAGAGAAATCGAAGACTATGTTACTATAAAAAACAAAGCTTCATTATTTTAATTTTTACAGAACCCTAATTTATCTCCTTAATCATTCACAATTTACATTTAGTTTTAAGGGATTGTTTGGGGTGTCCTAAATAAGTGCACTTTTTGTCTTTTTGGACTAAAAAATAGAGGTTGAAAATATGGATGTTTGGGTTAACTTTTTAACTTTTTATGGAAAAATGTGTAATAAAAATTTGTAAAAATTGATTTGTAGGGAAAAATTCGACTTGAGAGTTGTGTAGTCGTAATTGTTGACTTTTGGTGAATAGTGTTAACTTTTTAACTTTTTGAGTAACTTTTTGACTTTTTAGCTTTTTGGCTATATGCCAAACTTTGGTTTAATACAATCAAGATTTAATGTAAATTTAGGACAAAATGTGTATAGACAAAAAAAAATTAGGTGATTTTTCTCTTTTGCCATCATTTTATAGTCATATATGCTTGTCATATTACCGACTTCTGTTGAAGACTTATATGATGAAATAACAAAAGGAAAACATTGATACTTGATCAGAAGTGTAGGAAGTTAATTGTCCAGATTTCATAAGTGCAAAGAGTTAATTGTAACGATTTCAGATGTAAAAACTAAAATGAAATTTGACCAAAAATGTAAGGAGTTAACTGTCACGATTTCATGTGTAAGGACCAAAATAATATTTGATACAAAGTGTAAGAATGCAAAGTCTAATTTACCCAAATAGAAAAATAGACACTAAACAGTACAAGGAGAGAGTTTCAAAACACCACCGAAGGTATTCACTTTATAATAGAACTAGTGATCTAAAGTCAGATGTAAAAACTAAAATGAAATTTGACCAAAAATGTAAGGAGTTAACTGTCACGATTTCATGTGTAAGGACCAAAGTAATATTTGATACAAAGTGTAAGAATGCAAAGTCTAATTTACCCAAATAGAAAAATAGACACTAAACAGTACAAGGAGAGAGTTTCAAAACACCACCGAAGGTAATCACTTTATAATAGAACTAGTGATCTAAAGTATTCATTTTATAATAGTACTAGCGATTCAAATAATAAAAAATAAAACAAAATACTATTTACCATAGAATATGTGTCACTCAAATAGTAACAGTCTTCTTTAATGTTCTCAAAAAAAAAAACATTCTTCTTTAATAGACTCAAAGTCCAAAATTCAAGTCTTACTCCTTTCATTTATTTATTTTTTTATGTTATAAATATAAGACTCCTTTCATTTATCTATTTTTTTATGTTATAAAAAAAAAAAATGAGTGACACGTGATGTAAGAAACAAAGGCTTAAATACCAAATCCAGCTTTCACTTAATAAAATATAATAGTATAGATAGATAATAATAATAATTCCAAACTCCTTTTACAGAGTCAAAAGTACGTTTTTTGGGTTACCAACCATTGACTTTGTTGTCTTGCGCTTTTTCTTGACGTTGGTCTCTGAGAGCTAAAACAATATTGAACAACATTCTAATCAATCAACACACTAGAAAACAAGTTTGTATGAATAATGGCAATAAAATGTACTGAGCTTTCTACCAAAGAGAACCCAAAACACAGCAGTAGCTTCTGAATGTAGCAAGAGAGTAAGTTTCACAATTGAAAAAAGCCCCTCTGTCCAATCAAAAATGCTGAAACAAATAGAAATAAAAACAAAATATGATTGCTTGATTTTTTGGTGTGTTGTTTCGACACATTCCTGCAAACAAATCGGGTATTTAACCACAATCAGATTAGTCTCTCCAGTATTAAATGATAAATATGACATCTGAAGCGAGAACACAACCTACTTTGATATTTAGCTTGAATTAAGGCAGAGAACCAAATCCTGCTATTGTCTCCGGGCAGGGTTAGCTCTGCTTTGCTCTCATGCATTCAACAAAGTTGTCCAAGATTAAGGGCCATGCAAGTTCAGCATCATAATTACTAAGGTCTGGAAAACTTATCTGTAAAAAAATAAAAAATAACAACACGAAATAGATGAGTTGGAGAACTCTACTATCTCAATTTTTGGAAAATAATTAAACATGAAACAGAATCTTACAAGATTTTATTCGTGTAAAACATTTAATGGAGAATTCATAAGACAATAACAACCCCCACCCACCCCCACCCCCGCGGGGGTCCCTTTAAATGACTACAACAAACTATCTCTAGGATGTTAACATAATTGTGAATTATGCCACTCCATGACCAGTATGACATGACAAGGACACAACAATCTAAATTCATAAAAATTAGGAGATCAACACGATCAAGGAAAGCCAATGTAGTGTTTTAAAAGGCTCTAGGCACACCGAGGCGATAAGGTCTCATATAGCTTGAGCGCGAAGCATGCACTTCACCAAAGCGAGGCGCAAGTAATAGAAGAAAAGCAAAATTATAAAACAAGCAAACTTTTCAACATAACAAATGTATATAGAATTCCAAAAATTATAAAGGAAGTTTCACAAGCATAACAAAGAAGAAAAAACAGAGAGATAACCCAGCGAAAAAGCAGGAGAAGAAAAGAAGAGAAGAATAACATAAGAAAAGAAGAATAAAATAAGAAGAGAAGAAGAGAAGAAAAATAAGGAAAGGAAAAACAGAAATCAAACCCATGAAGAGAACCCATCAAAAAAGAGAAGAAAAATAAAGAAAGAAAAAACAAGGACAGAGAGATAACCCAACCAAGATCTAAGAAGAGAAGAAGAGAAAGAGAACCACATAAGAAGAGAAGAGAAGAAGCTAAAGAAGAAGCCGAAGTCGTGTCATCTTCTTACTTTCTGATTGCTTTTTTTAATCTTCTCCACCTATGGTTTTTTTTTAATCATTTTTTGCTCTCTTTTGACCACATTTGGTCGTTTTATATTGAAGAATTTTGATCCCCTGTCGATATGCCCACAAAAAAAGCACTTGATCAACAGTTGGAGTAAAAAAATAGGTAAAGCCCAAGCCTCAACGCCTAAGCTGCGCCTTAAGTATTGCGCCTCACCTCGACCTATTTGAAGTGCAAGGTGGCGCCTCGTTGCGCCTCGCGCTTAGGCGCGCCTTTTAAAACACTGGCCAATGCAAGGTTTTTTAAAATTGATCGCAATCATTATGTTATGTAATGATTTTGGTGGTTATAACCACCCATTATGACCACTACAGTGGTGTGATAGAAATGGCCATTACATGCCCATTCAGCACTGTTAGGTTATATTTTCTGCGGATTTTATATATAAAGCTATTTTTCCTAGCTATTAAAATCACCGAAAAGATACAGAACTTAAGCTACAAATCTTAGATCTACATGCTTTGAGTATCCAATCTTCAAGTTTTGCAAGATATGAGTTCCTATTAAGGTTAAATGAGCTTAGTTCTCTTCTCTCTTTTTTTCCCTTTTTTTTACCTTCAAACTTTTGTTACTTTTTATTTATTTAATTCTTATTATTAGCTAGCTTTCATTACTTTCTCACTTGATCCCTTGATTATTATTTATATTTATTTGGTTTTAGATTAAACTTGTTGAACAAAACATGGATATCATATTATGTCCTTTCACATTAATAAGTTGACAGTTTGTATTATGAACTTGCGTTTATAGACTATCATTATTATTAACCATACCTCATGAATTTATTTATTTTTTTAATAACAAGAGGGAAGTTATCTATAAGTATAAGCAGTAAACATCTAACAAAAGGAAAGATTTCTATAACGACTTAAAAATAGTGAAAAAACTAATACATATATTGGATCATATTTAAAAATTAAACAAAACCTACAAAAAACCATTTGGGAACAGGCTATTTTAGTAACTTTTTGAATTTTTGGCTAAACTATGAGGTAAAAAAAACTAGCATGTTTGAAATGACTTTTTGATTTTTTATGAAAAGATGTGCAAAAAGTAGAAAAAAAAGAGAATCTTTGACTATTTAGTATAGATTATAGGCTTTTTGATTTTTTTTAGTAACTTTTTGGCTTTTAGGCTAAAATATGTGTATCCCAAATGAGGCCTAAATGTGCTTTTGAAATAAAACATGTGTATCAATAAGTGTTCTAGAAATTGTGTGCAGAACTAAAAAATGGACAGCTCCCATTGCCACCACTATTACGCTACGACTGTTACACCGACAACCACATCAACACTGCTGTTACCCCGTTACCAAAAACCATGAGCCAGCACAACATACATAGACAGAACATATGTCTGTATATGCATGGATGTATCCAATTATATTAAGATTGATACTGGCATTAGCATATTTAAGCACTTATTAATGGCTCTCTCCTCCAATCATTCCCACTCTTTTGGTAAAACCTTCGTATATCTTACATTCTTAAGAATGGTCAGACTTCTTAATAAATTTTGCAAAAATCATTAAATAGATTTTTTTTTTCTTATAGTTGCACTTTTTGCCCTATACTAAAAACAAAGTTGTCACAAAGTGTTCAAAAATATTTTCCACATCACAAAATTTAATAATTCTATTCTCCAATGGACATTGCTAAATCCACAACCCTTATATCACAATGTGGGGCCCACTAAAGTGATCGGGAGGGCTATGAGAGTCATAAGTACAATGATAACGGTTGTGGATTTAGCAATCTACTTTCAAATTATAGACTTGTCCAAGATTTGTTGGACATTTTTGTCCTAGAGTGTCAAATAAATGTCAGTGTCACACAGACACAACTCCATAAAATTGTATGTGATTCTCAGATTGTGAAAATTAGCCATGTTCCACAAACTTAGATTTTCATCTGAAATCACCATAACAAAAATACTAAAAGGTTTACATCGGAAATTAGTCATGGTAAGCACATCTGTGCGCAAGTCCCAAATAAACATTTCAAGCTAATACCCATTTTAATTATGTTTTAAAATAATCAAAAAACTATCACGTAAAGAAAGAGCACAATACAAAATAACTACCCACTCACACCCCAAAAGAAAGAAGAAAAAAAAAAAGGTTTGAAAAATTGCAAATTGCAAGTCACATTTAAAGGGAGATACCCGACAGACAAGGGCAATTATTTGAAAAATTATACTTCTATATGGGGCTAGACAGCACAATCTAAATTATGCATTACATGTCTCTAAATGACTTATAAAGCAAAGGTTGTGTCAGAAATATACATCATCTTTACGATATTTTTAACGCTATATCTGAATCTTGGATTTGTGAAGGAAAAGGAAAAGGAAAAGGAAAAAGGAAGGGAAGAAATAAGAAAAGAAAAGGAGGTGAGAGAAACTAAATTTATTTCTTTTCTTAGGTTGAGTTAGAAAAATGAGAAGAAAATAAATAGGTATTTGTCAAAAAAAACCATTTTTTCTATCTGTTGCCACTAAAAAGTGTACATGTAATTCCATTTTCCTTTCATTTTCTTTTCCGTTGACAAATCCAAGAACCAACCATATAGCATGAATGTGTCACACATATCAACTAGTCAGTTTACAATAAAGGTTAACTTAACAAAACAGATAATCTGTAAATTCCAAGATAGTGATCAATGTCAGATTACCTCATTGCAAAACCGATAGAAACCCATCCACTGATCCAAGTTTATGACTTTGTAATCAATTTGTGTCTGCATTCAAAACAGAAGAACTCAAATAAAAATGATTTATCTCTTTCTCTGTTTTGTCTGTTGAGTACTCGTTATTTTCTTTTTATTTTTCCCTAATTTCCTGTGATAAATGGGGTTGGCTCCTCTTTGGTTAAAGCATGAAAAGTCCTTCAGGGTACTATTTACATTATGCTGCACCATATTGTAGTCAGGACTGCCAAAAAAAGAGTTTAAGTTCTAAAATTTCCAGCTCTAAACTAAAAAAAATGGCAAATATTCTCAACAGTACCACAATGTGAAGTGATGCAATCAGTTAACTAGCAAAGAGGAGCTAAACCCCATATGATATTCATTAATATAACAAATCCTAGATGTCTTGAGTCCAAAATGAAGAAATTCTCATAAATACTAAAGGAAATGAGAGCATATATAGATTGGACAGTTAAGGAATCAGAAACATATAAATTTTCTGCATTATTGAGAACATGAGAAACAACACCTACTCACCCTTAGATATTCAACAAAGTAGTCAACCTGGGCACGGAATTGGGACCCCAGTACAAGATCAAGTAATTGGCAGATGCTCTCAATGTCAATACTCTTCTGTTTTTCCTCTGAAAGAACATATAATAAAAAACCTTGTAACCAGCACCAAGGGAATAAAGATCTAGATTCTCCAAGATTAAACAAGAAGCTGTCATGGATTTACCATACCTGTTAGGCAGTACCGAAATGCATACGAATAGAAATCCACAAAATTCGATGGCCTTTTGACCTTTAATGGAAGGGAGAGGCAAAAAAAAAAAAGGAAGCAAGAGGAATCAGAACTACATCATGCCATCACCACATTATACCGCATTATACCGAGAATCCACAGATTTTATCAGAATTTCACGAATAATGCAGAGACGTAAATGGAAAAAGTACCATACCTCTTTCTCCAAATCTGGCAGCGCCTTCTTTAATTTGGCTATGGTGTCAGCACGAAGTGCTTTGAGGCCTGTTCGCCATTCTTCCTATTAATCATGATTGGTGGAGTCATCTTAAACAATTATGAGTTCAGAAAAGAAAAAGAAAAAAAACTAAACAAGATATTGAAGGTACTGGTAGAAGTTATGCAATAAAATGACTTCCATATTTATAACACATGACGAAGATGGCAAATCAGAAAAGAAAAATGGACAAGAAGGGCTTGAGATTATAGAGTTGGTTGAAAAAACAAAACTGCCCTTACGCAGAAGAACTACCTCACTAAACTCAATTATGGTAAACAAATATGGATAATTGTCGTCTTAATGCTCCCCTCGTAGAAGGAAAGATGCATGAGCCAAAGTTGATAAATTTGATGAGAAAAAATATTTGACATAGAATAAATATATAGTATTCAAATATATAAAATTATATATTTTACACGGGTCCCTGTGTTTTGTCCTACACTTTTTGAAAATTTGTGTGTCCCCGTATTTGTGTCATGTCACATGTCCATGCTTCTAAGGTGATACATATATAAAAATACGGTGTATTTATGAGGGGTTGACGGCGGCGAACAAAAAGGAAAATGTATACAAGCTGTCGTGTTTTTCAGGTGAAGGGGATTAAGTGAAACAGAGTCATAGCTCAGGTCTTGGTGTAATTTAGCCCAAATTTATCACCTAAAAAAAAAAAAAATCAACATCTTTTTAATGAAAACCAAGTCAATGCTTTCAAGTCAAACATTGACATTTTCATGGTTGGATTTTCAAGAACATGGCATATTGAAGATTTCGATGAAGGATAGACTGCTGGAGTTGCAGATTTGGGTATATGACAATAGCACTGGGAAGTAGGTTCAACAAATAGGATTATTATATCAGAATTGTTCTGCTTACCAGGGTAAAGTATCCTTGTTTTTCAGCTTTCATCTTCCTGAAATGAGTAGTCCATCAATTATATTGTTTTAAAGATTAATAACTTGGGAAGTCTCACTGAGTACAAAAGAAACTTACCAGGCAAGCATCAATATCCTGACATCAGTATGGTCTACTTGCAGATCTGAACAAAGAGTCTCAATTCCTTCAGGCCTGTTCAAGAAAATGCAATTAAATAGAATTATTATAAAAGTACAGATGAGGGGAGGAAAACAAAATGTTTAAACGTAGCAGTACTAGTAGATAAAAAAAAAAAAAAAAAAAAAAATTTAAAAAAAAAGAAAAAAAAGAAGAGATTATGTATTAACTTAAATTCAGAGGCACTCCAAATATTGCCAAATATGGAAATTTTGATTAGTTAATCAGTGAATGAACCCACAAACTAACTTCATCATCACCCTCAACCCAAACCCAAAAAAGTAGTAAATCTCTGAAATTATGGTTTCTAAGTTGCAGGATATGAATTCACCACTATCAATCACTAACAAGAAAAGTTGAAGCAATAGAATGAATGGATTAAACAAAAAACTCATGTCATTATACCCATTGACATAGCTTCTTTCAAATCAAATCTAATGAACATCATTTCCTCATTACCAGCAACCAAAAGTAGTAAACAGTCAAACCTTAAAATCCTTAAAATTATGATGCCTAATTGCATTAAAGAAAATCAAGGGAAGTTATTCTAAAAGATTTTTACAAGAAACTGAAGGATGATCGTGCAGTACTACTACTGAAACAACACAAATCTAATCCAGAGTAAACATTGGAAAACCACAGGGATGTCATTCAAAATATGTTTTAACAAAATGGTTCATGAAAATTTCAGTCCCACAACTTGCCATGGCACCAAATAATGTTGGTGAAAGTGCGAAGAACACTTAAGCACAAAGGCCTCCCAGAGCCTAGGCACAAACCAAGTGCACACCTGATTCAAGTAAAGTGCACATTTTTCAAAAATAATGTATATTGTATAATGACAAAGGATTCATGGTATATAATAAATATAAATGAAAATTAAATAGCAATATATGTAGCCTTTAAACCAAAATGGTTAGAGACTTAAACAATTGAACAAAAGTTGTAGGTACAAATTTTACATAGGTTTGTTGAATTTCTTAAAATTCCATTAAGTAAATTTAAAAACAATTATTAATGAACAATATGATAATCTAGTAACCAACTAATCATATAACATTTGAACATAACTTTAATATAATTTTTCTTATACTTTACAAAATATTCACTAATCATGATATTTGATAGCCATGATCAAAATGAAGTACATGGTTAAATCATGATATATTCAAAAGGCAAAAACCAAAAAGCACTAGAATGGTAAGTAGTGGCTTCTATGCCTAACAATCTATCATAAGCATTGCAATGCAATCCTAAAGTGTATGATCATCAAGGGTCCATTCAATACCATTATGATCTAAAGTTTAAATACTAACAAATCATATATTTTTAAACAAAAAATAAGTGCCCAAAACAAGCTTTAAGCTTAATAAACATAAAGGGTAATGATAGACAAACAGAATTTTTATATAGAAATTTCATACAGAATGACAGCTGTTTGTGGCCCTCCCATTTCTAGCCAAAACACCCACTATTGTGCCTCATAATTACAAGCATGCCATTGCCACATCAGTCTGGATGCACTTTATGTACACAAGTTCTGTTCGTAAATCATTTTCCAGGTATAAATAACAATAAAAAGCACAAAAGTGTGTGCTTTTCAAGCTCACTTTTGTAAATGTGCTTCGCTTTAACTACTAATAGCTCTTCTGTTACGCTTTATGCTTTGCTCTTTAAGTTTGCGTTTTTACCAACACTAGCTCCGACATATCCAAAATAAGGAATTCATGAATTTCTGCCATAGTTTTCAAGAAATCCTCACCTACAGGTCCTAACTACCAAGGGAACCAGAAAAGATCACTTCTCATCACAAAAGGGCTATCTTCAACCCAAGGAGCAGTTCATAACTCCAAAAAGATGGTAAAACAAGCACTATTACTCAAACAAAATCTTCCACAACCATGTGAACAATTTTTCCCTCCAGGTCTTTATACATGAGAACCCCAATCAAATTCAGGTTTATTCTACTTCAGCCTTCATTTAGCTAAATTTGCAAATGCCAAAAACTAATGGAATTCATATATATATATATATATAAAACGGCTATAACGAGAAAAAACAATATTCATTCTAGAAGAGTTCTATATACCAAAATAACTTTAGTTTTAGAGCAAACAAGAAGAAAGTTGTCCATATAAGTTATATTTTTTTTTGATAAGTAATTAAATTTATTAGAAAAGCATCAAGAAGATGCAAAGAATACAATGAACGTAGAACTCCTAACCAATAACTTTATCCAAAAAATCTATGAAAACAAAAATATCCAGGTTGGCCCGTGACTCCAACCAAGTGCATAAAGTAAGCAACAATCGATTCTCAAGCCAAGACACTAAATGAGTAATCTCAAGAAACATCGGTCGATTCCTCTCCAACCAAACCAGCCACATCAAACAAAAAGGCACGATGGATCAAATCCGCCGACGTCGATGACCAACACGAGCACCTCGCCAACCCCATAACATCTCCAACACCTCCTTGGGCTGCACCCAAACAACCCCAAACAAAGACCATACCAACCCCCATAGTCATGATGCAACATCACAATGAAGAAATAAATGATCCACCGACTCTGCATCCGCACAACACATACGACAGCGATTCACTAAGACATGACCTCGATGAACCAAATTGTCAATAGTAAGATTCTGGCCCAAAGCAGCTGTCCACAAAAAGAACACTACCTTAGACGGAACACCCGGAACCCAAATGCTTCGCCAAGGGAGCAACGTAGACACCTCCCCCACCAGACTTCAATAAAAGGATGACACAGTAAAGAGTCCTTTTGTACCCAACACTGCCCACACAACCACATCCTCCCCTCACCCAACGGGCCCCAAACCATATAAAAACCCTAGCATCTCCTCCAATCCTGAACTGTCCACCGCAGCTAGACGTCCCAGACCACCACCTTTCCATTCCCCAAACAATTCGCCACAGTCACCTCTGGCTCCGCCAAAATGCCAAAAATCAAAGGGAATCGATCCTCCAACAACACCTCCCCACACCATTTATCCCTCCAAAATCGAACCCTCTCTCCATTTTCCACTCGGAAATGCACCCGATCCCAAAACTCATCCTTCTTAAACCAAATCCCTTTCCACAATCCCCGCCCATGAGTTCCTGCAACATTATCCGTCCTCCAATCCCCGCTATCCACCCCAAACTTTGTAGCAATCACCCTCCGCCAAAGCCGGTCTCGCTCCCACGCAAACCACCAAAACCATTTACCCAATAAGGCTCGGTTAAAAGTGACCAAACTCCGGACCCCCAAACCACCCGCCTCCTTTGGACAACAAATCCAATCCCATCCCACCAAATGATAACGGAAAACCTCCTCTCCACTTCCCCACAAAAAATCTCTCTGTAGCTTCTCCAAACATCGAGCCACCGAAATCAGGATTACCTGCACCGACATGAAGTAAGTCGGAATACTACTCAGCACACTCTTAATCAAAGTTAAACGCCCCCCTTTTGACAAATATTGCTTCTTCCAAGTTGCCAGCCGCCGTTGCACTCGCTCCACCACGCCATTCCACACCCCTAGCGTCTTGAAAGTAGCACCCAACGGCAAGCCTAAATAAGATACTGGCAGAGCTGACACCTTGCACCCCAAAATAGCTGCTAACATGGGGACTCTAACAACCTCCCCTACTGGTATTAACTTAGACTTACTCAAATTCACTCTTAGGCCCGAGACCGCCTCAAAACACAACAAAACACACCGCAAATAGCCCAGCTGCTTAGCACGCACCTTGCAAAAGACTAAAGCATCATCTGCATACAATAAATGCGAAACACCCACTACACCTCCGCCCAATAAGCCGACCGAAAAACCCTTCAACAAGTCTGCAGCTACCGCCCGCCCCAACAATCTCCTAAAGGCCTCCATTACCAAGAGGAACAACAATGGCGACATGGGATCTACCTGTCTAAGGCCACAAGAAGTAGGAAAGAAACCCGCCGGTGTACCATTCACTAAGATAGACAACAGCACCGTAGAAATACAGAACTTCATCCACCGACACCATTTCTCCCCAAAACCCATCGGCCTCATAACGTAGAAGAGAAACTCCCAGTTGACATTATCATAGGCCTTCTCAACATCCAACTTACAGATCACTCCGGGGACGCCTCTGTCGAAGCCGCAAATCAACACATTCATTAGCTACTAATACAGCATCCAGAATCTGACGACCCCTGATGAATGCATTTTGAACTTCTGACACCACCATTGGCAGAACACCACGCAGCCTATTCGCCAAAACTTTAGCTAACAGCTTATACACACTCCCAAGTAAACTAATAGGACTAAAATCCCAAATATCCTCAGCCCCCCCCCCCCCCCTTTCTTTGGAATCAAAGCCAAAAATGTCTCATTGAAACTCTTCTCGAACTGGAGAAAGCTTGAACGACGACCATCACATCCTGCTTAATTACCCACCAACACTGCTGGAAGAAAGCCATCGTAAACCCATCTAGTCCTGGAGCCTTGTTCCCACTCATAGCCTTCAAAGCCCCCATAACCTCCTCTTCAGAGAAATCCATCTCTAGAGCCTCCCTATCTCCTCCATCAATAGTGTCAAAAAGCATCCCATCCAAACCTAGCCTCCACTGTCCTTACTGCTGCCTAAACATAGTCTAATAGAAGCCCACTACGCCCTCCCTGATCTCTGTATCTGTGGTCAAGTCACGCCCAGCTATCTGCATTCTAACAATCTGGTTCACTCGGCAATGGCAATTCACCATGTGATGAAAGAATTTTGTGTTTCGGTCCCCCTCCTTCAACCATAAGCATCTAGATTTTTGTCGGAAACACACCTCCTCCATACGAGCCAGACAAACAAAATCTTGCCTAGCCACCTCCCTCTTAGCAAGATCTGCTTCCATCAACCCCCCATTCAACTCCAGGTCATCTAACAACTGCAAAATCCCCAGCACTTCGCTTTCTGCATCTCTAGCCAACCAAATGACTCTTTGTTCCACTGTTTCAAGTCGCCTTTAAGTAGCTTAAGTTTTTGAGCCAGCCTACCACTCGGCGAGCCAGACACCACGTAGCTTTGCCACCACTTCTGGACCATGTCAATGAAACCAGCAGACTGTAACCACATATTCTCAAAACGGAATGGCGTAGGTCTGCCACGAAAACCTCCACTATCCAACAGAAGAGGCCAATGATCTGAAACTGGACGAGGCAAACGAAGCTACATAACCCCCGCAAAATGTTCCTCCCAATTTCCGCTGACCAAAAATCTGTCAATCCGAGACATCTGTTGCCCATTAGACCAAGTAAAGCTCCCCCCATGAAGCGGCAAATCCATCAGTTAACAGTCATCAATAAATGAACAAAAGGCCCACATTGAACCGTGCACCCGACAATTCCCACCTTCTCAGTCGGTCCTCTGACCACCTTAAAATCACCACCCACGCACCATGTTTCCGACCACCGGAACGCAACCATTTCCAGCTCTAATAAGAAATCAGCCCGTTCCGCGTGACAAACTGGACCATACACTCCTGTAAACACCCACCGAAAACTATCTGCCACACACCTAAACAGGCAAGAAACCGAGAAACCCCCTAACTCCTCTCTCTCCCTCACTACGATCCTATTGTCCCAACAGAGTAGAATCCCTCCTACTGTACCTACTGCAGGCAAATAAATCCAGTCCACAAAACGACCACCCCAAGCTGAGTTGGAACAATCTCGCCATAGCCCCTCCTCACTCCCCACGGCCAAGGGTTGGACCACCAGGGATAGTTCTTTCTCGACGACATCATCCACAGTCTCCATTCGATCGGCCCATGAAGTCGTAGCTATCGGCGACTCTTTCCCATTTCAGCCCCCACCGTCCTGAGACCAAGGCAGAACAGCCCCTAACTCCAGACGACTGACCTCTGCTACCTTCTCTGACGCCTGCCGAGGTTTGAAATCCTCACCACCAGCAGCCAAACGTTGATCCGACATCGACGGGTCGCCCATTGTTTCAGTCATACCTCCCGTGATAGCCGAAACCCGACCCGCTTGACCTAGACCCAAACCCTGGTAAATGGTATCAAAAATCTTGGCCACTGGAGCTATCTGTCCATTAGGGTCGACCATACTTTGCCCAGATGGACCACGAGGCAGGCCTAAGACCCCCTTCCCATTGTGGCCCAGGACCTCCTTCGGTTGAATTTGACCCATTCTTCCCACACTGGGCCCAAATCCACTGCCAGAAGCCCTGTGCTTTCGGATGCCCAACCCAGTGCCAAAATCCTCTATAGAATTGTTTTTTGGCCCAAGCCCATTAAATGGACCCCAACTCAGGCCCTCCCATTGCCCCTTTTGTGCGCAGTTCACTGAGCGTAAGTGTGGCCTAACAAACTGATTTACTCCCATAATATTTCGGCCCAACTTAGGCCTAGCCCCCTGACCTAGCTTCTTTGGTAACCAAATCTGAGATGATCTGCCCCAATCTGTATTATTCTGCAATTCCTTCCTCCGCCAATCTCGCCCAAAATCACGGCGACCAAATCTCCCAGAATCTCGCGTTTCCAAATTCACTTTGCTGGGCACGAAATTCCGGCGACCCCCACCGCTCCATGGCCGGTCCCTCCTCTAACTAGACTGGAAGGACGTAATGCCATTGTTTCCATCTGATATGAATCCGCAGCGAAACTCCATACCCCGAACCCCGAACCTTCAAACGAACACAACCTAGGGACTCCATCGTCATCGTCGCATCATCGGTGGCCAGAAAACCCCCACGCCGATCCCCGATTGCTCGAAACACTTGCTCCCCTCGAAGGTGAATCGGAAGACCCAACATCTGTACCAAACACTCTGTTGGTGCAAAGAATCGCACCCCTTAGTGCACAGTACCTCCGGCGACCACCGTTCCAACTGTAGGGATCGACCATCAACCACCCACTCATTATTCAATATTCGGGTGGCATCACCTCTGTTCGAAAAGGCGAACAATACAAACTGGCCTTCAATCGGTTTCACTTGTACCCCTCCAGTGACCCTCCATGCTCGATTTGCCCATGCCGACAACCGCTGAGCCTCCATGCCCTTCTCCCCCAAAGCACCAACTCACCCTACCAAACAAGAGTCCAAAAACAGACCCACCCTTGTTCGGACCCCTGCTGGACTTCCAACTCCCTACCAACAATCCTCACCACTACTACCCCCACGCCGTCTGGCCAAGCTCTTGCGTTTCCGTCATTCTTTGCACTCCCCCTGGACACCTAACCATTCCCCTCCCCCTCCCCCCTCCCCAATAACCTTCCAGAACCAAGGCAACCCCTTCCCAACCGTCCCTGTAAGAAGATTGAGGAATAAAAATTTGACGTCACCGATCCCCCAACTGGACCAAAACCTGAACCTCCTCACCCTCCTCCCCGTGACGAAGCCAACAGGCCACACTTCGTTGTCCCCCTAAAACCCGACCCAAGAAAACCCCATTTGTCGCCCTACTAGACACCCGAAGCAATTGTGTCGCCACCCACTTAATCTCGGCACCAACCAAATCAATAGCCCTACAAACTCCTTGCCCCCGTTCAACAATCTCGCCACACCGGCGTCCAATGCCATCTTCCTGTCCCTCCTCAAACTCAAAAGATCGGTCACCATGAAAAATCAGTCGCCAGCGAAAATATTCCTCCGAAACCATGATCGGTCACCAGAGCGTTAACTCCTTCTAATTGAGCATACAGACTATTCCTTGTTTGTCAACTAAGGATTGTAATAAGCTAAGAAGTCGTTTACTGGTGGAATTCGAGTGGTGCGATTGCTGTGGTTGGTGGTGACAAACCAAAGCGGAGGAGAGTTTTGTGTGTGTGTGTGTCGTCCATATAAGTTATATAACAAAAGTAAAATTCAAGTAAGCATCACCCATTAGAATTTCAAGTATTAATTAATAGCTAACAATAATAAATGCAAAAACACAATGTCACAAAAAATTAATCATAAATTATAACAGAGAACACTTACTCAATTGTACTAGACGAACTATTTGCATATGAATAGAATAGGCTGTCGATTCGTTCCAACTCTTTGGTAGCAGCTTTACCAGAGGCTGAACAAATCAGATTTAAATATTATAAGGGAAATGTATATAGCTTGTTCAAGAAAAGCTTACTGGACACTAATTAAATAATGTATCTGTTTAAACCGCAGAAGTGACATTGAAGAATGCCTCTCTCACGTTATAATACAGAAACCATATAGCCTTAAACCAGATAGACCATATCAGAAAAAATTATTGCACATACAAGCAGTTAGCAAGCCATTACGTATTGAGCAATGCTACACTAAAACTGTTATTAAAAATCTTACTAAAAGCATGTGTCTAAACATAATTGTATGTTCATGTATCATTTCCTTTTCGACAATTAATCAAATTTGGCCACTACCACTTTCCGAATGATTTTTAGTAATAGTGTTGGTTGTCCACAGAATTATTCTTACATATTTGAAGCTACAACTTTTGCCTGATGTTTTCTATTCAGAATATGCAACAGAGAAAACAAAAGCAGGAATAATAAAGTAACAGAAAGTATTAAGCAAATAGATGAGATAAATTATGGTGGACAAAGAAGATATAAAACAAAAGGAAAGTTGGTCATATTGTTACTGAAGTTCTATGATAATTGTTCTATCTAGTATCTTCTAACTTTCTCAATTTTTTTATACTTGGAAATCTCAACATCTTCAATCTTTCCATTTCTTTAAACAAAATTTCCTAACTTCACAATAAAATTGCCAAGGTACTGATCTCCTTCAACCATCTTAAGCAAACCCCTTGCTTAAGATGTTGGATGCATGCCTGCCAAACTCTATTGTTGTGTCCCATTGCATCATCACTCAGGAAAGTGTCTTGATTGGGAAGTTCTTTTTGTACATACTCCTTTGATGAATTTGAGAGCATTTCATGGATAACTGTTGTCATTAATTGCCATTTTGCCAACTGACCATAACTTTCATGGGAAGTGTTTAGGACTCTAACTAGCAGATTTACAGGAATTAATGGCTGGTGGCCGCACATAAGGGATCTTTATTTAAAAGAAGAGAAGGTTAATTTTCTATTGATGGCTACATTCTTCTCTCTTAGGTAGGCTTATACTTTTATAGTTATTACTAAATCCACGATTAGGCTTATACTTTTATAGTTATTACTAAATCCACGATCAAGCATGCTAGTTACTTGATTTAAATTTGGATTGTAGCATAGTTTTCAAATCGGGATTTAAATCATGAATCGAAATGGTATTGTACCGAATTGCGAATCGAATCGAATCGTGACTTGTAAATCGTAAAGATTCGGTCACCTTTTTTAAATTGCATAGAAAACATATCTACACACTTAGATATTAAACATTTAATAAATATGAAATATTTAGACTTGAATCAATGAAAATATTGTTTTAAATGATGATCATGTGGTATGGGTAAGAAATTAACATGGGTTCCCATACCACTTCACATTTTCCCTTTTAGATACTATTTCTTATCAACCATTCTTAATAAAGAAAGTAAACAAACACAAACTTTCAATTCCCAAGTAACAATAACTCAACAACAATGTTTTTTAACATTTTACAAGGTTAAAAAACTAAAATTTCCAAATTTTTTCAAAAATCTTTTTGATGCCTTAAAATTATTCACTTTGTAAATGCAAGTATTTAAATAAAATTGAATATGTAAGCCTAGAATATTGTAGAGAGAGAAAGTTCATTTTTTTCCGCTAAGGTTGAGTATTTGAGAGTAAATAGGAAGGGAGAAAGTCAAAAGATGGCATATAGTAATCGTAAAAACCTTTAAAAGGTTTTGTGAACCCTTATCCAACAATAAAAAACCAAAAAAGAAAGTCAACATTGATTTTAGCGAATTGAATCGGTCGATTCACAATTCACCGATTCGGTTCACCGATTCCCCTAAGATTCATAGCTATCTGCGATTCACATAACCTGCTCGTATCGATTACCCACCGAATCGAATCGTACAATTCAAATCACGAATCGTATGATTCTAATAACAAAGGATCGTAGTGTATCACAAATACCTAGAACATTCGGTAACTAAGGTGTAGACAAATCCAACTTAACATCAATCACAGTTTGGCCGTATTAAAATTACTATCTATGAAGTACAGAAATGGAAAAACCAGTGTCGTAGCAGTGTCAGACACAGGGACACGCAATTTGGCATATCCTTTTAATTTTATTATTATTTTTGAATGGGACACGCCAAGACACACCGGGACATGGCATGGGGACACGGAGAAGAAGAAAGAGAAGACCTAAATCCTAAATCAAAAGAAGAAGAAAAAAAGAGTAGAGAAGACTAACATGTTCGATCAATCTCCATGAAGAACAACTAGGGCTTTGAATTCGAATCGACTTGCGACTTCTATCTCCCGTAAAGACTCCGAAATGACGAACAGATGTCGACTCAAATGAGAACCCAGATGTCACGAACTTGAATCGATGAAACCACCCAGATGATGCGAACTAAAATCGCCTTCAACTTCAAACTGAAATCGCCTCTCTCGTCTCTCTCTCCCTCTCTCTGTCACCCCTTGCCTCTCTCTCTTCTTTTTCTTCTCCCGACTCTCTTCTTTCTTTCTTTTTCTTTTTTTAAACTTATTTTCTATATAAATATATATATTTCTATATTATATACTTTTATTTAGTTTTTTTTTTCTTTATAAATTTATGTCTTTTATGTATTTACCATCATTCTATTTTCTTTTAATTTCTCTATTTAATTTTTTTACTTTTATAAACATATAAACCTTTTTATAAATATATATATATATCTTTTTAATTTTGATTGTTTGCTAACATAATATTAATATAAATATATATATATATATAAAATTTGTCGTATCCCCTGCCTGTCCGTATCCCCATTTTTTTGAAATCACCATGTCATGTGTTCATGTTCGTATCCATGTCTGTGTCTGTGTCTGTGTCCGTGTCCATATCAGTGTCCGTATCCGTGCTTCATGAATTACTATTACTATGTAAGAAAACGCTAAAAATAGAATGTGAATTGCATATGATATGAGAGAAGAATAATTACACTTTTCTATTCACCTATAAATTTTTTGAGATAGCCTGATCCCAAGTTTTTGCAAAAGGGACTGGAACAACTAATGCTGCCACATCATAGAGACAGACAGAAATGAAATTACCCTGCCACTAAGTAGTTCTCCTGAAACTTCACCAAAACTACTCATCAGCTTATATTGAGGGAATGGGGGACCAGAGGAGGTATTGTTATTAAAGGGGCGCCTAGGCGTACGCCTAGGCCCAAGTCTCATCCAGACCCAAGGTTTGCGCCTTGTAGTATTTCAGGTCAGACGACTGTGATAAGGCGCCTGACTAGCCCAAGACTTACGTCTTGAGGGTTTTTTTTATTGTTACTTTAACTAGTTTTGTTTAAAATCTGACCATTGATTTAATATGGTACAGCTACAAAAAATCCCTCCTCTTATTACACATGCCAATACATTGAGCATTCATCCCCAAATCAATGATAGAAGAAAAATTAGCCCTAATTCCTAATCTCCAAAAAACACTAAATATTTAACATTTTATTTTGTTTATGTTGAATCCTAAATTATTTTCTTATATTAAATTATTTTTTTTTTTTGTACAAGGTGTGCCTCACTTAGGTGAAGTCTGCGCCTCGCCTTGCGCCTAGGCCCCAAGAGACCCTGGTGCCTTGGTGTGCCTACGCCTTTAATAACACTGAGAGGAGGTACATGTGACATGCCCATCCTAAAAAGGATGGAAAATTTTATGTCATATGTAGAATGTAAGAGTATTTTATATATATTCATGTATGTATTAGTGGCAATTTTGCAAATAATAAAATGGGAGTAAATATAAAGCTCTCCGACACCCTTCCAAATTTTATGTCATGTGTAGAATGTAAGAGTAGTTTATATATATTCATGTATATATTAGTGGCAATTTTGCAAATAAAAAAAATGGGAGTAAATATAAAGCTCTCTGACAACCTTCCAATGGTTCAAAGTCATCGATTAAAATTATTTCTCTTTTGTATGTCTTTTATTGGATTTTTTTTTTTTTTTTTTTTTTGGTATCTTTATCTTTTTATAAATGAGTTATGAACAAGAAAGCGCCAAACAAATGTAACACTCTTCATCTAAAAATTCAAACAACTTTTGTTGTTAATCGGATAGCAAATTGAATAAACCTTATGCCAACATAGTAAAAGAAGAGTAAACGACCAATGATACTTTTTAAGTTATTTGGAATTCAAAGATCAGGCGATACCTATTTAGTGAACAATCATATGCTACATAACTTCTTTTTTTTCTAGTGATACATTGATCATTTTTTCTTTTTTAATTTGAGATATTGCATGTCATACAGACACACACAAATTTATGCTTTTTCTTGTTGTCTTTGTAATTATTGACTATCATTATGATTCCATTTCATTACAATCCTTTATAGAGCAGTAATTGAGAAATAGATGCCCCACCCCCCCGTTTACCAATTTACATGAAAAGTCATCTTTATAGGATGGCAAAATATTTTTTTCCTTGTTTCCAATTAGTGTGCATGTTTTCTATTTTTCTTTTATTTACAATTATTCAAGCATAATTATTTTATTAACTATAGATTCTTGGCTGTCCCAGCTCACCGGCCACGTAGAGAAATAATGATTCATACGAGATTTCTTTAAATGCTTAGGATTCCTTTCGAAAGAAGATAATGAATTTCTTGAACCTCTTGTTGTTTCAAGGCAAAATCCTCCTAAGAATATCATTGCGTACAAAGCAAAGAAGCTTCAATTACCCTCAAATCTCTTCTGATGTCCATTGTTTTCCATCTAGGTAGCCACTCCAGATTACCTCCTAATAAATGACAGTGTTGATGACGATATAAAAATGATTTTTTTTTTATACGGTTTTTCTAATTTTAGAAATTCTCGAATGACCAAACTCAAATTACAATAGATATCACAGATTAGTAGGACCCGATACAAAAAACATCTCAATTCCTCGAAGAGAATAAGAGTCAATACGATTTTCTCAGAAAATTTCAACTTTACAGTTCAAATTATGCAAAACGACCCATTTTTTTGCGAAATGATTACGCATTGAAGAGAGATTGCTAATGATTACAAAGAAACATGATCAAATTCAATTTAGATAGAAGGAAAAGAAGAGATTACCGGAGCGAAAAAGATCAACGGGTGAGGAATTGTTGGAGGCCGTAGAATTGGTTTGACCTTTCCTGGACGAAGAGCGCCTCATCTTGAAGAATTCCCAGAGAGAGAGAGACAGAGAGAGAGAATCAGCTGATTACGGAAAAACCCTTCGAGCGAACGAAGCTTCGTCGCTCGAAAGCTTTTTGCCAAGCGCTGATTGTCACTGATTGTTGGAGAGAGAGAGTGAAATGCACACAAGGGGGTGTATGCATACGGAAAGAAATGGGTTTCGAAATATTTAAAATAAGAATTACTACCTTTTATAGTTGAAAAATTATAAAATTACTACCTTTTATAGTTGAAAAATTATAAATATTTTATTGTTATATTTTTTATTTAATAAAATTAATTAAAAAATAAAAATTTTAATTATTCTTTAATATAGTAATAAAATTATTTAAATTATTAATTCAAATATATTTTTAACATTATTAAAAATTATTAATTAACTTGAAAATTTGTTACTAAAATTGGTCATTAGTTATGGAATTATAAATTTCAATGACGGAATGTAATTTTCATAACAATAGAGGGCAATTCATATTTTAAGCAAATCTTATGGGTGTATTTGTAATTTATTCAAAATATTTTTAATAGTTTTTTAATTTTTTAATTTTTTTTAGTTTAAGGATAAATTACAAATACATTCCCTGAGGTTTGCTTAAAATACAGATTATCCCTGTAATTTGCAAAATTAAAAATACCCCCTTGTTAAATTTTTTTATTTAACACAATTAACTAAAAAAAATAAATTCATAATCGTTCTCCTATATAATAATAAAATTACTTAAATTATTAATTAAAATATATTTATAACATCATTAAAAACTGTTAATTAACTTAATGATTTATTAATAAAATAAGCGATTTGTTATGAAATTAGAAACCTCAGAGGGTAAAATGTAATTGGATAAATTATAAATATACCCCTTGAGGTTAGGTTAAAATACGAATCACCCTGTCATTTTGAAAATTACATTCCATCCTCTGAGGTTTCTAATTTCATAACAAATCGCCCATTTTAGTAATAAATCATCAAGTCAATTACCAGTTTTTAATGATGTTAAAAATATGTTTCAATTAATAATTTAAGTAATTTTATTATTATATCGGAAAACAATTATGAATTTCATTTTTCTAGTTAATTCTGTTAAATAAAAAATTCTAATAAGGGGTATTTATAATTTTTCAAACCACAGGGGACAATCTATATTTTAAACAAACCTCAGGGGGTGTATTTCTAATTTACCCAATGTTAGAACCACAGGCGGCGATTTGTATTTTAATCAAATCTCAAGGGATGTATTTGTAATTTACCCTTAGTTTTTTGGTTGTTGAAATGATTTTTTAACTGAATAGATAATTATAACAAAAAAAATTGATGGATTAATGTGTACTATGTAATCTTTTGCTATTAGGATTGAATTTTTGACTTTTGCAATTTATTTATTTTTTTGTAGCTTTCCAAACGTGGCCTAAGTTAAGACAGAAAATAAAGGGTAAAATATAATTACATTCTATAAAATTTATTTAAAATATAGATTATCCTGTGATTTTAAAAATTATAAATGTTCCCTTGTCATAATTTTTTATTTAACAAAATTAATGAAAAAATAAAATTTATAACTACATTCCTATATAATAATAAAATTATCTGAAACATTAATTGACATACATTGCTGACATCATTAAAAAATTGTCAATTGATTTGAAAGCAAATCTCAAGGGGTCTATTTATAATTTACTCAAAAAGAAATGAAAGAAAAGATTGCAATGTTAGTAGTATTTGATAAAATTGAAAACTAAAAATCAAATACTGAAAATTGAATACTACATTTTTTAAGCTAGAAATTTATTTGGTAAAAAATTAAGTGTTGAATTAAACAAATTGTTTGACATATACAAGATCAAATTTGAAATTTTTTATTTTCAAATGGTATATCTTACAATTTTTATATTGTGATGGTGAATTGGTAGTGATGGAGAAGGCAACAACAGTGTTAGTTATGGCACAAATGGCACTAGTGGTGGAGATTAAGGAATAGTGATTGCGGTGATGGAGAAAGGATAATATTGTGGGGATAAAAAAATAAAAAATAAAATAAAAAAGATGACAACGGTGGTGGAATCATGATGATGGTTATGACAATGGTGGCAATGGTTGTGAAGGTAAAGAGTTGTAATTGTTATTGTAGTGGTGGTTGTTGTCACGACCCGAACCTCGCCCCGTAAGAGATCGGTGAAGTGACTGGCCAGTAATCCGAGATTATCAAAGGCCTTCCTGTACAATCAAAAATAATCGGGGCTAGCAGAAGCAAGATACAAAAATACCAATGGTCCAATGATCTGTGCATCTATATAAACAATCATGTACAATATATACGTTAATTTACCCACATAACGATACATAACTTATAACAAAACATCTTATACAAAGCATATACACATATCGAAAGTGTACATTGTGATCAAAAGCTTGACAACGGCCTTCCAGGCCTAGCCCCAACTCAGAGACACTCAAAACAACTTGATAGGCTTCAAAATGGTGGCTCGCCTAAAGACCCCTTCTAAACTTGTCATCCAAAACGTGTAACTATACATATATATAAAAACAATGCGCTAAAATCCAGTGAATAACATTAAAGTAAACAGGTTAGTGAACGAATTCGAAATCATATCATATGCAGAAAACCGATCATACGTATCTGTCATATCAGTCTCATATCAGAACATAATAATTATACATCCAAAGGAACATTTCGTAACGTCTTCCAACTAGAGTAATCGGTCCAGGGCACCGATTAAACACATATCACCACAATGAAGTGGCTAACGAGATCTTGTAATCACATGTATGTCATGGACCCGCATTAACGTGCCATCCCCCATGACTTGGGATTATCCTTGGATGTCATACTAGATTCGCAAATCGGATATTCATTCACAGAATCAAAATCACATTTCAAAAACATATCATATCATATAGCATTTCAAATATAGTAAATATTAACATATCTTTACAGAAATGTTACTCATAGTGGGCTTCCAGAAACCGTCAGTCGGTCCTCGAATCGTGACCTACAATCACAGAAATGCATAGCATAATACAAATCTTAGCATTACACATGTAATTGGTCCATCGGTCCTTAATGTCAATTCTTATTCATTACTTGCACATTCGGTTAGTTCAATTCGTTCACATTTATTTCATGCTCATGCTATGTGAATGCACATGGAAAACACGTCACAACCATTCAAACGGAGGTCCGAAAGGTAGGAAAACGGAAAGAAAACAAATCTGAGACCACCCTGAAAAACCGCACGTATGGGAGTCCTAGCCGCACATGCCGAAATGCCACTACACATGCACCTACACGTGCAATTTTTGTAGAATGTTCAGCTTGCATTGCTCTGTTTTCCACACGTGCAAGAACCCCTTCCGCACGTGTGGAACTAGGTATATTCCAATCTGAAAATCTGTTCTTGAATGGAACTTGATTCTTTTCAAAATCAAACTTCATTCTCATGTATTTCAAGGCCAAAAACTTTTAAAAACATGTTGAATGTAACACATCTATCATTAAACAAAATCATAACTTCAAAGTGGAGCTTAAATTTCATACAAAACATTCAAACACTTGAGTTGAAAGATAAAACCATCATTTATGCAAATTAAGCTCCAATCCTTGAAATCCATGGAGTTTATTCTTCAAATGTCAAGAATCATGCAAGAAAAACAAGTTTATAAACATGATTTTCATGAATCTATGCCAAGCATGAGGACACAACATGTTCTTAACATTATATAACAAAATACATGCAAAAACTCATACATAATCCATAAATTCAACTCCAATTCAACTCCATAACACTTAATCTTCAAGAATTGAGAGTTAGATTCTTACCAATAACACTCGTTCTTGTTTAATTAAGATAAATCCAAGCGAAACCTTGAGTTTCCTCTTTCTCTTCTTCATTTCCTCTATTCTTCTCTCAAACTCTCTAGAGTTCTCTCTCTCGCTCTCTCTCTCTTAGATTTGTTTCTCTTTAAAGGATAAAGTTGAGCTCAAAAATGATCTTTAAGCCCTTTATATATAGCTAGCTATAGACTTAATACAATAATGAGAGCCAAACACAACTTAACGAATTAGATGGAATCAATTTTAATTAAACTTCCCAAATGGCTCTAAAACTTCTCATTAGCATCTCCATGTACTCAATTTCGATTTCTGAGCCCATTAAAGCTGTCAATTTCAGTTCCAAAGTCGTAGCCCCAACAGATATTTTTCCAATTCAGACAAATATTCTCAAATTAATTCATATTAACGCATAATTAAATAAAGATCACTGTGACACACACTTTGGGGCTATTACAGTTGTAATGTCAGTGGCAAATGTGGTGGTGGTGTAGTGGCGGTACTAAAATTGCGATACTAATGGTAACAATGACAATAGTGATTAATGTGGTGATAATAATAGTAGTAGTGGCAATGGTGTGGTAGTGGTGGTGGTGGTAGTGGTGGTAGTGATGGTAGTGGGAATAGGGGGTGGCATGGTGGTGGCAGTGAAATAATAGCAGTACTTATGGCAATAATGACGATGATGATGAAGGTGGTGATAGTAGTAATGGTAGTGGTTGTGGCATAGTAGTGGTAGTGGTGGCGTCGGCGGCGATGGCGGTGGTAAAATGATGGTGGTACTTATGGCAGCAATAGCAATGGTGATGAAGGTATTGGTGGTAATAGTAGTAGTAGCGGTGGCATAGTAATAGTGGTAGTGGTGGTAGCAATGGAGTTGGCAGTAGCGACGGTCATGGTGATGGTGGCAAAGAATTTATAATTGTATATGTTGATATTGATATTTAGTATTTATAAATTTAATTAGAATTAAGTAAATTTCAAATCAGTTAAATTTTTTAAACTTTTAACCTACATTTTAAGAGTCAATTTTGTAAGTGATATCAATTGTAATTATTAAACGAATTTAATTGATTATCACCTAATACATTCAATTTTAAGTGATTAATTAGGTTATTAAACACTTCTCTCTCTCTCTCTCTCTTGTTTTGTTTTGTCAAGTTAGAGAAAATGAAAAGAAAATGTAATGATTTTTGTTTAGATAAATTATATAAAATAATAAAAGTAAATATAAGTCAAAAAGTCACTTATCAAAATAAATCTAAGTTAAGACAAAAAAGAAAACAAAAAAAATATTACATTTTATCGTCCTCTTATTTGGTTGAGTTTGAGAGAAAAGAATAAAGAAGAAAGGTAATTTGGATAGATTATATAAAATAAAAAAAAATTATAAAAAAAAAAAGTTTACAAGTTATATTCTCACAATATCCTTTTATATTTTTGTTTTTTTACTATTTCAATAGATAATTTTGATATATACAAAATTAGTAATCAATTTTTTTCAGTGATTCAAAAAGTGAGTGGAAAGATAAATTAGTATATTTGCCGATAAAAAAATAAAAATAAAAATAAAAAATGAAAAGAGAAATTAGTTTCTTTCTTCTTTTTTTTCTTTTTTTTTAAAAAATGTCTACTCTTTAGTAATTCAAATAAGTAATTAAAATTGAGAAAATTATAATAAAAAAACTTAAATAATTAAAATATTATTTTTCTATCAATTTTTGGGTGAATAAGCTGATAATTTAGATTGAAAATAAATCAAAATATAAAAATTTAAATTGATAAAATTAATAATTAATAATTTATTTTATTATAAGAGTCAAATTCTCAAATTTTTTTTAAAAAAAATTATCATTAAATTTAAGGGAATCTATTGAAAAGTCCTCATTTAAGTACTTATATTTCAATTAGTTCATAATATATTCTTTTATTTCAAAAAAATAAGTTCTATTATTTTGGACATTTGATCCATCAAATCTTAATTCTCATATTTAAAGTTTTTTATGAATAATTTTACCCTTACAAATATTTTTTGAACCCTTAGCAAATTTGGTGACGTGAACATTCATATTAAATAAATTTGACAGTATAAATATTCATATTGACAATGTAAACATTAATTTGCACTCCACCCTATTATTATTAGGGATATTTTGATAATTATGCATCTATAAGACTTATTTGAATATAAAAATAATAATTTAATCGAAATAAAACATAAGTAGCTGAAATGAATTTATGAATAAATATCTCTTAAAGTTAAGAGGAATCGATTTTTTTTTTTTTTTTTGTCATCTCCGAGTAGAGGTGGACAAACGTCAGGCTGGGCTGGCATTACATAATAAAGGATTTTGTGTCTGTTCAAACTCGGCTCAGCCCTAATATTGGACCTGTATATTTGCCCAAGCCTAGTCTAAAAAATAATTATAAATCTAAAGCACACCCATCAGGCTATATATTTTAAAATAAAATAAAAAAAGAGTAAAACATTTCATAATTAAATTCAATCACACATTATATTTCTTAAATAAATATATTGATATTATTATAAATTGAAAGATTTCTTAAATAAATTTAATCACACATCACTATAAATGTAAGTTTCAATAAAATTAACAAAAATTTAATTTAGATCCTAACAAAAAATATATATTTTAATATATTATTAATAAATAAACAATTAATTAATTAAGTAGCAAACTAGGCCAGACCAAACTAAATTAGAAGTAAATCTCAAATCTAACCAATTAATATTTCGGATTAAAAATATTAACTTAATCCGATTATATGGGTTAAAACAACCATCCCTTGTCTTCAAGTGATTCCAGCCAAACGGATTGTTATTAGAGATGCGTATGGTAGCAATTGGTCAGTTGGAGTTAGGGGTGTAAAAATGGCCCGAGGCCCGTGGGCGGCTCGAAGCCCGAGGCGGGCCCGGCCCGTTTCGGCCCAGGCCCGAGCCCAACCCAGTACCGTGGGCCTGGGCCTTCCATTTTGGGGCTCGGCCAGGCCCAAAACATTTCTGGCCCCGCAGGCGCCCGCCCCGGCCCTGCAAATTTCAAAAAATAAAAATAAAAAACAACTTACAATAGTTAAGGCCTCGTTTGGCAAGTGACTTTTTTAGCCAAAAAGTCAAAAACTTACAAAAAAAATCAACAAGCCAACAATCCATACCAAAAAGTCAAAAATTCCATTTTCTCTCTATTTTTTGCACATCTTTTCCTAAAAAGTTAAAAAGTCATCCCAAACATACTAGTTTTTTTTGCATCATATTTTAGCCAAAAAGCCAAAAAGTTACTAAAAAAGCCTTTTCCCAAACGAGGCCTAAATAATTTAAAAAATAAATAAAAAGATTGATCTTATAAAAATAAAATAATAAAATAATAAAATAAATAAAAAGATTGATCTGATATAAATAAAAAAATGAAAAGATTGATCTTATAAAAATAAAAAAATAAAATAAAAAAATAAATAAAAAGATTGATCTTATAAAAATAAAAAAATAAAATAATTGATCTTATAAAAATAAAAAGATTGATCTTATAAAAATAAAATAATTAAATAATTAAATAAATAAAAAGATTGATCTTAAAAAAAATTAAATAAAAATTAATATAATTAAATAAATAACATTAATAATTTAAAAATAAAACAAAAATTAATAATAATTTATTAAATTAAAATCAAATTATGAATTATTTAATAGAAAATGATGATATGGTGTATCACTGTGTGCACAGCAGCACAGTCTGTGTGTGTGGCTGGAAAAGTGAGAAAGTGCACCTAATAATATATATGGGAAAGTACACCTAAGGTCCTAACCTCACGTGAAAGAAAAAAAAAATATATATATATATACTAAGTTGGAAGATAATACTGGGATTGTGGGGGCTCACCACAAGTCCCATTTTAATAATCTGAACCGTTCAATGTGTAGAAATCTTCCATTACTATATACTTCTAAAAAATCACGTTAATCAGATATCGCTAACTACATGATCAAATCAATTTGGTATAAAAATGCATGGTGTTACAATTAATGGTTTACAAAAAAAAGTAATCCGATCAGATAGTTATAGATATCCGATCAACGTGATTTTTTACAAACATATAATACTCGACAAGTTGTACACATTGAACGGTTCCGATTAGCAAAACGGGACCCGTGATGGCTCCCCCTGGCCAAAGAGTACCGTTCAAATGGTTGCCCGAGAAGGAGGCAACCATTTCCTAGCCTAGCCTCAATTTTGAGCCGTTGCAAACTCAAACAGATATATATAAAACGGTCATAATAATTCAAACGGATAGATTTTAAACTAGTATAAATATATTTTAGTTTTCAAAATATATTTCACAACAAATCATTCTCTCTCTCTCTTCAACTCTCTCAATCTCTCTTAACTCTCAATTACTTTTGAAGTGTTATCCTTAAGTGGCTATTGCAATTATGCAACAAGAAACTTTTAGCAGAAGAAGAAAATTTCTATATCGCATTCGCCAGTCGGTAACATTAATTAATTTAATTAAATTTATGCACATATATTAATTATTATTTTTTACTGATTGAATTTACACATTATTTAAATTAATTGTTAATTCTTATATATTGTTTTACTTGCATTACTATGGATCCTAATGTGCCTAATGTTTATGTCGATGTTGATACATATACTACACCACATGAATCTGTTGATTCTCCTTCTAATATCTCTGTTCCAACAATTGCATCATCATCTAGGAGCAGAAGTAGTAGTGTTTGGGAACATTTTGAAAAAATATCTATAAATAATCTTGATGGCACAACTACATTTAAAGAAAAATGTAAATAGTGTGCACGTTCACTTAGTGCTGCATCTGCAGGGGGTACTAGTCATTTAAAAAGGCATTCTGACAAACATTTACAAAGTAAACAACCTGATATTCGAAGTCAAATGCAATTAGGGGTTTCATCAACTGGTAATTTGTAAACATTTTCATATGATCCTATACGTGCATAAAATTCTGTAGTTGATTATATTATTAAAAAAGAACAACCTTTTAGTACTAGTGAATGTCTTGATTTTACCGAAATGGTTCACGAAAGTTTTGCACCGCAATATCAAAGTTTTTCAAGAAATACTACTAGAAACATGATTTTAAAGAAATTTGAGGATATTAAAAGTAAATTATTTGATATCTTTAAAAATTTGAATGGAAGAGTTTGTTTAACATCTGATCTGTGGTCAAATAATGGTTTTGAATATCAATGTATTACTGCACATTTTATTGATAATGATTGGAAATTAAATAAAAGAATTATTTCATTTAAATTAATTGAACTTCCATACATTGGTCATTTGCTTAATGTAGAAATAAGAAATGTATTATATGAGTGGGTTTTACAAAATAAAATATTTACGATTAGTTTAGATAATACATCATATTATAATCAAACTGTAGTCCATTTAAAATCAATTTTACAATTACTTGTTGATGATGATTTATTTCATGTTCGTTGTTGTGCCCATATTTTAAATTTGATTGTTAAAGAAGCTATGCATGTACACGAAACTTCTGTACTTGTAATAAAAAATGCAATTGTTACTATTATGTCTTCTGGTAATCGAATTTCAGAATATAGAAAAAAATTTCAACGAGAAAACATGTCATTTAAAAAATTAATTTTAGATGTAGATAATAGGTGGAATTCAACATATAATATGTTAAAAATAGGTTGTAAACAAAGAAGAGCAATAGATTTATTTTTTTGTAACAACATCAATAGGAGGAGTACTGACACCCACTGAACTTAATTGGCGGCAAGTAGCCTTGTATAAAGATTTTTTAAAAGTTTTCGATACTTCAACAAAATTATTTCCTTATGTATATATTCCTACTTCACCATTTATTTTACATATGCTAGCAGAAATAATTAAAGTTTTCATAAAATATATGGGCAATGAACTTTATGTAACCATTATTACTTCAATGAAAGAAAAATTTGATAAATATTTTCATTCTTTGCCTCATCTATTAGGTTTAGCTATAATAATTGATCCTAGGTGTAAAGAAGTTGGTTTACAAGAATTTTTAAAACGTATTTTCGATGATCAAATACAGTTTGCCCCTATTATGCAAACATACAACAGATTATTTCAAGAATATAGGGCAGCTGCAGCTGCATCTACATCTATAAATACACCTACACACACTACACTAGCAGTCCAACAATCTAGAGGCGGGAGATTAAGTATTTTCACAGCAATAAAAAGTAGAAGAATATCTCAACATACAAGTGTAAGTAGTTCTGAACTGCAATGTTATTTGGAAAGCCCGCCAGTGGATGATTTCGATAATTTTGACATTTTGGAATGGTGGAAACAAAATGAATCTATGTGGCCTGTGCTTTCACAGATGGCCCGTGATATACTAACCGTTCTTATTTCTACAGTTGCTTCAGAAACAGCTTTTAGTGCAGGTAGACGGGTGCTGAGTGACTACAGGAGCAGGCTTTCACCCGAAATGGTTAAGGCATTGATGATTTCCAAGGATCATATGCACGCACTTACAAGAAGACAAAATTTTAGTGAAAATGAGCGAATTCAATATGATTTGAATGACATATCATCGGGCAACGCGACTGAAATGTATGTCTCCTCCGATGATTGATCAACAATTTATTTTTTACTATTTCATTTCATTTTGTTTTTTTCTTGGTTTTTGTTTTTGTTTTTGTTTTTGTTTTTGTTTTTTTTTTGTATTAGATTATTGAGGTGGAGTATAATGCAAATGATTGATAGGCTAGTAGGTGTCAACTTAGTTGGGATGTACTTGACCTATAGTGATGCAATTGCTATACCATCATCAGTAATCTACACCTAATTTATTTAATAATATCAATTTTTGTAATATTTTATTTCATTTTGAAATAAAAATTATTCATTCAATAAATGTTATATAAATAATTTAATATTGTAATATTGAAAGTTTAAATTTCATATATATAAAATTATTCATTTTGAAAGAAAAAAAATTACATAATTGCATACTTTTTTAGTTATAAGTTCACAATTAAAAAAACATAAATCATATATAATTAAATTTAAATATCACTATAAAACATTACATAACCAAACAAAATATCTCATTAATCGTAATTAAAATACTTTAGTATTTTTTTTTTTAAAATTTTTTATTTCTATTATTAAAAAAAAAGCCTGACTAGGCCCAGCTCGTGGGCCAAGGCTCGAGCCCAAGCCTTAGGCCTGGCCCTATTATGAGTGGGCTTGGGCCCCACATTTTAGCCCATGGGCCGGCCCGGCCCGCTAAAAAACCGCGAGCCCACAAAGCCCGAATGGGTCGGACCAAGCCATTATTACACCCTTAGTTGGAGTGCGATCAAAACAACGAATTTGCTTGCTTGATGTGATGTGATATCTTTCGAAAATGATAATTTGTCAAAATATTGGAAGCTACCCCAAAGTAAAATAAAAATAACAAAATGATAAATTACATCCCTCTCCCAAAATTGACATAATTACACATAATCCATTAACATGGAATAGCTATACTAACCTCCTTTTAATTTGGGTTGACGTTAAATGCACCCAAAAATTGAGTTGTCCATCCCATTTCTTAGAACACTTCATTTTTTAATTTAAATTTGTTATTTTTCTTTCAACAATACAATTATTTCAAATGCTATTCCACTTAAGTCTCCAACCCTAATTTTATCTCCATTTGAGTCATAAACTACTATCACTATTTCTGGTGACCAGTTATGACATGGGTAAACCCATAAAGATTATAGCCCACCATTTAGGGCCCAATACATAACTCAAATAGTAAAACCCAGCATGGCTGAAGCCCCATGTAGCAATGAGAACTAATGACATCAAGACACATGGCAAGAGAAGGGCAAGCCACATAAGCAGACAAAGATCTACAAAGTTATTGCCACTGCACATCGCCTTTAATGAAGCCCCTTACAGCATTTATTGCGATAACCCCTCTCCGTCGGGACAGAACGGCTTTACCATGAACAAGGTAAGCTAGAGTATAGACTTTCGGCCAAGGTGACAGGTCGGAAGGGACAACGAAATGATTACCAGAGGATATAAGCAGACGTCGAAGACGGGAAGAAGGTTAAGCTTTCTAACTCTAATCTATCTTTACATTCCACCTCTCTCTCTCTAACTTGCTCGTCGGAGGGTTCGTTGGGGGACTCACCGTTCCTCGTTGAACTCTTGTACAGGTTCCTCTGTGTGCTTGGTCACTCGGACACTGATTTAGGAAGCGTGGATCAGTCCGATCCGTTCCGTCTGGGACCCGCAGTATCATCAGTTGGCGCTGTCTGTGGGAAAGTTTTTGTTCCGCACGCCAGTTCTGTTCATTGTCGCCGGAGACCCCCTCCCCATAACCCCCTCCTACCACCTGTGAAGGTGGATGGTCACAACTAGATCCATGGCTTCTCACCCCAATGTTGTCGATCACCAAGCCGACCCTCCCAATCCAAATAACCCACCACAGTATTTCACCGAGCTCACCAACAGCATTAACCGCCTGGCCGAGCAAAACCAAGTCCTGATTAATGCTCTACTCCAAAGAAACCTTCCTATGCCTCCTCCACCACCTCCAGATATCCCACCCAACCAAGAACGAACCCCGAGCTATACTATCCAGCAACCTAATCCACCCAACTTGGAAGGGTTGCAACCCCCTCCCCCAGGTATAAACCTGCCACCCTGGGGCCCACATCCATCGATGCCCGGCACCAACTCCTGAAGGAGCGGGCAGCAGCGTCCAGCCCCCGCTGCCTTTTGGTGGTGACAACATTCCTCTCTGGGACGCAGAGCTTCGAGCCATGAACCTCCAACTCCAAGGCGTCATGCAGAACATACAACATAAACCATCTACCACAGCCAACTTCCCATTTGTTACCTTCATCAAGGACAAACCTCTACCTCCTAAGTTCAAAATGCCCACGATTGACTCTTTTGACGGTACAATGGACCCAGTCGATTACTTAGAGACCTACAGAACCCTCATGCCTCCATGCATTCCCCGATGAAATCATGTGTCGGGCTTTCCCCGTGACACTCAAGGGGTCGGCTCGACTCTGGTTTAGTTAACTGCCAGTAGACTCTGTCTCCACTTTCCAGTACCTCAGTGACTCCTTTCTCAGCCATTTCATTGGAGCCCAGCGCCAGTGGCGTCCGGCAACCCACCTCCTCAATATCCGTCAGACTGAGAGGGAGTCACTGCGCAGCTTTGTTACCCGCTTCAACACTGAAGCCCTACAGGTGGCGAAAAACGATGACAAGGTCATCCTTACGACATTCATGGCCGGCTTACGATCATCTGATTTCTTTTCTCCCTCTCAAAAAACCCCCCGACCTCCACGGCAACCCTTCTTTCCAAAGCCCAAAAATACATGAACGCAAAAGATTCCCTAGCCGCTCGCCAAGACCCTACAGCCAAAAACCCGACCCCCAGAGAGAAGAGAAAGGACTCAGAAACCAGAAACACCCAGTACAATAACCAAACACCTCAGTATACCGACTAACCCCCCCGAGCCGACCGGTCAGCACCAGCCCGACCGCCCGGCCAGTTCGAACGGTACACACCCCTTAATTCCCCTATGGAACAAGTTCTCAATCAGATCCAACGAGACTACCCCCTGAAATGGCCCTAACCATCACGGTCTCCTTTCAATCGGCGAGACTAGTCCAAATATTACCGTTTTCACCAGGACCACGGTCATAATACCGAGGAGTGTGTTAACCTCAAAGATCAGGTCGAGGGCTTGATACGTCATGGACGTCTCAGTCGGTTCACGGAAACCCGCCCTCAGCAAAGGCAAAGGACCGAACCCATCAAAAACAACCGCCGGCGCACTCCTCCCTGGCAACCAACGCAACCTAACCCTGGCCATGATCGCCCTCTACCGCAACCCCGAGCACAAGGTAACCCCGCCCCCCCTGTCGAAGAAATCAGAGTCATAGCCGGCGGGCTTGCTTGTAGAGGTCCATCCCGCTCGGCTCAGCGGGCAGAACTCAAAAAAATAAGACAGGGCTCAGACAAAGAAGTTGCCACATTAGACCGCCCTCCCAAACAGCCCAAGCTGTGGATGGAGCCCATCACCTTTATGGAAGCCGACTGCACAGGCATCCGTTACCCCCATGACGACCCCCTCGTCATTTCTACCCTTCTCTCCAATTACAAAGTCAGACGGGTCCTCGTCGACAATGGCAGTTCTGCAGACATCATCTTCCTAAATGCCTTCCGCCAGCTCAAGATCGGGGAAGAAAATCTGTCTTCTCTGCAAACCCGTTGGTCGGTTTCACTGGAGACCGGGTGACCTCCATCGGCTCCATCGATCTTCCCATCACAATCGGCGAATACCCACGGCATACCATAAAGTTACTCACCTTCCTTATTGTCGACTGCCTCTCTGCTTACAATATCATCCTCGGTCGCACCGCCCTAAATGCCTTCCAAGCTATCACATCCACTTTTCATCTTGCCATCAAGTTCCCCACCGATTTTGGGGTCAACATAATGAGGGAAGAGCAGACCGTGGCCAGAGAGTGTTATGTTGCCTCACTTAAAGAAGTCAAGCTTAAGGAGGCTATGATCATTGAAGGACTCGACGTCAGAGACGAGGACGAGCTGGTCAGAGGGGAACTAGTGGAAGAGCTCGTTGAGGTCCTCATCGATCCCACCAACTCAGCAAAAACTGCCAAGATCGGCAGCCAACTATCCTCTCAGGCCAAGGCCGACCTCACCGCCCTCCTGATTAAGCACAACGACGTATTTGCCTGGACCCACTCTGACATGCCAGGTATTGACCCCTCCTTCATCACCCACCGTCTCAGTATTGAGCCCCATTTCCGACCCATCCGCCAGAAGCAGTGCATCTTTCACCCGGACCGCAATAACCTTATTGCTTCTGAAGTAGATAAGCTCCTTGAGGCACAGTTTATCACAAATGTGGACTACCCCAGATGGCTGTCGAATGTGGTTCTGGTTCGTAAAAATAATGGTAAATGGCGACTCTGTGTCGACTACTCCGACCTCAACCGAGCTTGCCCCAAAGATAGCTATCCTCTTCCTCGCATAGATCTGCTGGTTGACGCCACGGCTGGCCATCAAATGCTCAGTTTCATGGATGCCTTCTCTGGATACAACCAAATTCTGATGCACCCGTCTGACCAGGAACACACCTCCTTCATCACCGACCAGGGAACCTACCATTATCGTGTGATGCCATTTGGGTTGAAAAATGCTGGAGCCACTTACCAACGGTTGGTCAATGCTGTCTTTCATCACCAGATAGGCGGGAACATGGAAGTATATGTCGACGACATGCTATTCGAGAGCAACCTCTCCACTGATCATCTGGCCGACCTGCGAGAGACCTTCACCACCCTAAGAAAGCATCAAATGAAGCTCAATTCGGAAAAATGCGCCTTCGGCATAGGATCTGGAAAGTTCTTGGGTTTCATGGTCAGTTAGCGAGGCATCGAAGCTAACCCTGAAAAGATCAAGGCCTTAATTGAAATGCAGTCACCCAGAATGGTTAAGGAGGTTCAGAGGCTTACTGGCTGAGTTGCCGTCCTCAACTGCTTCATTTCCCGCGCAACGGACAAGTGCCTCCCCTTCTTCAAAGTTCTTCGATAAACTTTTGAGTGGACAGCAAAATCCAAAGAGGCCTTTCAGCAGTTGAAACAATGCATAGCCAACCCTCCCTACTTTCTCAGGCAATCACGGGCGAACCCCTCTTCCTCTATTTAACCGTGTCAAACACCGCAGTCAGTGCCACACTCATCAAGGAAGACAACTCTGTCCAACGATCGGTCTACTACATCAGTCAGGCTCTCAGGGGAGCGGAATAGAACTACCCGTTGTTAGAAAAAATGTCCTTGGCCTTGGTCACCGCCTCCAGACGACTCCATCCTTACTTCAAAGCCCATTTCATAGTAGTCCTCACTGACCAACCATTAAAGAAGATAACGCAACAACCAGAACTTTTCGGAAGACTTATGCAATGGTCGGTCGAGCTCAGCCAATTTGACATCTCCTACCGGCCTCGAACGGCGATTAAAGGGTAGGCTATTGCCGATTTTATCCTGGAATTCACTAATCCCACTCCAACCACAGCTCTTCTACCTCCGCCACCCCCTACCGAGCCAGAAGACCTCCACTCTTAGACCCTCAACATCGACGGATCATCTCGCAAAGAAGGCAGTGGGGCGGGTCTCATCCTCACCGCCCCAAAGGGAGGTTATTTCAAATGTGCTCTCCGCTTCTTGTTCGACGCAAGCAATAATGAGGCTAAATATGAGGCATTGATTGCAGGTCTTCGCCTCGCCAGAGACATTGGTATCAGCCATATCCAAGTGTTCAGCGATTCCCAGCTCATTGTCGGTTAAATCACGGGGAAATTCGATGCCAAGGAAGACACAATGCGGGCTTATAGGGATATTGCACTCCCTCTTGCTCGCCTCTTCAATAATTTCCACATCAAGCACATCTCTCGGATGGAAAACTCCAAGGCAGATGAAATGGCTCAGTTGGCTTCGGTAGACCAGTCAGACCTCAGCCACGGTGTCCGCCTCGAGTACCTGGCCCACCCTGCCATTTCCCCAAACCAGCAGCAAGTCTATTTCCTCCAAAACGAACCTATTCCTTGGGCGGTCGACATCTCTCTATTTCTGACAACGGGGGAACTGTCAGCCAACAAACAGCAGGCCACCAATGTCAGGGCCCGGTCGTCCAACTACATTCTTGTCAGCGGCCTCTTGTACAAACGTGGTTTTTCACGCCCATACCTCAGATGCCTTAATCTTGCTCAAGCAACCTACGTGATGAGGGAAATCCATGAGAGTATCTGTGGTAATCATTCGGGCGCCCGGTCCCTAGCCCACAAAATACTTCGCATTGGTTATTTCTGGCCTACTCTCAATCAAGATGCGACTGACTTCGTACTCAAATGTGATAAGTGCCAACATTTTGCCAACATCCCCCATGCTCCTCCTACAGAATTAATCACACTTTGCAGTCCCTACCCATTCGCCAAATGGGGGATCGATCTAGTTGGCCCATTGCCCACTGGCCGAGGCCAAACCAAATTCGCAATTGTCACCATTGATTACTTCACTAAATGGATGGAGGCAAAACCCCTTGCCACAATTACCGAGCGGAACACAACCAGATTCATCTGGCAGTCGATCGTATGCAGATTTGGCATCCCTCAAGCCATCGTCTCTGACAACGGCAAACAATTCGACAATGACAAGTTCAGGAAATTCTGTGCAGAACTTCAAATCTAGCCATGTTTCTCTTCCCCAGGTCATCCCCAAGCCAATGGCCAAGTTGAGGTCACCAACCGTTCTCTTCTGAAGATCATCAAAACTAAGCTGAAAGCTGCTAAGGGACTCTGGGCTGAGGAATTGCCGAATGTACTCTGGGCCTACCGCACTACTGCTCGAACTCCCACTGGGGAGACCCCTTTTCGCTTAACATACGGCGCTGAGGCGGTCATCCCAGTGGAAATCGGTCTGCCTACTCTAAGGGTTCTACATCCGAATCCAGAACTAACTGAAGAGCTACGTCGGGCAGACCTAGACCTAATCGAAGAGCTCCGAGAAACCACTGCTGTTAGATGGGCCTCATACCAACAGAAAATGAGAACACACTACAACCGCAAAGTCCGACCAAGGGAGTTCGCCGTGGGGGGCCTTGTTTTGTGCGAAGTAACCCTTGCCACCAAAAATCCGGCTGAGGGCAAACTGGCAGCCAAGTGGGAGGACCTTACGTTGTTAAAGCCAGACCTCGTCCGGGCACTTACCGACTTCAAGACATGGAAGGCCGAGACCTTCTCCATCCGTGGAACACCGAACACTTGAAGTGTTATTTTCAATAAATCCCTATTCTTGTATTGATCAGTTATTGTATTTTCTTTTTAGCAATCTACACACTTGAATGTTCTTCTTCTTCTCTCACATGATGTAAATTTCTGATCAAATGGGCCACACTTTACACGACAACAATCTTATATCTCAATTATCTGTGTGGTACCTCAATAACGTCTTGATTGCAGCACTCAGTTACAAGCCTCAGCCAAACTGAGTCACTTAAAGCCTCAGCCAGACTGAGAGTGAAAAGCCTCAGCCAGACTGAGCATGACAAGCCTCAGCCAGACTGAGTCTCTTAAAGCCTCAGCCAGACTGAGCATGAAAAGCTCAGCCAGACTGAGTCTCTTAAAGCCTCAGCCAGACTGAGTGTGAACAGCCTCAGCCAGATTGAGCATGACAAGCCTCAGCCAGACTGAGTCACTTAAAGCCTCAGCCAGACTGAGCATGAACAGCCTCAGCCAGACTGAGCATAACAAACCTCAGCCAGACTGAGCATGAAGAGCTCAGCCAAACTGAGTTACTTGAAGAGACAGGCCGACTGAGTTAATCATAGCTCAACCCGAACTGAGCACGAATGAAGCGCTCGGCCAAGGCCATTCTTGCAACTTCATGATTGTGGCATAGTTGCCATACTTAGTCAAATTCCAGGTCCATGTTTTTACGCCTCCTAACACTCTTTACATTTTTTAACTTTCATTTCCCAACCCAACCTTTCATTTGTCAACACCCTTACAACGTGATTTAAAACTTCACTTTTTGGGACCCTTATAAGCCAAACAGACTCCCTTTTGGGTCGTGATTTGAAACTTTAAATTTTTTAACATTCTCACATTTTAAACTTCACTCTGCATTGAGATTTTCTTACATTTTAAACTTCACTCTGCATTGAGGTTTTCTTACATTTTAAACTTCACTCTACATTGAGGTTTTTTTACATTTTAAACTTCACAATAATTTATACACAAGCCTATGTAAGTCACCACTTTCATTCTTTCCAGATCCTCAAATGATACAGACAATAGCATAAAAACACAAACACAACTCATAATTTTATTCATTCACAAACTTATACATAAGTTTATTACAGAAAGCCCAAAAAAAAAAAAAAAAAAAAAAAACAAACAAAACAACCAAAACTCTGCGTACAAACTTTGTTCACACCAATCATTCCTCTTCACTTGAGATGAGGTCTTCTTCTTCAACACCCTCATCAAGGGGTCTGGGCCACGTCGTCTTCGTCAATCTTTACACTACTGAAGTCCAAATCTGGGAACAACTCTTCTGTTTTGCGTTTAAACATCTTCCAGTCGCTGTCCCAGAACTCAGCCATGTCGTGTTTGTGGAAGTCCGACTGTTGGAAGCTTTGGATCACTTCTTCTTCACTCCTACTTCCAGCGGTCGCCCTCAATGGGCCAGTCCCCCCAGACACCTCTCTCGCCAAGTTGTTGGCGATTGCGGCATCGACAGCCATCTGAAAGTCAGAAGACCCCTTGAACTGCTCTACTGCTGCGACGCACAAGTCGGGATATGTTGCCCTTTCAGAGGCTGCCTTGGTCTTTTCTTCCTCCAACTCCTTCTCCAACCCCGCCTTTTCTGCCGCTGCCCTGGCGCGCTCGTCTGCCAGATCCTTCTCCAACCTCGCGATCTTCAGATCTACTTCTTTCTTTTCTTTGATCGACTGGGCGCGCAGATCCTCATTACAAGTCATCGCCTCATTCCACCATTCGTTGGTGACAGTGCAGGCTTTCTGGGCCTCTTCCAGCTTCTTCTGCTCACCAACCAACTGGAACTCGAGCGACACCACCTTGCGGCATTCGTCCTCCAGCTCCAACTTGGCCGCGAGCAGCTCAGCATGGGCACGATCGGCAACATTGCTCTGCACCATCGCCAACACCCCCATCTTCTTCGCCTTTTGAGTCTCCTCCAACCTCCTGGCACACGCACTCCGCGCAACCTTTCTCCAGCCTGCGCTCTCCTTCTTGAAATTTTTAAGCTGGGCCTCCACCTGTCCCAACTTTTCCCTCTCCTTCCTCACTTCGCCCTTCGTCGCCGCTGCCTTGTTCAACAGGGCTCCTGCTAAGGCAGTCGCCTCCATCTGGGCAGCGCATAATCCCTTTAGCAGCTCAGCCTCAGTAAAACCAGCCACCGAGCACACGGATGTGTCTTCCACTACCCCTAAGAGGTGATTTGCAGCTATCTTGGCTTCTTTCCCTTCTCCTTCCACTCACCCGGACACCGCTGGGACGTGGTAGAAGGCAGTCTTCAACCCCGCCCTCTTTTCTTCTTCTTGGGGCGCAAGACCCTCCTTAGGCTGTGGCTCTACCCTCTGCTCAACGCCGATCGCCCCACTTTCCATTTGCTCTTCAGGGCCAGTCGCCGCACTCTCCACCCCCTTCGCTACTTCCCCTAACCCCACTTCGGGGGTCTCCTCCGCTGTCACCTCCTTCCTCCTTTTCAAGGCGGGCTCCCCCTCACTCTCCCTCACTCTCTTCTTCTTCTTCAAAGTCTCCATCTCCTTTTTGTTCCTTTTCTTCAGATGATCCACTGGGGGCGGTCGCGGCTCAAAGCCTCCCAGAACGGATCTGTTCGGTTTGGTGTGCCAATGGTCTGGTTCCACCTGACTAATAGGTCTCGCGGCCGAAATTATGGTCCTAGGGTGAGCCTGCACAGCCTGACTCGCTCTCTCCCCCTCCCTACGCTCCGTGCGATATTGTTCTGCCAAATTCACCGCATCGTCATCCCCCAATAGATCAACCATCACGGTTGTTGCTTCCTCTTGGGCCATTCCTCTTGTGTGTCTGCGAATAGCTTCAGATGCTGGTGCGAGGTAGTCCACAAAATGTTGCAAAGGGGTATCACTCGACACAAAGGAGTTTACACTTGGAATATTTTGGTTGTTTGCAAAGAGATATGTAAAACGGATAATACCAAAAGCCCAAGGCTTGCCTATATTCCAAGGGTCACAATTAATTTTCACCAGTTTGAAAATTTTCAACAATCCGCCAAAACTGTCTTTTCGACACCCTATAATGACCTATCGTTTCACTTCTTGCCCAACGCCTAACCTTTTCCACTACAGGATTCTGCCACGTGTATGACCACGATTCACTGCCCCCTTCCCCTACTCTGTCTTTTCCACTTCAAATCACGACGTGCCTCGCCGTCCCTCGAGCCCCGCGCATCGCCACTCTCCCTTCGCGGTCGGCTCTCCTCATGGTCGGTCCCTCCACTCGGCCACCCTTCGCGGTCGGCCCTCCTCATGGTCGGTTCCTCCACTCGGCCGCCCTTCATGGTCGGCCCTCATTATGGTCGGTCACTCCTCTTAGTCGGCCTTTACCTTGCCGGTCTCTAACAACCCTTGTTTTCTTCATTATTCCCTTCGTTGGACTAAAGCTGCACTTGGGAATGGGAGACTACTGACATGGGTAAGCCCATAAAGATTATAGCCCACCATTTAGGGCCCAATACATAACTCAACTACTAAAGCCCAGCATGGCTGAAGCCCCACGTAGCAACGAGAACCAATGACATCAAGACACATGGCAAGAGAAGGGCAAACCACATAAGCAGACAAAGATCTGCAAAGTTATTATCACTGCACATCGCCATTAATGAAGCCCCTTACAGCATTTATTGCGATAACCCCTCTCCGTCGGGACAGAACGACTTCACCATGAACAAGGTAAGCTAGAGCATAGACTTTCGGCCAAGGTGACAGGTCGGGAGGGACAACGAAATGATTACCAGAGGATATAAGCAGACGTCGAAGACGGGAAGAAGGTTAAGCTTTCTAACTCTAATCTATCTCTACATTCCACCTCTCTCTCTCTAACTTGCTCGTCGGAGGGTTCGCTGGAGGACTCCCCGTTTCCCGTTGAACTCTTGTGCAGGTTCCTCTGTGTGCTTGGTCACTCGGACATCGGTTTGGGAAGCGTGGATCAGTCCGACCCATTCCGTCTGGGACCCGCAGTATCATCAAGTTACAATCCTCTTTACCTTTGGTCACTACCTCCAAGTTAGCTCTTTTCTATGCTAAGACTTCTTTTTCTAGGCGCGAATCTCTATAACCCAGTTATTTCTCCCACCATGAATTCTTTTCCTTCATCAACGTGACAGTGTTGGCTAGGGGGTTGAATTGCTGTAATGGTGCTAGGGAGGTGGCCAATGACATAGCTAGGAATTTAATTGAGAAGGGTCATTAAACAAGTCATTATCAATGTAAAATTTTTAGTTATACAAAATCTATCAAAATCAACTCTCACATGATACATTGTAATTTTATATATTCTTAATTACATCAACAAATGTAATTTAAAGTTCTCAAATTACGTATAAAAATAAAAGTTGGGACATTAATATTATTGCTTTAATAAAAATCAAGCAAAGATTTACATTGTTTACAATTGTCCACAGGATATAGTTTTCGTTTGGCAAGAGCTAATTTAGTTTGAATCTTTAGTTTTTTTCGTTAATTTAGCATGGCTAAATTAGTTTTTGTTGGGAAGAATTTTGGCCCTTTTTTTTTTATTTGGGTGTAATAGTTGCGATAAAAAAAATTAAATGATTATGGTTTGAATATGATATTTTATCTTATGGGTTAAATATTTTATTTTTTTGTGCTTATTTAGCTTGTTTAGCTCTTCCCAAACAAGGCCATAATTGTTATTTTTAATTGCTTTATATATGTTATTTTTTCTATTCTATTGGGTTGAATTTGTGAGACCTATAAATTCATTGTTATGTTTTCTAAATCATTGGGGTCACTTTGTAAAAGTCCAAAAATTTTGGCTAAAAGTTTAGTATACTACACAAAAGCTTTAACTGTCAGTGGTGTCAAATTGACACCATTGACTAATCCGTGGCTGCAGTTGCCGAGTCTGCAAATTATTTCAGAAGTTAATCTCAAATTTAAAATAATTTTTTTAAATAATCAATAATAATATTGTAATAGGAATTTTTTAAATTAATAGTGAACACAATATATAAATATTTATTACAAATAAATATTTTACAAATATGTAAACGTACAAACGACAATATTATAATAATTATATTTTTATATTACATTTAATTTATCCTTAAATTCTTAACACACTAATAGACAGGAGTAATGAAATTCATTCAATCAATCTAGTGGTAACAACTCACATAGTAATATGATATAAAAATACAGCGCCGATTGGGACCCCCTCCCCCACTCACCCCCTCCACCCCCACACACACGTGGGGGTTGGTGAGTGGGGAGAAAGAAAAAAAAAAAAAAAAAAAAAACAGTTTCCACCAATCAGAATTTAAAGGGGGTCGTGGGGGTTGTTTTCAAAGGGGGTCGCAGCCTTTTTTGATAAAAATATAAGAGAGATTTATTAAAAAATCATTTTTCAAGTATTTATATCTCAATTAGTTCATAACATATTCTTGTATTGCAATGGGGGTGTTTGGGAACTATGGATATAGGCTATTTTAGTCTCAAAGTGAAAAATAGTCTTTTAGCCTAAAAAAAAAAAATCAACCTACCCCATTGATTAAAAAAAAAAAAAAAAAAAAAAAAAAAAAATAGCAGCCGGCAGGACTTCAAATTAATGAAGAATCCAAAATTCAATTATTTGAAATCTTTCAATTAAACCAATCTGATAATGATTCCTCTTCTGTTCCTCCATCTACTTCATCTAATTCTCCTTCACATAGTGATGATTCTGATAATCAAGTTACCTTAGGCTGTAATGATGTTTGTTGTAAACCAGTTAAACAAATTACTGTTCTTACCAAGCATACCCAAGAAGAATCTGCTTTAATTAACTTAATTAGTAAGTTAGATGATCCTAATTTAAAACAAAAGTATATTGATAAATTAAAATCTTTATTGCTTCATTCAGAAGATAAACCCAAATTTGATAAACCTATTGTTAGTCTATCCAAGACTTTGGAAAAATTCAAAAATAGAACTAAAGAAATTACACTTCAAGATTTGCAATCCGAAATCAATCAAATTAAACAAACTATCCGCGATCTCCAACATAAAGATAAAAAATTAGAAGATGAAATTATCACCCTAAAACTTAATCAAAGTTTAAATAATTTTCAATCTAATCCACAAACATCACCTCATGACTCTGCACATAATTCTGACCATGATTCTGATCATACTAATCCAGATAAACTTTTATTTGATAATCGATCTCAAACTAATAACCTTGAAGACAAACGATTAAACTTACTCAATAAGATCTACATGCAAAAATGGTATTCAAAAATTAAAATCATCGTTGAAGATTTTGAATTAGAATTAATTGCTTTAATTGATACTGGTGCTGATTTAAATTGTATTCAAGAAGGGTTACTTTTTACTTTCTACTAAATATTATGAAAAATGTCATGAGAAATTAACATCTGCTAATTGTAGTAAAATGCATATTAAATATAAATTATCTAAAGTACATGTTTGTCAAAATAATGTTTGTTTTAAAACCACATTTGTCTTGGTAAAAAATATGACTGATAGAATCATTTTAGGCACACCATTCATAATCTTTGTTATATCCATTTACTACTTCTAGTGAAGGAATAACTATTCATGTTTTAGGCCAACCTGTTACATTTAAATTCTTATATCCACCTGAAATGCTAGAATTAAATCAATTAAAAGATTGTTCTATTTCTCATACAATTCATAGATTGACTAGACATTTGAATCTTCTTAAAGAAAAAGTTAATTATAAAAGAATTGATCAACAATTAACTAATCCCGTTCTCATTTCTCAAATTTAAGCTCAAGTTAGAAACAACTGTTTGTTCTTCTTTACCTACTGCATTTTGGCATAGGAAAAAGTATGTAGTTACTCTACCATATATTAAGAATTTTAATGAAAAACAAATTCCTACTAAATCTAGACCTATTCAAATGAATCATGAATTATTAGAAATGTGTAAAAAAGAAATTAATGAATTATTAAAAAATAAAATTATCAGTTCTAGTAAATCACCCTGGTCTTGTCCTGTTTTTTATGTTAATAAAAATGTTGAATTAGAAAGAGGTGTCCCTCGCTTAGTTATTAATTACAAACCATTAAATGCTGTTTTAGAATGGATTAGGTATCCTATTCCTAATAAAAAAGATTTAATTAAACGACTTAGCCAAGCTATTATCTTTAGTAAATTTGATTTAAAAAGTGGTTTTTGGCAAATTCAAATTCATCCAAAAGATAGATACAAAACTGCTTTTAATACACCTTTTGGTCAATATGAATGGAATGTTATGCCCTTTGGATTAAAAAATGTTCCTAGTGAATATCAACATATCATGAATGACATATTCAACCCATTTAGTCATTTTTCTATTGTTTATATTGATGACATCCTTATTTTTTCCAAATCAATTCATGACCATTGGAAACATTTAACTGCATTCTTTTATACAATTAAAAGTCATGGTTTAGTCATATCTGCTCCTAAGATTAAATTGTTTCAAACCAAGGTTAGGTTCTTAGGATATGATATTTACCACAATACTATTCTCCCTATTAGTTGATCCATTGAGTTTGCTTCCAAGTTTCCTGATGAAATTCTTGATAAAACCCAATTACAAAGATTCTTAGGTTCCCTCAATTACATTGCTGAGTTCTATAAAGACCTTAGAAAAGTCTGTCAACCTCTGTTTGATAGGTTAAAGAATAATCCTCCCCTTTGGTCTCCTACTCATACTGCCATAGTTAAACAAGTCAAACAATATGTTAAGTCTCTTCCTTGTCTTGGTATTCCTACTGAAAATTCCTTCAAAATTATTCAAACTAATGCTTATGATATTGGTTATGGTGGCATTCTTCTTCAGAAAGTCACTCCTCAATCATCTGAACAAATTGTTCACTATTATTCTAGTGTCTGGAATAAAGCACAATTAAATTATAGTACTATTAAAAAAGAAATTTTGTCTACTATTTTATGTATTCAAAAATTTCAAGATGATATTTTAAATCAAAAATTTTTACTTCGTGTTGATTGCAAATCTGCTAAATATGTTTTGGAAAAAGATGTTCAAAATCTTGCTAGTAAGCAAATTTTTACCCGATGGCAATCTATTTTAAGTATTTTTGACTTTGATATTACCTACATACCTGGTTGTCAAAATTCCCTTCCTGATTTTCTTACCCGGGAATTTTTACAAGGGGGTAAGGGATGACCAACTCCGCCACTCCTTTCATTTCTTATCATAAAACCCGAATTACCCATTTATGAACCCAAATCAAACAACTTACTCATCGTATTCACCGCCTCAAATTAGCCAGACCAACCACTAAAAAAGCCCAATACATCAATTACAATCAGATCCAAGCTCGTCGCAATTTACTTGCTTACAATTACAACTGTTTAAATCATCATCAAAATTATCTTGATCTTTTATCTGGTTGTTAATCTCTGCCACTAATAACTGTTTCAATTCTACAGATGTCTCGTCCAAGGCCTCTTTCTAAGGCTTTGGTTCCAGCTAGTAAACCTAATCAACAAATTATTCCTCCTCCTTTGGAATTAGTTACCCAATACCATCCAATTGAAATGGTCAACCGATACCAAGCTCTTGGTAATATTCCCCGACCTAATTACTCTTCTGCTTTGGCTTTTGATCCTTTTGCTTCTTCTAGCCAAGCAGTTTCAGTTACTCCATTTCCTGCTAATCCAATCAGGTCTTCTCGATCTGATTATGTTAAATCACATACCACTCACCTATTCTTCAAAGAACCTAGTCACCCTAAGAGTCAAACCATTCATGAAATTGCTAAATCCTATTTTGGCTCTGGATGCCATTTTATTCTTTCATATCCAGAGAAAACACTCACCTATTACAAGGATATTTTGATCCATCACCAATCAGTCTTGATCAAACCCATTTATGATCGAACCTATACTAGCAAGGTTCTGTATCATTCACTTTACATTCATAACGTTGTTTCCTTAGCTGAATGGGGTCCTCCTTATCAGCTTCGTGATTTACCTGGTCATTCTATTCAATACAATTACCATGATTACATTGATACTTGGTTCAAGATCTTCTTGTACCAAAATGAAACTTTCAGTCACTCCTGGTTCATTTCATTTGATCAAAAATTCAAGTCAGAATTACCTTCCTGGTTTCTGAGATGGTAGACTCGCCATTTCAGATATCCTCCCTAATAATCTACTTGAATTAATCAACTATTTTGCTACTGTTTACCCTTTTACTGCACATCAACGATCATTCCCATTATTGTTAATTTTTATATCCAAATATAAAATCCCTTGGATATTTAAATGGCATTATGGAATTGATGGTAACATAATCATCCGCCATCACTCAGTCAAATGGTGGGCTAAGTTCAATTTGCCCCGTATATTTGAAATTGTTCAAGAAGAATTCCCATCTGATCAATGTGCTCCCACTCCTGCAATGGTTAAAGCCCAGCAGAACCCAACTGCTGCAATCAGCCAAGGAAGTCAGCCCAGCCTTCTTTCAATCAACCTTGGAAGCCCCTCATCTAGTGGTTCCAAGCCCAAATCATCTAAGTCAAAGATTCAGTCCAATACTGATAAATCACAGTCCAAGGCCAAGTCTAAAGCTCCTGTAGTACCAGCTCAGCCCAAGACTCAATCAAAGCCTAAATCAAAATCCAAATCCAAGGCTTAGTCAAAACCCAGTTCACCTCCTGCTCAGCCCAAAATCAAATCCAAAAGCAGATCCAAATTATCCAAAGATGAAGTGCTCCAGTTAGTCTGCAAAATTATGGATCAAGGTGAAGCCCAGTTAATTAGTTCAGAAAATTCTGAAGACAGTTCAGACCAGTCACAATCTTCTGAAGGTTCAACTACTCAACCCATTTCATATGGAAGATCCGAGTTCCAAGATGCTCAGGACCCATATGCCTGATCAACATAGGATTCCCTATAAATACAAATTAGCTTCAATCAATACTCTTCTGAGAAAAGCTGCTAATTTGTATTTATATTGATTCCTATATTCACGTGTTCCACCGAAAGTGATGAATAGTAAAAGTTACTGTTCACTTTTACTATTCACTGTCACTATTCACTCAATCAACTTTTACTAAAGCTGTTCATCCGTGCTATCACTCCATCGAAAGCAACCGACAGCATCTGCTTTTCCTTATGCGCTGCCAGCTGCCTTCATCAATCACATGCTGCTATTCTATATATTGTAATCAACTGAATTCATTTAGCGGACTTGAATTTGAGTTTGTAAAAACAAAAACAGAGAGCTCTGAGTGAAAATTACTTCTTCCCGTTTGTAACCCAATTAAGATCCTCGCAGTTGCTACAATTGTAATTGTAAGTTATTTTCTGTATGTATTTAATTTATATATGTAAGTTTTAATGTTTATGTTTAAATGAATTTGGTTTAAGTGCTTTCCAATGCTGTTTAATTATTTGAATCATCTTTTGATTTCGTAATCTATTTTCTTTATCTGCTTGCTGACAGTGTAGGTATATTTGTAATCATAGCCTAGTCCCAAATGAGTAAATGACAATTCTACCCCTTTAGATTAATTTTGAAAAAAGTGAAACTAGAGACAAATTTGTCATTTCACTTTAAATATCATTTCAAACACATTTTTCAATACAATAACTCAAATAAAAATCCAACCCAACTTCCCAAACACAAAAACTAAAATAGCCTGCCAAAATAGTCAAAAAGCCAAAAAGCCTCTAAAATAGTTACTTTCCAAACACCCACAATAAGTCTTATTGTTTGGACATTTTCCATCAAATCCGAATTTTCATATTTAAGGTTTTTTATGGATAATTTTACCCTTACAAATATTTTTTGAACACTTAGCAAGTTGATGATGTGAACATTCATATTTGACAATGTGAATGTTCACATCACGTCACATTCACACTGTCAATGTAAATATTATTATTAAGGGTATTTTGGTACCTATGTTACTCATAAGAGAAAACAGATAAAAGAAAATAAGACTAATTTCTGAATTAAAAGTTCTTATGCGATTGTAACATATCAAAAGTTGATACATAACTTAACATATCATTATAAGTAAATTGTAAGACTTAAATTATAAGTAATCTTTTGCCAATTAAAAAGGGCCTTTAAATATTCATTTTTAAAGGATTTTAAATAAATTAGGGTGGACACAATTATAATTTTTTAAGGGTTAAACAAAAAACACTTTGCAAATATATAGCTACTAGTATAATGAAAAGAAATTTAGGAGGGGCACGTGCCCCTCTGTAGCTCGGTTTTTTCGCGCCCTCTTTCGGAAACTCAAAAAGAACCCCTACATTTCGGACTCCCGCAGTTCTAAATCTAATCTCACAAGTGCAATGTGAAATTGATAAATACCAAAAAGTCCAAATCCGGTAAATCTTTTGGAAAATCAATTTTGAATCAAATTGCCAAAAAATGGACTGCTTTGCCAGATACAAAGTCGCCACCTAAATATTTTATTTTGGAAAAATTTAGGAAATCCATGACTTGTGCGAAAGGCCATGTGTCCATCATTACCAAAGTTGCCTTGGCTCGAGAACTTAGATACGAGAGGGGAAGGTCGTGAATTGAGCACCCCCACTCATCCGATCAAAGATTGGCCTCTACTAATCATGATATGTTTTTTATGTACATTATGTGCTCTTGTTCTGGTTATTAAGCTAGCTTTACTATGTGATGTGCAAAAGCAAGTATAGACTAGTTTGCTCAAATTGGAACAACTCAATTTCATGTTTCTTTTGCGAAAAGGGTTTGAATTTGCCACCTCAAGTGGGCTTAAAATTTGCGAATTTGCCGCTCAACAAAATGGGCTTAAAAGCAATTTTCCACTCAACAAAGTGGGCTTTAAAACGTACATTCATTGAATCGTTCCAATTCAAGCAATAAGCCTTCATCCACTAGCATTCAAGCAGTTCATCACTTACGCATTTAGCCTTATGGCAAGCATGCTAGTCATGGCAATCACTCACACTCATGCAAGTATGCTAAAATATTAAAAACTCACCTAGCACTTCAAGCTAAGAAGATATGAGTTAGAAAAAAATATGCATGATTCCTAACTATACAAGATGACTAATACAACACACGCAATATGCAATTAATAAGCTCGACTACTAACGTGGCATATGAATTGATTTTAGACATGCGGTTTAAACACGTATTCGAAGAAGTATTGAAATGACAATGCAGTTAGAATGATGCGCCGAGTCTCAGTGCGTGCAAGACAAGATGAATGTATGCAAGCATAAAGTATGCTAATTGAAACATGTCCCTAATCTAACCATCGTAAGCGATTAAATAAGAGGGAGAAAGACATGGGGTTGGAAGACATACACATTATTACATTTTGCTCTCGGGAAGGAGAGTCCGAATAAATAATAGCTAAACTAACTACAAACTAATTAGGGCTAAGCTAATTAAGCTAATTATTACAAACCAAGTGAAGTAAATAGCTAAACTAATTAACTAATTATTACAACACTTGAATGAACTAACTAGTAAGCTAACTAATTAAGTTACAATACAAATGTAAGCAAACTAAGTAATTAAAGATATTAACTACTCTGCTACTACTCCGTATCGGGAAATGGAAGATGCACTTACTCGGATACCACCCGAAAAGACCTCCGTTTCGCTCTCGAAAGCCTCTGTTTGCAGAGTTGAATACTTCCAGAACCATTTTGCTCCACCTTACCAAGATTCTGCTGAGGTTTGCATCAGTGGCCAGCCGGCCACTGGCAGAGACTGCTGGCCACCTGTCGGCCATGGAAGTGGCCTGCCGGCCATCTATGGTGCACAGCCAGCCATAAATGGTGGCCTACCGACCACTAATGCACTAGATCATCATGAGGGCATTTCCAAGAATTGTTTGTACAATTCACCCCTCCTTTTCATGAATAAATCCAAAGAGTTGTGAAATTAAGTCACAAACCACCAATCCAAGCAATTGCATTGCATGATAGCTTGTGATTCAAGATGTGCAAGCTCAATAAATGCAAAACAAGACACTCAAGAACCATCACCCTATCGTGCATGATCAAGGGCAATGAAGACCTAGGAAACTTGAGACATTTCATCACTTTGGGTATGAAATGTTCCAATTTTCTTTGCGTTCAATTAACATCCGATTGAACACACAACACACAAGTTATTATCTTGCTCAATTTTTACTTGCCACTTTTATTTACACATTTTAATTACCAACCATTACTTAGGCCTCGTTTGGGAATAGGTGTTTTTAGTAATTTTTTGACTTTTTAGCTAAAATGTGATGTAAAAAAAACTAGTATGTTTTGGATATTTTTTGGCTTTTTACGAAAAGATGTGCAAAAAGTAGAAAGAAAAGGAAATCTTTGACTTTTTGATATGAGCTATAGACTTTTTAGTTTTTTTAGTAATTTTTTGGCTAAAAAGGACACTTGCCAAACGAGGCCTTAGTCAATTAAGTCCATTGGTGAGAGTTTTCTAAAGTGAAAGAAGTGTCAACCAAGGGGTGGTTTAAGGCATGAGAAAAGTTTCATACTGTTGGAAATGAACCCTCAAAAGAGGATTAAACCATTAAGCATGGACCTCAATCTCAAGCTTAAAGAATCTCAAGTTTGAAACAACCCTCAAAGCAAATAAAAAGTGAAGAAATGAGGGAGGTTGCAGAGCTTTAGGTGCTGATATGAAGTGCAAAACAACACCAAAACATGTAATCAACTCAAATAAGGGGTGTCTAGTTGCCTAAAATACCGAGCTTGTTTGGACTTTTACACTACAACCATGCAAAATAAGACTCAACTAACCCAAACAGCCCAAAACAAAGCTAAAGCAGTCTAAAACAAAGGCAAAAACATGCTGGAGTATAGCTACAAAAAGCTAAAAAATATGCTAACATATAAAATTAACTAGGCTAGCAAACAAGACACAAGAAGGGGAGGCTAACCCCTCCAATTTTGGACTTCAAAACATGTTTTTTGCCACTGAAAACACTCTGAAATTCAGTGGTTAAAGGCCCAAAAAAGGTTGGTTTGAAAGTGGGAAACAAATGTGCAAAAGCCTTAGAAGCAATGAATAAAAAAGGGTTAGACACCCCCCTAACCTCAAATGGCTCAAAACACCAATTTCAACCCATTAAAACAGAGATTTTTACAACTCAAAAATGGCCCAAAAACAGTGGGAAAAGATAGAGAAACAAGTGTACTAAAACAAGTTTAAAAGACAAGTTTTATACCTCTTGAAGCCAAGTACAACTTTAGGCACCAATACAAGTCAAAACCACCCTCAAGAGCTCCAACAAGACCTTAAGGGACCTCAGCTCAAAGGTGATCAATTTTGGTTAAGGATGTGTATGCAAAAGAGTGATGTAACTAAGCAAGTATGCACAAAATTACAAGAGAGAGAGAAAAAAATTTTGAGTTTGAAATCTTCTAACCCCAAAACATGAGAGAGGGGGGTCCCTATAAATAAAAAACATGAATTTTAAACAAGGAGATCCAGCCCTCCACGTGTGGACAGATGCAAGTATCTATGCAAACAGTTGGCACAACTGGCATAAAATATCTGCAGAAAACACTAGTGGCCAGCCGGCCATCAGTGATGGCCGGCAAGGTGTCATTGATGACCGGCAAGGCACATCAATGGCCGGAAGACAAGAAGTGCTGACCGGCAACCTCCATAGGTGGCCGGCAGGCCACTAGAGACTGCAGGAGGGAAAGACCAAGGCATGATCCAAAAATGAGACAAAATGGATGCAGGGTTTGAAAGGCTTCAAGCTGTGGCGTTCCGCTGAGGACTTCGAGTGCTCGGCTAGCAAACAGACTCATCACCGAATGTACCTGCAAGAACATCCAAGTCTTGAAGGGCCGTAAAAAATGGGGTGCCTACACCCTCCTGGTCCCCTCTTCCCTCTGTGCCTGGCTACGCTCTTGGAGGTGGTAGTTAGTGAAAGTAGGAAGGAGTTGGGTTGTGGTGGCTAGAGGTGAAAAGAAAGTGAGGGTTGACGAGATATCTGAAAGGGTGATGAGATGTTAGGAATGCTAGCCAAAGTGACGAGTATCAGAAGATCTGAGAAAAGTGATGAAAGATTGGAAGTAGTAACCGAAGTAAGGAGTGAGTTAAGGTAACTAGAGGAAATGGCAACAACGACGACGACCGGTATAGTTAGGGTTTTAGATTTTTGTCTTTTTTAGTATAACGGTATTATTATTATTATTATTATTTATAAAATTTGGGGTGTCTAATCAAAATTTTAAGGTGCATTTAGAGGCTTTCACTTAATAGAGTTAACGGAAGACATAAAATGATAAGATTAGCCTCATATCTTTTTTTATCTCTTCATCTTTTTTCTTTTCAATTTTTCTTCTTCTTTTTTTCAATTACATCTATGGGACATATTTTGAGAGTAACAGCATGTGGCCAAGGTGACACCGAAGTGTTAGCTGAGGTGCCATGTGGCCTGGTACTGATGCCGAGGTGATCTCGGCTAAGCCGAGGTTATCTGCAGAAATACCGGAATCCGAGACAAGCAGATAAGGGACAAGAGTCCTAGAACAGAGGAGGATCTTAGTTTGGATAAAGACAAAGCTCTGAGGGAGTTTATCCCTATCCAGCTGAGAGTCCAAAATGAGCATTAAGCCTGAGTCCATTGAAGTTAGGTTTCTACAGGGATCAAGTCAGTGCTGGCTATAAAAGCAAGGCACTCCCGTGGGTCTGAGGTATGTGTGATATACTGTGAGCAATAACTTCTTTCTTGTGAGTTAAGTACAATTTGCTATCTTTGAGAGATATTTGATTACTGACTTGAGCGTCAGAGTGTCCCCGGGTGGATGAACCACCGCCAGATTCTTATCTTTCAGTAACAGGTTATTTGGGCTTAATCTATTTTGTCGATGCTCTCTAGCTAAGTTCCCCCTTTGATTGTGTGGTCAGAAATCAACACCCACAATTTGGCTAGATGGCCAACGACGGGCAGAAAGAAAATGTAATAACCTCGACCTGTGAATAGCTGGTTAACCAGGATTAATTATGCCTAATAAGTACTTAATATGAAATCCTGAGTTAATTGCATGTGTTGTGTGCTATATGAGTTTCTATCTGTCTATTGTAGGAATATATATTTCTGTTTCTATTTTGTACTGCGAATTGAAGACCTTATCGGCATCCGATCACTGAATTGACTTGGTATATATGTTAGTTGGAATTTTTAGAACATTATGGTAAGTTTAATTAAAATTCGATTTGGAACGAATTAATACGAATTAATTAATGGTCATTGCTTAGACTAATTAAAGTCTAATTAGTTCACTCTTAATTAAGGCTATATAAGGCTTGTATGACTAGACACTCACACCTACACACTCTCACTTCTTTATCTTGAGATATCAAAATGTAGGAGAGAGAGAGAGAGAGAGAGAGAGAGAAGAGGAGTTTGAACTCAAATTAAGAGGATTGCTAGAGAACTTAGAGATTTTGGCTTGGAACTTCAAACAATTGATCATCTAGAGAATCCTTGACAAGCCTAGGTAAGAATTCAACCCTTAGCTTGTACAATTATAATGTGTAAGACATGAACTCTAAAGAATTAAGTTGATTGATACAAGAATTGAGTTAGAATTGAACCATATCATGCATACATGCTCATTTCATCACAATTTGAGGTTTTTTTCAAAGAATTTCCTCTTGCATGTCCTTACTTTGATCTTCTTCTAAGAATTCAACATGTTTTTGAGTTAGACATCTCATTGGATCATGTTTTGAAAGCTTTAAACTTGCACCTTTACATGCATCATATGTAATGATATGTTTTTATAATTTCAAGGTTGAGTTTTGAACAATTGACAAAGCTTTTGCGCTTAATTTTGTGACATGATTTTGAATTCACCATGTTTTATCAGTTTACTAGTGTTTTCTCAAGTTTTGGGCCCAAAAGTTGCATTTTGAGACGTTGAATTTGGGTTTTTGCAGCTTGGTGGTGAATCTAGAAATCCCAGAATTCAACCTCTCCGCTCGAGCGGCAGATCCTGCGCTCAAGCGGGCACCTTTGTTTTTGCATCTCCGCTCGAGCGACCATAAGTTCGCTCGAACGTGAAATGCAAGCTCCTAGAAGTTTCATGTTTTTGCAGACCGCTCAAGCAATAAGAGTTGTGCTCAAGCAAGAACTTGAGTCTCACGCTTGAGCGACTGTCGAGCGGAAAAATCACACAACCAGTACTTTTGTAGAATTTACAGATCGCTCGAGCAACCACTTACATTTTTGAATCTCCGCTCGAGCGAAGGAAGTTGCGCTCGAGCGGGGACCTTGTTTTCAACAAATTTGCCTAAGTGTTGAACAGCATAATTTGGCATCCTCATTGCACCTTAAGCATTCCTAGGCCATAATTAAGACATGATAATGAGGGTAAAACGTAGAAACACACTAAGAACAGAACGTAATGAGTTAAGTATATTCTGAGCGTGTGTATCAAATGTGTATTTGTTATGTGTTGATGTAGGTCACGCGCCGTAAACCATTTGATTAGTCTGCTCTGTCTGTCTGTCTGTACCCGGAGCCATCTGTGAGTAATGACTTAGTAAAGTTATGTTCAACTTTATTCATTTTCTTTATGATGAAATAAGATCTATTTTCTAAAATGTTATGTTATATATAATGAATGATTGTCCAAATTCTGACATGTATCCGTGGCATCCTTAACATCATATGATATCTGTTAGCTGTTACCCGGTATCAGAGGTTCCATTATCGAATTTATTATGTCTGTCATCTGTTACCTCGTACCGGAGGCTTCATCATGGAGCTCAGTATATCTGTTATCTGTTACCCGGATCCGAAGGTTCCTTTATGGAACTGGTTACTCATAACCATCATATGTTCTGCATCTATTATGTTAGCGCTAATGGATGTACCACGTATGTTTAAGCATGAACTTTGATTTCTGTATATGATTTGAACAAGAATATGAATCTGTTTCTGAATTTGAATTATGATTTTTGAATCTGGTATAGACATCATTCATTAAAACCCTTTACTCTGTTATTATTCATTGGGCTCCCGCTCACTATTTATATTATGTATGTAGATAAGCAAGCGCGTGACCAGGCCTAAGCTGTTGTTTGGAAGTTTTGGGGTCAGCTGGCCTCCGTGTCTCTCAGGGAGGTTCCCGCGTCTAAAAGTCAAATTTTGTGGACCATGTCATGAGTTATTTTGTGTATTATGTTAAGAATGTTTATGTTTTGTCTTGTTTTAATATCTGTATACTGGGCTAAGTCCTTTTTGAATATGCTTGCACAGTGTTGCAAGACTTATATGAACATGACATCTTAGGTGTATATTTTATAAGGTTTCAAATTTCTGTCCCATGTATATCTACACAGCTCTATGGACTATGTATATTTTGTATATTTGTTTCCACAGCCCCTAATTATATGTTATTCTGTTAAGAGGCCTTTGGTAATCCAAGGATTACTGGCTGGTTACGACACTAAATCTATAGAGGCAGTTTTGGGCTGTGACAGAAAAGATTGGGGACGACATCCCATATGGGAGTGGTAAACATGCCGATCCTAACACCAAGGAAGAAAACCATAATGAAGGAGCACAGGATCAGAATCCTGGGGATAAGGACGTCGGCAAGGAGGTAGACCCCCCAAAGAAATCAGGCCGAGATGAGTATTATATTGAAAGCGACCTCTAGGTATAGAAAGATGGATGCCTAAGGAGGGATGGCGAGATGAAAGGAATGGCCAACAAGTTAGCAGATCTACAGTTGGTTTTCAACTTCAAGATGCAGAACAACGTTATGCAACCACCGTTTTCGTTGAAAGACACGCCGATGCCAGAAGCCAAGACTGACGCCCAGAAAGGAGGGTAGAAAACAATTCCAGCAGTCCCACAACATAGAAGGGAAAATGAGCCCTCACATCGGCCTTCACGGGATGTCAGACGAGGAGAGTCGATCAGAGGTGACTCGCAGAGGACACCTCGTACCAGGGGAACATATGTCAAAGAACCCAGAAATATCCAAGGGAAAGACCTGTGTTTTGACACGGTAAATGAAGAAAAGTCCAAGAGGACACATAATGACATTGGGAGTAGTGCACCAAAAAGACTGAAGTCTGTTAATAACTGAGCTCCTAGTCGGACTAAGCAGGATTTGAGGGACTACCTCCAGAGGAAACGGCACATCCCCCGTCAAGCCGAGAACGCTGTTCTCAGTCGAGTTGGACAGGTTTGAAGCCCCAAAAAGGTTCCATATGCCGAGGTTCCAAATTTATGACAGTAAGTCCGATCCGAACTTTCACGTCGGATTATATTTGAATTCGATGGCTTTGTATACCGGGAATGAACCATTACTGTGCAAGGTGTTCCCCTCATCTTTTGGGGAGATTGCATTGGATTGGTTACACAAATTGCCGAAAGGAACTGTGAAAAGTTGGGAAGGCCTGGCCGAGATGTTTGTGGCCAAGTTCGTTACGAACAAGTTACAGCCACTAAGGGTAAACTCCCTGATGGCTCTGAAAATTGGCGAGGGTAAAAGCCTCAGGGCTTATGCCAAAAGGTATTATGAGGTGTTCAACCGAATACGAGGATGGAACCAGGAGTTGGCGGTTGTGTCTTTTAAGAACAGCTTGGAGGATGATTGCACGCTTCGAAAGTTGTTAGCAAAGACTCTACCAAAGAGTATGGAGGAGCTCATGGCAAGAATCAAGAAATATGCCAGAGCAGAAGAAGATATGCCGAGAACGAAGGCGCCGAAGCAAGAGAAGAGAAACGGCTCACCGAAGCAAGGTCGAGGTAATACAAGTTTTAATAGACAGGAAATAGGGTTGAGGGCTGCACAGCAGTCACCACTATGTTCCGGATACTGGTTTACAAAGTTCTGGAAAGAATCAGGAACCAGCCGTCTTATAAAGTGCCGAAGAAGATTCCTGGCGAATTTATGAGAAGAAGCCTTGGGAAGCACTGTGCTTACCATAATGAAGAGGAACACTTGACTCAGGGGTGCAAAGCCCTGAAGGCGCATCTGGAAGATCTGGTTAGACAGGGTCACTTGAGGGCCCTAGTAGATGAGGCCAGAATGAGGGAAGAGCAGGTGAGACTACCCTAGGCACTAGTAGCACCACCTCCACCACAACCACAGCAAGCAAAACCTCGGGTGATTTATGTGATCCACTCGAAAGTTAATGAGAATGATATACGAGGAGAGACCCATAAGGTAAAACACTTACAGCATGTGTGTCAGGTCTAACAAAAGAGGCCTAGAACAAATGAGTACCAAGGACTGATGGTGTCCTTTATTGAGGCAGACCTAGACATGGTGCAGCATCCACACAACGATGCTCTGGTGGTGACCCTCAAGGTTGGAGAATACCAGGTAAGGCGCATTTTGATCGACCAAGGCAACTTTTATGACATTATGTATGTCAGGTGTTACAAGGAGCTTAGTCTTCATCGCGATGATTTGGAGCAGTCCAACAGCCCAATGGTTGGGTTCAATGGAACGTCGACATGGCCCCTAGGGGCAATGAATCTGGAGGAGCAGGCGGGCACCAGAAAAGTAAGCATAGAGTTTACAGTAATTGACACCCCCTCCCCTTACAATATTATCTTGGGAAGGCCATGGTTGCACGCAATGAGGGTTGTTCCCTCAACATTGCACCAACTATTGTGGTTCCCAACGGAGCATGGAATTAAGGAGATCAGAGGGGATCAGGTGCAGGCAAAAAATTGCTCCATGGTAGCAATAAAATCCACCTGCAACGTGCGAGAGATATAAATAGTAGAAATTGAAGACGAGGACATGGAGGTCCTGGAGGACGTCAGCAAAGAATCGGCTGACAAGAGTGAGAAAGCCTTGAAGAAGATTCTATAAAAGAATATGAAGAAGAGCGCTTCTTCCTTCTCGACTCAAGTTTGGCCGAGAATGAGGAAAGAGAGTTAGAGGCGTTCTTACGGGCCAACATAGAAGTATTTTCCTGGATACCATACAAGATGCCAGGCATTGACCTCGAGGTCACATGTCATATGCTCAATGTAGACAGGTCGGCTAAACCAGTTATCCAGCGAGCAAGGAGGCCGACATTGATGCATGTTGAGGTAGTTGAGGAGGAAGTGGACAAACTGCTGGAAGCCAAAGCCATTCATGAGGTGAACTACCTTACTTGGCTGTCCAACACTGTGGTAGTGAAAAAGAAAAACAACAAGTGGAGGGTTTGTGTCGATTTCACCAGTCTGAATAAGGCTTGCCCCAAGGACAGTTTTCCACTGCCCAAGATTGATCAGTTAGTAGATGTCACTTCAGGGTATGGAAGGATGAGCTTCCTGGATGCTTACAGGGGATACCACCAAATAGCAATGTATCTTCCTGATGAGGAGAAGACTGCACTTATCACCCTAAAAGGGTTGTACTGCTACAGAGTGATGCCTTTCGGGTTGAAAAATGTAGGAGCAACCTACCAGAAGTTAGTAACCAAAATGTTTAGACATTTGATTGGCAAGACAGTAGAAGTGTACATTGATAACATGGTCGTGAAAACCAAAGAACCTGGGAATCATCTGGCCGACTTGAAGGTAGTTTCTGATATCTTGAGGATATATCGACTTCGACTCAATGCTTCGAAATGTGCATTTGGAGTCGGGTCTGATAAGTTTCTAGGATACTTGGTTACCAGAAGGGGCATTGAAGCAAGCCCGGATCAAATCAAGGCCATCATTGACTTGAAGAGCCCGACATCGGCAAAACAAGTGCAGATGTTGACCAGAAGGGCCGCAGCCTTGAACAGGTTTATAAGCAGAAGTTCGAATAAGTGTAAACCATTTTTAGTTTGTTAAAGAAGGCCACAGATTTTTTGTGGACGGAAGAGTGCGAAGTCGCCTTGGTCGACTTGAAAATGTACCTGACAACAGCTCCAATTTTGTCAAATCCAGTACCTGGAGAGGAACTGTTCTTATATTTAGCAGTTTTAGAGCACGCAGTGAATGCAGTGGTAATTAGAGAAGAGAATGGAGAACAAAGGGCAGTATACTATGTGAGCAAAACCCCAGCAAACGCAGAGATCAAGTACTTACCCCTGGAAAAATTGACACTAGCCCTGGTAATGGCTTCGAAGAAACTGAATCATTACTTCCAAGCCCACAAGATCATAATACTGATTGAACATCCTTTGAAGTCCCAGTTGCAGCAAGAAGATGTGATAGGTAGGGTAGCCAGATGGGCAGTAGTTTTGGGCCAATATGAACTGAAATTTAGGTTCAAAACAGCAATTAAGGGCCAAGTTTTGGCTGACTTTGTGGCCGAGTTCACACCTGATGCCATCCCACGTCAGACTCTGGTGAGCTGCGGCTTGGGATGTGTGACAACCCTCACTACTGTTTACTGATAACACCACTGATTAGTGCTAACCTATGATTAAGCATGTCAATTGATTGATTGACTGAATGTTCTGAACTGATTGATTGAATGTGCTAGTTTGAATGCAAATCTATCTGTTTGACTGTTAAATTATCTGTTCATGTTTTATGTTTTAAACTGTAAATTGAAGGCCTTATCGGCGGCCGAATCTGAAATTGATTAGTGTTTTGTGCTAATTAGGAATTATGGGATTTTATGGTAAATTTAATTGAAATTTGATTTGGAATGATTAAATTAGATTAAATAAAGCTAAATTGCAAGAGTTAAACTTATTTACCAAAATGCCACTTAGTGGCCTATCTCTACAATATTTGAGACTTAATCTACAACATTTCATCATCCCATTCTTGAGCCTAAAACCGACTAGAGTGAGAGAGTGAGAGAAATTGAGTTCAACTTGGAGGTTTTGCTTGGAAATTATAGGAGTTGAAGGATAATTTGCATAAGTGAGCTCCCATATCTTGCATTCAAGACCTAAGGTAGGACATTTACCTTATTGTTTATGAATTCAAGTAATTTTTGCATGGTTCATGGTAAATAGGAGCTTAAGATCATAAATTGGTTCAAGATTGTTGAATTAAAGCTTGTACCATGCATGCATGTGCACATCTTGAAATTTAAAGTTGTTTTCATGGGAATCCTTGCATGCATGCCCATATTAATGTCATAGTCCATGACTCCATCTTGATTTTGAAGGAATTGGCTCTTTGGAGAAAGTATTTGAAGCTTGAAGTTGATTAAATTCTTGCATGTTGCATGTTCATCATGTTCTTGAAATTATTGTTGAAATTGTGTTTTAATTGAACCACCCTTGGGTTTTGATTTTCCAAATTGATCTTTGCAACATGTAATATTATGGGTTTTAAAGTGTTTTCCAGAAAATTAGCCCAAGAGGATCGAATTTGATGCATTTAAGGTTGATTTTGAGCTTGAGGTTCAAATCTGGAATTTCCAGAATTTGGACTCACGCTCGAGCGAGGAACTCCATGCTCGAGCATACACTCTGGATCATGAAGTCCGCTCGAGCGAGAAAAGTGACGCTCGAGCGTGAAATTCGTGTATCCAGTACTTTGCATGTGTTTATAGTCCGCTCGAGCGAGATAGTTCACGCTCGAGCGAGGACTTGTGTCTCACGCTCGAGCGGGGGTCGAGGCCCATCGAGCGTGAATTTTGAGCATCCAGTATTTTTACTGTAGCTTGCAGTCCGCTTGAGCGACGAAAGTAGTGCTCGAACGAAGCTCCTTTGTCTGCATGTCCGCTCGAGCGTAGAAATCCATGCTCGAGCGAGACCCCTGTTTTCTGAAAATTTTGAAAAGTGTTTATAAGTACATCTTTGAATCCTCTTTCCATCCTAGGCATTCCTAGGGCATGTTTAAGGTATCTTAAGGAGGATATTGATGTAGAACCACACCGAGTCTAAGTAGGGACTAAGTCTTCGATTCCCAAGTATGTGACTTAGTGTGTGTTCATCCTGTAACTGTGTAGGGTTGGCATCCGAGGACGCGCACTAGCTTATCTGTATCCCATAACTCTGTGAGTAACAGTGTTGTAAAGATATGTTCAATAATGATTATCTTCTGAACAATTGAACTGTACTGTTTTCTGAAATAATACTGTTACTGAATGAATGATGTCCTATTTGTGAACTGTATTCGTGGCATCCATAGCAACCTACTGTTACTGTACTGTACTGCTACTGACACAGAGATCTCTGTCGGTTCCCATGTCTGGAACCACTACTGTTTACTGATGTGATGGCCATCAACTGACTGCTCGGTCTGTTAAGACCTACTGTATTGTTTGTTATTGGATGTACCACTTATGACTGCTATGATCGAATAATTGTTATACTGTTTAAATGACTGTTTTAAATACTAAAAGGACATTTATTTTTAACCTCTTTATGCATATGTTATTCACTGGGCTTTAGCTCACTGTTTATATATATATGTAGGTGTCCAGGCACCGGAACGAAGCTAGGAGCGTTGGGTCAAACTCCCTTTTGTCAAGCCAACCTTTGTGCCTCACTTCGAGGTTCCAGATCTGTTCAAGCTAAGGCTGTTCTTGGGGTGTCTCAGATTCACCCTAACTGTCTCTGTCATGTATAGACTGAGTGATCTTTTGTACTGTACTGTTATGGTGGGGATTTGGTTCCTAACCTGTATGCTTGTAAATGATGCATGTACATACCGTTTTATTCTGAATGTGCATATGTTGTAAAAAGTCTTTTTGTATACAGACTGTCACAGCTCATTGGACATCTTTTAATTACTGTTTTGGCTTCCGCCAGCCCCTGTACTCTGTATTACTGTCTTACTGTTAAGCAGGCCTTCGGTAATCTCGGATTACTGGCCGGTTACGGTACTAAACCCATAGGGGCGGGTTTGGGTCGTGACAGGATGCCCAGGAGAGCAAGAAGAAACCCAACTGGGGCGAAAAGCCCCACTCAAGCAAAATAGAAGAAAGAAGAGAAACCAAAGCCCTGCGACATCTACATCGGCGACTCCTTCCGCCTATTTGTTGATGGAAGTCCAAACCGTCAAGGAGCGAGGGCAGGAATAGTGTTAGTATTGCCAGATGGGCGAATGTTAGAGCAGTGTATTCGTTTGCGATTCAAGGCCTCAAACAATGAAGCAGAGTCTGAGACACTGATTGCAGGGTTGAAGTTAGCAGCAGCAATGGAAGCCCGAGATGAAAGAATGATAGCCCATGTCAAAGAAATTTTTAGACTGCTAGCATTATTCTAGGATTGCCGGCTACAACAGATTAGCCGAGATGATAACAGTTATGCCGATGCCTTGGCTAACCCAGCTAGTGCAATGAAATCAGGGGAGGCAAGAACAATAATGGTTGATTATTTGTGAGGCCCAAGTGTGGAACCACTAATCACAGAGTACGAAGCAATGTGTGTGGAGATGAGTCCAAGTTGAATGGATGCAATAGTGATGTTCCTTAAGGATGGCAAGCTACTGTAGGCAACCCATTTTTGACCAACCTCAAGACTTAGACGTCATCGCTTGTGCACTCGATGATTACGATTGCATTTGTTCACTTTGAGTGCCCGAAGTCCTCAGTGGAACGCCCTGTCTTTGAGCCTTTTAAACTTGTCCATTTTGTGCTTTGTTTTGGACCAAAACCTTGTTGTTTCAAGTCTGGAACTTGTGGTGACCTATCAGCCACCACCATAGGCTGTTGGCCATGGCTCATGGTTGTCGGCCACCAATGTCTTTTTCCAGATATTTGTTGATAACTGTGACAGCTGTTAGCACACTGAGCTGCATCTCCTTACATGTGTATGGTAAGATGTTTTTAAGCTCAAGGCTTGTTTTTCTATATATATGGGGGTTCCTCCCCCATTTTTGAGGGTTAGAAAATTTGGAACCAAATTCTCTTTCTCTCTCTTTCGACTTCTCTTTCTCTCTCTTGTAATTTTACACACATTTGCTCACAAATCCTACACTTTTGCCTATACACCCTTGATAGAAGTTGCTAGTCTTTGGGATGAGGTAGCTTGGGACTTGTTTTGCGCTCTAGGAGGAGGTTTTGGCTTGGATTATTGGCCAAATTATGTCTTGGCTTCAAGAGATATAACACTCTCTCTTTATACTTATTTTGTACACTTGCTTTGCCATCCTTTTCAATTGTTTTGAGGCTGATTTTGAACTGTAAAAAGCTCTATTTTTATGGCTTAAAAGTGTTGGTTTGAGGCCATTTTCAATTAAGGGGTGATTCACCCTTCTTGCTTCTTAATTTGTAAAGTTTTTGTGCCTTTGTTCACCACTTTCAAACCACTTTTTTTGGGCCTTTTAACCACTGAATTTCAGAGGTTTTTCAGTGGCAAAAAACTCATTTTGAAGTCCAAAATTGGAGGGGTTAGCCTTCCCTTCTTGTGTCTTGTTTGCATACCTAGTTAGCCTCATGTATTAGCTTGATGTTTTAGCTTTTTGTGGCTCAAGTCCAGCATGTTTTACACTCTGTTTTGAACTGTTTTGGCTGTTTGGTACCTTTTGAGTCTTGTTTTACATAGTTGTAGTGTAAGTTCTTTCACTAGCTTGGTGTTTTAAGGCTTTAACTACTACTTGTTTGAGTTGATTGCCATGTTTTAGTGTTTTTTCTCACCTAATTTCAGCATTTATAATCTCTGCAATCTCTTTCATTTCTTCACTTTTCATTTGCTTTGAAGGTTGTTTCAATCTTAGGGTTGTTTAAGCTTGAGATGGAAGCTCATGCTTAATGGTTTAATCTTCCTTTGAGAATTCATTACCAAATGCATGAAGCTTCTCTCATGTCTTAAACTATCCCTTGGATGACACTTCTTTCATCCTAGAAGACACTCACCAATGGACTAATTAATTAAAAATGATTTGGTAACTAAAATGTGTAAACAAAAGTGGCAAGTAAAAGAGGCAAGATAAGCATTCTTTTGTATTGTATTGCATTGCATGTGTTCAAATCGGACGTTAGTTTGAACACAAGGAAAATGGAACATTTCATACTCAAAAGTGATGAGATGTGCCATTTTCCTAGGTCTCCATTGCCCTTGATCATGCATGATAGGGGGATGGTCATTTGAGTCTTGTTTTGCATTCAACTTTTACAAACTTGGTTCTTTGACCATCATGCAATGAAATTGCTGGGTTGATGTTTTGAGAGCCAAGAGTGTCACTCCTGTGAGCTTGTTTGATTGTAAGGAGGGTAATAATACAAAAAAAACCTTCAAAAGTACACTGTTTTGCTCTGTTTGCTCTCTGTTGCAGTAATGAAGTCCAAGCCAGTGGTGGCTGACGGCCACCACCAGTAGCCGACCAGCCACCATTGTTGGCCGATCGACCATCAGCAGTGGCCAACCGGCCCCCCTGTCGGCCACCAATACAAATTCAACAGTGTGCTCCTGAGACAAAACAAAGTTGATCTGGAAAAGGAGAAAGTGTAAGTGCTTATGTGCAAACAGAGGCGTTCAGCAGCAAAACAGTGACCTTTCGGGTGGAAATCGAGCACAAGCATGAGCCTCCCTTGCATTTCAAGCTTATTTAACATTTAAATATCTAGCTTAAATACATGTTGTAATTAATTAGTTGTAGCTAATTAAGAGTTAGTTAGTTTAACTAGTTATTTGATTTCGTTTTGTAATTAGTTAACTAGAATAGCTAATTAATTTGAGTTTTGCAATAATTAGTTATCTTAATTAGCGTAGCTAACTAGTTAACTTATTCATTCAGACCCTCCTTCGCGAGGGTGTAATGTTGTAATAAGTGTGTGTGCGTGTGTGTATGTTTGTCCAACCCCACGTCTTTTTCTTTTTATTTACCATCTTTTGATGGTTAGTTTAAGGACATATTTCAAATTAGCATACCTTATACTTGCATCCATTCATTTGTATTGCATGCACCGAGGCTCGACGCATCATTCAAACTACATTGTCATTTCAATACTTATTTGAATACGTGTTTAACCGCATGTTGTTCAAATTGCTTCATATGCCATATTAGTAGCCGAGCCTATTAATTGCATTATTGCATGTGTTACATAAGGCATTTTGTATAGTTAGGAATCATGCATATTTTACTAACTCATATCTTCTTAGCTTGAAGTACTAGGTGAGTTTTTACGCTTCAGCATACTTGCATAAGTGTGAATGTTGCCATGATTAGCATGCTTGCCATGAGGCTATGTGTTCACTTGCTAAACTGCATGAATGCCTGTGGATGAAGGCTTGTTGTTTGAATTAGAACGATTCAATAAATGCGCGTTTTTAAACCCACTTTGTTGAGTGGCAAATCATGTTTTAAGCCCACTATATTTGGTGGCAAATCCGCAATCTTTAAGCCCACTTGAGGTGGCAAATTCAAACCATTTTCGTAAACAAATATGAGTTAAATTGTTCCAAGCCTTGCAAACTAGTCTATACTTGCTTGTGTGCATCACATAGTAATGCTAGCCTAATAACCGAAACAAGAACACATAATATTTATATATATCATATCATGATTAGTAGAGGCCAATCTTTGATCGGGGAAGCGGGGGTGCTCAATTCATGACCTTCCCCTCTCGTAGCTAAGTTCCCGAGCCAAGGCAACTTTGGTGATGACGGACACATGGCCTTCGGCACGAGTCAGGGTTTCCTAAATTTCTCCAAAAATAAAATATTTAGGTGGCAACTCTGTATCTGAAAAAACAGTCCATTTTTTGCATTTTTGATCCTAAGATCAATTTTTTCAACGATTTGTCAGATTTGAACTCTTTGGTGATTATCAGTTTCACATTGCACTTGTGAAATTAGATTCAGAACCACGTGAGTCCAAACTGTAGGGCTTTCTTTCGAACCTTTTGAAAGGGAGCGTGAAAAATGTGAGCCACAGCTGCCAAATGACCGAAAAGAGGCACATAAGTCTAGATTGAAGTCGGCCAAGTTCAGCCTAACAACAGATAGCCATCTCTACAGGAGATCCTTTACTGGTCCCCTTTTAAGATGTGTATATCCCTTCCAAGTTGAAGACTTCTTGCATGAAATACACGAAGGATATGTGGAAGCCATACTAGGGGCGGATCACTTGCTTATAGGGCCATTACTCAAGAGTACTGGTGACCCTACATGCAGAAGGATGCTGAAGCCTACGTCAGAAAGTGCGAGAAGTGTCAAAGGTTTGCACTTTTGATACATCAACCAGCAGCAGATTTGAACCCAGTATCCAACCCTTGGCCATTCGCCTAATGGGGCATGGCTATTGTTGGACAACTGCCCCAAGCAACTGGGGAAATGAAGTTTCTACTAGTAGTAACTGATTACTTTATAAAGTGGGTAGAAGCTGAACCCCTTGTGAAAATTCGAGATAGTGATATGAAGAACTTCATATGGAAGAACATCATCACCAGGTTTGGGATTCCAAGGGCAATAATAGCAGACAATGATACATAATTTGACAGTAAGCTAATCAAAAGTTTTTGTGCAAAGTACAAAATCAAGAACTACTACTCCACTCTAAGTTTCCCTCTGAGCAATGGCCAGACAGAAGCATCCAATAAGATTATCTTGGATGGGATTAAGAAAAGGTTGGAAGAGTTACCCAATGTGCTTTGGGTATATCGGACTACGTCTAAAAGATCAACTGGTGAGTCTCCTTTTGCCATGACTTATGGCACTGAAGCAGTTATCCCACTGGAAGTCAGCATCCCTGGGATCAGAACCCACGGAGTAGAGAATGGGACTAATGAGGCACTCTTGGCCCGAGATCTAGACCTGCTGGAGGAGAAAAGAGAGAGAGCAGCAATTCGATTGAGGGCATACCAGTAACAACTTACTAGGGCTTACAACAAGAAGGTTAACCCAAGAGAGTTTAAGGTTAGGGACCTCGTCCTGAAAATAGTCGTCGGCAGCAAGAAGAATCCCAGGGAGGGAAAACTTGGCCCAAACTGGAAAGGGCCTTATAAAATTATCTCGGTTGCCGGCAATGGGGCATATCGGCTTGAAGACACTGAGGGCAAAGAGTTGCCAAGACCCTGAAACACTTGCAATTTGAAGTTTTTTTATCATTAGTTTTTTGTTTTTCGAAGTTTATGTCATAATTTTATTAGCTAAAGTAGTAATAACATGCTAATTTGATTTTTAAGATTTTTAAATTTGTGCGACAGAACTGACCAGTCCTATGACAATGTTTCTAAATGAAACATGACGAATAACTTAGACTTATTATATGGCAGAGTTGAATTATACTTGCATATAATAGAGTTGAACTAAGTTGGCGATGTTTCTGAATGAAACATAACGAATAACTTAGACTTATTATATGACAGAGTTGAATTATACCTGTATCTAATAGAGTTGAACTAAGTTGGTGATGTTTCTGAATGAAACATGACGAATAACTTAGACTTATTATATGGCAGAGTTGAATTATACCTACATATAATAGAGTTGAACTAAATTGGCGATATTTCTGAATGAAGCATGACGAATAAATTAGACTTATTATATGGCAGAGTTGAATTATACCTGCATATAATAGAGTTGAACTAAGTTGGTGATGTTTCTGAATGAAACATGATGAATAACTTAGACTTATTATATGGCAGAGTTGAATTATACCTGCATATAATAGAGTTGAACTAAGTTGGCGATGTTTCTGAATGAAGCATGACGAATAAATTAGACTTATTATATGGCAGAGTTGAATTATACCTGCATATAACAGAGTTGAACTAAGTTGGCGATGTTTTTGAGTAAAGCATGACGAATAAATTAGACTTATTATATGGCAGAGTTGAATTATACCTGCATATAATAGAGTTGAACTAAATTGGAGATGTTTCTGAATGAAGCATGACGAATAACTTAGACTTATTATATGGCAGAGTTAAATTATACTTGCATATAATGGAGTTGAACCAAGTTAAATTAACCTAGACTTTGCCATGTCGGCAGAGTTAAAACTCAGAATGGAACTAAGTTTGCTTTAGTTGGATTAACAAAGGAACCAAGGTTGAACACCTCGGTTAGTCTTTGTTTGAATCTAACTTTGGCGAAAGACTATAAACGCATAATGTGAACTTAAGTGGAACTTAGGTTCACATTAGGGGGCAGAGAGCAGGAATGATAAATAAACTTAAGAGCTTGGGACTTGTTTTGAAATTTTTTTAAAAAATTTAGAAGTTAAAATGGGCTTAACACTTGTTGAAATTTCAGAGAAATTTACAAGTTGGAGTTAGTTGAGGTAATTATGAAAGAAGTATCTGAGGTACATATTACCTAAGATGACCAACCAAGTTGCCAAGTTTGGAAAGGTTGGAAGGGTGAGATCTTGACAAAAGACAACAAGTGAAAGTAAAGAAGCAATACTTGACTGAATAAGTTTAAAGAAACAACACTTGTAAAAAATATTTCGAAATATTTTTTAAGTGTTAGTCGAGGTGTTTTAAGTGTTGACTGAGACAAAAAGTCAATATTTATATCCGAGGTACTTTATCTCGAAGTGATTGCACAGTTAAGGTGTACTTTGAAGAAGTAGAAAATATTCTAAGTATGGAGAAACATATAAACATGCAAGGCATAAAGAGAAAAACAATAAATATATATACACCTAGCCAAAGGAAAGCATGCATTCATAGAAGAAACTATTTCAAAGACAAAGGCACTTCGGCCTGGCCAAGGAAACTACTTGTTCAAATTACAAACAAGCACATTGGCCAAAGGAAAAGTAAAATAACTCAGATAGCAAAATGTTGCAACTGTTCAAAAAGTAAGAAGAAAAAGTATAAAAGGGGAAAAATCCTAAGTTCATGCATCTCCGACATTTTTTGTAGTCTGCCTTACCTCAGCAATTGGCATTGTGTCAGCCTCGACAGGCAGCTAGGCAGACCTTTCAGCTTGGATCTCGGTGTCGATCTCACGAAGGGTATCATCTAGGCTCTTATTGGCAATCTCGATCTCGGCCTCGGAAGTAGTTTTTTGAACCTCATCCTCGTCATCCTGAGTCAAGTCTAGGATTTGCTCATTTAGAGTTGGGGACTTGGTCCCAGCAGAACCCTTAGCACCACCTTCGACCTTGGCTTCTTCTTCCCTCTCAGTCTCATCCTCATCCTCAGACTGGCTTGGAGCGAGAGGGAATAACATGACAAGTCGACTTTTGTCCCAGAGAGGCGAGTCCTCGGGGATGGACAACTCATTCAAACCAGCCATCCGGCCAAGGGTGTAACCCTTGTTGTATGCCTGTTTGACTTAATTTTTATATTCATCACGGATGTTGGCTGCTGTTTTGGCATAGGCCTTCTCATCCGTCACCTTTATCTTGGCCGCCTTGGTAGCAAGCGCCGCTTGTAGTTCTGTTTGGGCTTGGGCCTCTTTATCCTTGGATTCTTTTGCCTCGGCCTTGGCTACCTCAACAACGTTCTCGGCAGCCTCAGCACAATCCTCAGCTTTGCTTTGGGCCAATTGGACAGCTTTGGCCTGATCTAACAAACTTCGGATTCGAGCCTCGACTTGATTAAGCGAAGCAAGGAGCATGGCGGCCTCCTTAGTCTTCTTGGTCAGCTCCTTCTTGAACTCCTCGATCTTGACCGTAAATGAGTGACCCTGCTGAATGGCCTGTAATAAGGAAAACAGAAAACTTTAGTTAAGTATAAATAGAAATTATGTTGGGACAAAAAGAAAACAAGCATGAAAACTTACCAAAACACAATGTTGCATCATCAGAGCATAGTTCTCATATTCAGTCAGCTCGGCCATTCGGTTGATGTCAGCCGGTAAAAGAACAGCGGTAGAGATAGCGGTACCGACTTCAACACTATCAAGGGCGCTGTCCCCGGCCAGTAAAGGTCAGTCCCCAACCATGAAAGTCGTGGCCCAGAGTGAATCAGATTGGAAAACATCGGGATGAGTTGTGTCTTCAGACCTCGGTTTCTTGGAAGAAGGCTCACCGGACGCTTCGACCTCAGCAGGCCTCTTGTCGGCGAAGACTGATTTCTCGATCTCGGCCAACTTTGATATTGGCACGGTATCCTCTTATTCAACTTCAGTGGTAGTGGGTTTAGCCTTAGCCCTTTTTACCGTCTTGATTTTGGGCTTGGGTTGAGTCTGAGAAGGTGAAGAAGAGTGGACCGACACCACACTGGGGATGTCGGCAAGAAGGTTGTCAGGGATAATTTTCGTACGACCCATGTCGTCGGCGGTAGCGACAATGGTGACCTTGGGGCCGAAATGGATAGCTGAAAGGGTAATCAGAGGGTTGGATGGGTCAATCACCGGTACGTTAGAACCACAACATTTGTGGCTTTGAGTTCTCCCAGCGGAATGTTGGCAGGAGCTCGGCAACGGCGCTGACGCTAGTCTAGAGGAATCAGTTGGGGGGTAGAAGTAGATGGTTGCCCTGCTGGATTGGAGGTTGAGGCTTGATCTAGCCTAGGTGATGAAGTAGCAGAGGGAGTTGTGGTAGAGGATGGAGATTTGCCCTTTTTAGGGACGTCGGGCAGTGTACGTTGGGATGAAGTTGAGGAGGACTGGAGCCTTGCGCACTTCAATGGGCAAGCTGAGAAGACACACCAAATCCTTACTTGGCACGTAGTATTGGCGAAAGTCCTTTTCAAGCTGAGGAAGGGCTGCAAAAACACAAAGAGAACATTAAAAACAGAAAGATAGTTAGGTAAGGCAACAGAAAAATGGACTTTGGGAGAGGACTGTAGACATCCCATTTTTGACGACCCTTACGACTTGGACGTCATCACTTGCACACCCAATGATGAGTGTATATGCTTGTCAAGTGCTTAAAGTCCTTAGTGGAATGCCACAACTTTGAGTCTTTCAAACCTTGCACTCCTATTGCCCTGTTTTGGACCAAACCCAGTGATTTCAAGCCTGCAACCCTTGGTGGCCTGCTGGCCACTACTTTGGGTTACCGGTCATCACTCTTGGTTATCGGCCATTGATGTGGCCTGCCGGCCACCTTGATACCAGTGATGGTCGGCTGGCCACCAATGTCTTTTGCAGATATTTTGTGACAGTTGTGTCAGTTGTTTGTACAGATGCTTGCATATGCTCCCACGTGTATGGCTGGATGTTTATGAGAGAAATTCAAGTTTTCTATATATAGATGACCCCCTCTCATATTTGGAGGTTAGAAAAATTTTGGAGCAAAATTTTTTCTCTCTCTCTCTCTTACAAATTTCTTAACCTTTGCTTGCATATCCTTCACCTTTGCCTATACACTCTTAACCAAACCTCTCCATCTTTGAGTTGAGGTATCTTTAAGCTTTGTTTGAGCTCTTGAGGATGTGTTTGCCTTGGTTTATTGCTTGGAATTGGTTCTCCTCTTCAAAAGGTATAATGCTTTGCCTCTTTACTTGTTGTATCTACTATTTTTCTTACTATTTTCAAACTGTTTTTGGGTTGTAAAACCTCTATATTTTTGGGCTGAAACTTGGGTTCTAAGGCCAATAAAGGTTGAGGGGTGGTTTACCTTTCTTTATACCTTGTTTTCAAGGCCTTTACCCTTGTGTTTCCCACCTTTGCACTATCTTTTTTTGAGCTTTTAAACACTGATTTTTAGAGCTATTTTAGTGGCTAAAATTATGGTTTGAAGTCCAAAATTGGAGGGGTTAGCCTCCCCTCCTTGTGTTTTGCTTACTAGTCTAACATGCTTCATGTTTTAGCATATTATTCTAGCTATTTTTGTCTTAATTCCAGCATGTTTTAGGACTGTTTTTAGACTGTTTTAGGACTGTTTGTAAGTGTTTGTTGCATTTGAGCTTTGTTTTGCATACTTGTAGTGTAATTGTCCTCATGAGTTTGGTGTTTTAGGCCTTAGACACCATCTTATTTGAGTTGATTGCATTTATTTATGGCTTTTCATACTTGTGATCACTCTTAATCACCTCTGCAACCTCCCTTCTTTCTTGGCTTTTGTTTTGTTTTGAAAGTGGTTTCAAATTACTTGTTTGTTTAAGCATGAGATTGAGATGTCATGCTTAATGGTTTAATCCCTTTGGGGGTTCATTACCAACGGTATGATGTTTCTTTCATGCCCAAAGCAACTCTTGGGTTGAGCCTTCTTTCTATTAGAGGACTTGAATTCACCTTTGGACTCAATTTATTAAAGAATGGATGGTAATCTAAAATGAAGTAATAAAATTGAGGCTAAAAAAGGTGCAAGATAATAACTTGTTTGCGTTCAATCGGATGTTAATTGAACCCTTGAGTCTTGAGTCATTTCAAACTCATTAGTGATGAAAACAGTTCAAGATTCATTGTCAACTACTCCCCTTGATCTTTCATGATAGAGAAGTGGTTTTTGAGTCTTGTTTTATTGCATTTATTGAACTTGCATACTTTGGTTCATAGGCCATCATGCAATGAAGTTGCATAGATTGATGGTTTGTAAACCCAGCTTACAACTCCTTTGATTTGTTCATGATAAGAAGGGATAAATTGTGCAAACAAACCCTTGAGAATACACTGTCTCTGCTCTATTTGCTCTCTGTTGCAACAGGGAAGTTCTGCTATCAGTGGTCGGCAGACCATCTTTTGTGGCTAATAGGCCATCATCAGTGAACGGCAAGCCCTCTGCCGGCCACCAATGCAAAATTCAGCAATGTACTCCCTCAGCAGAACAGAGTTGGTCTGGAGGTGGAAATCAATGCAAGTGGTCTACTATGCAACAGAGACATTTAGCAGCAGAAACATTGACTTTTCGGGTGAAAACTGCATTCATGCATGAGTCCTCCATTGATCCTGGGGATCCGCATTGTAACAATATTAGTGTTGTGCTTGAAGTAGTGGCTTTGTAAATTAATTAGTTAGAATAGCTAATTTGTCTCATGTAATTATTTTAATTAGCTATAATAGTTAATTAATTCGGTTTGTAATAATTAGTTAAGTAGTTTAGCTATTTATTCATTTCGTTTTGTAATAGTTAATTAATTAGCTTAGCTAGGTAATTAGTTAGCTAGTTAGTTTATTTGAACCCTCCTGTGTGAGGGCGCAAACTTGTAATAATGTGCATGTCTTCCAATCCCACGTCTTTCTCCATTTTATTTAACTGTTTACGATGGTTAGTTTAGGGCATCATATTTTGTTTAGCATACTTCATGTTTGCATCCACTTGCTTTGTATGCACCGAGGCTCGATTTATCATTCTAACTTGCATTGTTAGTTTAAAACTTCTTTAAATATGTGCTTAGACCGCATGCTATCAAATTACTTCACATATCATGTTAAGTAGCCGAGTCTAGTAATTGCATATCGCATGTGTTGCATTAGTCATATTGCATAAGTTGGAATCATGCATTTTTCTAACTTTATCATCTTTTTGGCTTGGAGCACTGGGTGAGCCTTTACTTGCTTTAACATACTGCATGTGTGTGATTGTTGCCATGATTAGCATGCTTGCCATGAGACTAAGTGCTCAAATGCTATAATTGCTTGAATGCTTGTGGATGAAGGCTAGTTGCTTGAATTGGAATAATTTGAGTAATGTTCATATGCGATCACTTTTTTTAAGTGGTACATATTCAAAAAAAAAAAATTGCAAACAAACATGAATCAAGTATTCCAAATCTTGCAAGTTAGTTTATACTTGTGTGTGTGCGCATCACATAGTAATGCTAGCCTAATAAATCGGAATAAAAGCATATAATGTAAATAAAATTCATATCATGATTAGTAGAGGCCGATCTTCAATGGGGCGAGCGAGGGTGCTTAATTTATGACCTTCCCCTCTCGTACCTAAGTTCCCGAGCTGAGACAATCTTAGTGATGATGGACATGTGGCCTTTGGCACGAGTCATGGGTTTCCTAAATTTTCCAAAAATATTTAGGTGGCGACTCTATATCTAGCAAAGCAGTCCATTTTTGGCAATTTGATTCAAATCGATTTTCCAAAAGATTTGCTGGATTTGGGCTCTTTGGTGTTTATCTATTTCACATTGCACTTTTGAGATTAGATTTAGAACCGCAGGAGTCCGATACTGAAGGGCTTATTCGTCTTCCGAAAGGGGGCACGAAAAGTCGAGCTACAGGGACTAGATTCTTACCCTTGTCATCCCTAAAAACTTCACGGCGTAAGGGGAAGAGATGGAGTTCATTATCTAGCGCGAACTCCCAATTGCCCGAGACAATTAGGTAGTCATCTGCCGCGTCCTTATTAGAATCTGGGATATCGACTATCAGCTTGTATTGCGTAGATCTCGGCTTGAGGTAGTAGGTGTAGCCTTTGAGGGTTTTTAAGCTACACATAGTGTAGCAGTACTGGATATCAAAGAGGGTAATTCTGGCATTTTGCCAACGTGCTAGTTCGGCAATGCCATTGATGATTCTAAAAGAGTTAACGGCTAGCTGCATGGGATTGAGTTTATAATAGTGGAAAACTTCCCTAAAGAGGATATCTAGGGGAAACCTAACTCCTCCTTCAACAATAGAGACAATTGGGAATGACATATAATCCTGGCCAGGCATAATTGAGTTGTCCTTCCCAGCTAACCTCAGATGGACATCGGTTGGGATGGAAAACTCTTGCCGGAAGTACTCTAGTTTGGTTGGGTTGTCTACTTTTCACCTGAACATACCTATGATGTCGGCTTAGTGAAGATCGGTGCAAAATTTCAAAAAAGAATGGTTGATATGTGTTTAAAGACCTCGGCTAAACCCTAAACTGGCACTAGAGCTAGGGTTTTTGCAGATCCAAGGGGAGGTTGTTTCAGTTTTTCCTAAGTATTTGGTTTCTAGGCAAATCTCAAACCTATGATCTGTGCAAATGAACAAAGATTCGAAGGCAGAATCTAGAAACAGAGCAAAAAGACCAGATAAGAAATATAATTCAAAAATCAAGATTGAAGCAAAAAACAGATATACACACCCAAAACTTCAAGTCACTGGGTGAGTGTGTGAAAAACAGTACACGAATTCAAGATTCAAAAAATAGAAATGATGACTAGAACATAAAGATGGAAACGACATACAACAACAAGTCTAAATGCAAGGCAACAACAGACAATGTGCACAGATAGCAGATTTGAAACAAATCAAAAATAAAAAACTGAAATTAAAGAGAAAGAAGTTGTGTAACTTACTGAATAAGGCCGAGAACAAAAACGCCGGAGTAGGGCGTGCCGGAGTTAGACAATGCCTTAGATTGAGGAGGAGTAATAGAGAATTCACTGGAAAAGGCAGTTGCAGAGCTTTGAAGGTTCGAAAATAGAGGATTTTTTAGCGAGAGAAAGTCTAAGTGCGAAGAAAGAACGAGAGAATGTGAAGTGAGAAAACGAAGAGAGAGAGAGAAAGAGAGTTTTTGTTAAAAACTGAAAGGGCAGCAAAAGGAAATGAATACACCTTAGACGACGTGTCTGTCAAGCGGCGTGTGTAGAAGCGACGCAATCTGATAATGCATGTTAGGTACGAACCAATGAGAAAAGGACGCGTGGCGGAAACAGTTGAAAAAACCGTGCGTGACAGCTCATACGCAGATAAAACTCTTGGAGTTCTTGATTTAATGAAGCAAAAACTTCGGCTGGAGGAACAATCTCAGTTGAAGAACTCAAAGGACTTAGTTCTTGGTTCTTGGTCATTGATAAAGATGGACAGTTGAGTACTGGGAACTTGAAACCGATGAGTCATGATCTCGGTCGAATTTTAACTGACATAATATATGAATATGCGATGTAGGTTCCATCACCTTAGGTTGCCGAGGTAATAGAACCTAGGGGGCATTTGTGAGACATATTTTGAGAGTAACAACATGTGGCCAAGGTGACGCTGAAGTGTCAACCGAGGTGCCACGTGGCCTGGTCTTGATACCGAGGTGATCTTGGCTAGGCCGAGGTTATTTGCGGAGATACCGAAATCCAAGACGAGCGGATAAGGGACAAGAGTCCTAGAACAAGGGAGGATCTCAGTCTGGATAAAAATAAAGCTCTTAGGGAGTTTATCCCTATCTAACTGAGAGTCCAGGATGAACGTTGAGCCTGAGTCCACTGAAGTTAGGGTTCTACAGGGATCAGGTCAGTACTGGCTATAAAAACAGGGCACCCCCGTGGGTCGGAGGTATATGTGATATACTATGAGCAATAACTCCTTTCTTGTGAGTTAAGCACAATTTGTTATCTTTGAGAGATATTTGATTATTGACTTGAGCGTCGGAGTGCCCCTGGTGGATAAACTACAGTCGGATTCTTATCTTTCTGTGAAAGGTTGTTCGAGCTTAATCTATTCTGTCGGTACTCTCCAGTTGAATTCCTCCTTTGGTTGTGTGGTCAGAAATCAGCACCCACAACATCTATAACCACCCTACTGCTACTTCACATCACCATAAAGACACCATTCTATCTTTATATTTCTCATTCCTCACCATATCACCACTTCTTTCTTACACACAGTTACCCATCCATCTTCTTTCCATAATCATCTACCGTTACTTTTCACCAATACCCAACCACCATTTTATCTTCTCTCATCAGACAATCACCTTACTACTATTTATCTTTTCATGCCGTTGTTACTTAACACCCCTTTTTCTCTCTTCTTTAGTACCTTCATCAACACTCAGACACACACACTACTGCTATTATCATTAACTTTTAACCACCCACTACTGCCATATTAACTCCCATTCAACCGCTCTCCATCACACCCATGAACACCTCCATTGCATCTAACCCATTTCCATTACACAACTAAAACCTTAAAAATGTATCGAAAGACATCAAAGATCGAAGATGAAGCCAATGGTTGCCGTTGTCATCAAAGAAATCTTTAGGGAAGACATCGAACATTGAAGGTCATCATTGAAACTCGTTTGAACTGAAGGTCTACATTATCAAGATCTAAAACTGAGGGTCATCGTCGTTGTTGAATGTCAAAGTTTGTCAAAGTTCATCTAGTTGATAAACAACAGGCTAGTGGGATTAACCCATACTAATGGAGCTAGGTGTAATTATACCAACTACATATGGAAATCTGTTTAATTTACCTAATTACAAAAGATGAAAGTAAAATGAGTTTTGAAGCTTGAGATGATGGGACCATAGACCTTGAAAACACATGTTCATGCGGACATTTCTTTTTCTATTTCTTTTTTATTTTTATTTTTTTGTGTAAATTATTTCAACCATTTTACGGTTTGAAAAAAAATATATAAAAAGGTTATACAAATTTAATATAATTATATATATTTTTCTTTTTAATAAGACTAATGTGACTTTAATAATACAAATAGTGTGTAAATATAAAGTTAATCAAAGATATATATAGAGCCAATTACACTACTAGTCCCTACAGTTTGCAGCATGTGTAATTTTAGCCAATAAAGTTTCAATTGTCTCAATTTTAACCCGTAATTTTAGATTTTGCATAAATTTGGTCCAATTGATAGCATGATTAGGGTTTTTAACAAAATTTTTTTGTTCAATTGGTTGTGATTAACTCACTGTATTGATCAGATTTATAATTTTGTTCTTAAAAATATGACACATGACGCTCATGTGCTCATTTGTCATAAAAAAATGTTAACAATATTGAACAATTGGAGACAAAATTAAAAATTCTTGTTCAAAATTGATCTAATTGAATTTATAAGGATTAAAATGACACGAGTCAAAATATAAATACTAACAGTGTAATTTACCCATATATATATATGTTAGTGCGAAAAAAAAGACATTATTATTTTTACGTTAGTTATATTTTTAGTAAAACGAATTTAAGCCTCAGTCAAATTATTGTATTTATGAGATCCAACCAAATTAGATGATACTGAAAATAATATATATATATATACCTAAAAAAAATAGAAACATAAAAAAATTTAAAAAAAAAAAAGAAAAGAAAAGAAAAGAAAGAAGTAAACTTTTAGAAGCTTTTTTCGCAAAATTTAACTTACTTTCTTCTTTAGCACATAAAAAATAAAAAATAAATAAATAAAGCAATTTATTTTAAAATTTTAAGACCATCTAATTTAGACTGGCCTAAAATAAAAAGTAGAAAATTGAGGTCACCAATAAAATGGGAGTAAGTTCTATATACATTTTTTTTTTCTTCGAGCAAGCATTAAATACAAGATTAGCCGCCAAGTCCCGCCTTTCTGGGAAGACCCCTTTCTGGGAAGACAACACATGAATTAATTATTATTTTTTTTTTTTAAAAAAAAAAAATCACTGAAAACAGAAATAAGTACTCGTGGTAGTAATAATAATAATAATACAATAAATAATGTATAAGAGTATCTCTATCAAAACAATTAAATTTTTAGTTAAATTTTAACTAAAAATCTATTTTTTTATTTTAGCTAATCATCTTTTTAAATATATTCTTCAGCAAACTCTCTATTGTTTATTTTATTTGTTGAATCATCTTTCTCTAATTACATGTAGCTAATGGTTTGATATTTAACTAAAATAACTAGTCAATAATTGAGTTTGATGAAATGTGTTTCTATAATTTTGTGCTATAAAATATCCAAAAAAAAGTTCTAATGAGCTTGATAATGATGCTCTAAGTTGGTACCACAAGAAGATTGGGGAGCAAATAATGTTGTATATATTGTATAAATTAAATAAAATAAACAGATTCATAATTAATTAAATTTATATTACAGAACAAAAAATGAAAAATCTCACTCATGCTAGAGATTACATTTTGATGAACAGAAATATTTAACAGAATGAGACATAGAAATAAAATAATTAAGGAAACAAACCGAAATTTGTGTAATACCATAGTTTCCTTAAACGCCTCACCGTGGGTGCTAGAGAGGTGTCGGCATTTGTCTCCCATGATATAATGGTATAAACCAGCTAACGCATAAACACTTTCTATTTAGTTTCGGCAAACTAACAATGGCGCACTCTCTCACACAAGAAAAAACATAAATTGGCAGACTGACTGTATAATATGGAGGCAAAAAATTCTGTGTTGAAACCAAGAAAAATGGCTTCCTTTTATACACATTGGGAAATAGAGGAGGAGTCTCCCAGCCATGAAGGCTGATAGGAAATGTACCCATTACTCCTGTAAAATTGATGGTAAATAAGTGTATGGTTTACACACTCTATATATACACGTGTATATCTGCAACTACCAAACAAATTTCGCCCAAAAAGATTAGATTAATGGATCACCAATCCAGCCTAGTCCAGCCCAAACCTAACCCAAGCCCCACGGATCACGGACCAGAACTCCACTCTATCCCGACAGCACGCGCACGTACATGACAATTTTTGCATAACTAATTTGGACCATAATTTTGGCTCAAACCCATCCTTGAAAAATTCATAACTCTCTTCTTTCAAAAAATTTAGATACTCCAAAAAACTCATGCCCTTACCAAAATCTTAAAATTTAAGTACCTAATAAAATTTTCCTTTACAATCAATATAAAATTAATAGTTATACACAATTCTCAATACCTCATTCATGAGACCAACTTTATGAGACAATTTCTCATTCAATTCTTAATGATTTTTTGTTATTCTTTTTGTGGTGTAAAATTTTTGTTACAAAGAATCTAAATCCATTTGATCTCACCTCAACCATTGGTTAAGACCTATTTTAATTTCACATTAAAATCACTATAAAACCTTTTTTTTTCCCAACAAATAACACTCGTCACCGGGTCAGACACCTCGTTCATGCCCGCCTTTGTTTGGTAGGAACAGTTAGTCGCAGATTAGCTTGGTTTCTTGTCTTATAGACACAATAATCACCCATACCACGTCCAAACAGGGGACAAGTCCTCCAACATAATAATTGCAGAGTTTTGCTAAAATAAGAATGTTATTTTTCATTAATTTCCTTCATCATTCCTGCAAACTCAAAACAAATGAGATTAACAAAGAACTGGTATAGAACCAAGGCATTCAAACTTTCAAGATTACATGAAACACAAAATTAACCTGAAAAAATATATATAAGGAAAATACCCGATACAAACACTTGTGCATGTGCATCAGCAATAAAACGCCGAGCAACACTTCAGCAGCTTTTACTTCACAAACATAAACTTTGAAAATTAATCTTAAGATAATGGGGAAAAGAGAAAATTACTACGAGGCTGCCTCGGAAAGATGACACGTAAAAAATGACACTGCATCCTGCAAATGACACGATCGAAGGTCTTCAGGAATGGGCGCACTAAATACAGTGTCAAAGCAGCTTAACTGAATCTCTCGTGTTGAGCCCTCACCACTATCTGATAGAAGCAAGTTGCAGATCTCCTCACTCATCTTCGAATATGCCACTCTGGAACATAGGAATTTTAAGCAGCTAAGAAATTGAATGCAAGAAAAGTGAATCAACAACCAATTGCAAAAACCAAAATAGAATGGAGATATCACCAGCAAAGATCAAAAATATAAATATAAATTGTGTCCAAATTGCTTTTATAGGCCTGGCTAGCTAGTAAATGGAACCAAGCCATAAGTTTAGGGTAGATCAAGAAACGGATAGCAATTATTCATTAGACCCAAACATGCAATACGCAGGGACACCCTAAGCGCTCATGGTATCATTATTGTATGTCATTCGCGGTAGATAAAATATACAAAGTATGCACAATAGGAAGCCCAAATCAAATGGGTTCTGATTCAGGTGTCAACTGTAATTGCAAAACGATGATTGATACAAAAACAGAAAATACAGGTGCTTCGAATTCAATATCATGGAGTACAGACGATCCAAGTTGTCAGATTAATGGTAATTAGCACCAGATGACAAAAGTAAATAACAGGTGACAGAAGCAAGTCTGATTTTCAGTGGAATTGAAGATTACTTGCATACTGTAAACATTTCTGAGTTCGAATTCTCGTAATTTGAGCAAAGAGATTCATACCTTGCACCAACTGGTAATCTGCTACCCCAAACTGCCAAAGACTCATTTAGTCGACCAAAGAAGTCCCTACAAGCATCATTTTTGCTCTCAAGAGTATCCTGCAAAAAATAATACATATTTATCATAGCTCACTATGAAATAAAAATAATACAAGTTTATCAGATGGAATTTCATACCATTTCACTCATGGTATCATTATCTTCCTGTAAAGAACTTCTTAATACATAGAATGAGATATAAATTCCAGCTCCCAAGTCCCAATCTTCAATTTCTGACTTGTGGTCCTCCATGGAAGTTGCAAGTCTCCATATCTCTGAGTGTTTTGCTGCAAAACAATAACAACAATGATGATGAAAATGATTAACATTTTTTGACAATTGCATGACTTGAAGTGATGAACTATAGTCCAAAGGATCAAGTTTTGTCACTAATTTTACCAAATGCAAGGGAAGTTAAAAATGTCTACAGCAATAGCAGCCAAATCAATGAAAAGTACAGGCTGTGAACACATTGCCTTTCCACTTAGGCATAAACCAAATCTAGAACTATCCAGAGTGATTCGAATACCAAAATAATAATAACTTTGATAAGTACCAAAATAATGTTATTAGTTACCAACAAATACAAGAGGATGACTACTTGAACCCAGATGAATAGAATTATCAGCACCCAAATGGTGATTATTATTGAGCACTAAAATCCAAAATCCAAAATGCACAAATGCAATTTTCTCAGTGAAGAACATGATTCTTTATTAAGAAAATTGCATGCATCGATACCATACAGTTTGACCCTGGGCAAATTGCCCAAGTAGTCATGGAGAGGGCACTTAAGTGCTAAGGTGAGTGAGGTTTCAAATTCGAGTCATATGGAAAGACATTGGCCTGCATTGTCATCTAACTATTAACATACTAACCATTATTTTGTACCCAAAAAGTAAAAAATAAAAAATCAATCTTTAATAACCAACCACCTGCTTACAAAATGTGGGAGAGTTGAAGAGAAGTGATGTGGTGGCTTCAATGCCTTGGAAGGGCAAATGTCAAGTAGAGGAGGAGCGGCTGTAGGTTTGCAAGGAAGGACTGAAGTTTCAGCTGGGGATGGATGGCAAAATTACCCGACCCGATTATATTTGTCCCAATCCGATTTTAATAAAAAAAAAAAAAAGTTTAGAGACATTGATAAGGTAAGGTAAAGTATATGACTATGTAGGTCAAAACTGTCAAGGTTAGTGTAAAGTACGAAATCATATCATTAAAATAGTAGAGTTTCTAGTCAAGAATTCGCATGCAAAACCCCAAAAAACCCGACCTGTTGCCATCCCTGGGGTAATCGGTTGAAATATAAGGTGGTCAAGATGAGGACAGCAACAGGGGAAGAGAGGAAGGTCAAGTCAAAGGCTTCAATAGGCAGGGTTGTGAGTTATATGTGGGTTCAAGAGGTAAGGATGTTACAAGATGGCAGGTTCTATCAGATTTTGCAGTGATGTCTGGGGGAAAACCTACTGTTGACATAAGAATGGGATAAGAATTAAAGGTCTGAGCAAAGTGGGTTTCCTTGAGAAAAATTTGAGAATAACACATAGAAACTGATAAAAGCACTTGAAGCAATACACATTGGATAAAGAGCGTGAGTTAAAGGAGTGGTGAGAGGTACAGAGGGCTTTGTTGAAGGCTGTCCATGTACTTCACTTCGAGTCTAGGACAGGACAACCTTTTTGTTTTTTCGTTTTTTGTTTTAATAGCTCCTTAGGAGTGAGCTGAGGTAGAACTTTTTTTTTATAAAGGGTAGTGCACCCTTGGCACTTCTAAGTTCTAATTTATTATGAAGCACGGGTTCTGGAAATACATACCAGGTACGTTTTAAACATTCTTTGGCATTTAGAAGTTTATGGGAAATTATACATTCGGGGGTACACCAAGCTATAGGAAATTGATGGATTTACGTTTAGTTCATTACAGTTATGATTTACTTGAAATCGCAAATCTTTTACTTGATGTTCCAGAAATAAAATATGTATTATTTAATGATGAAGTTGATGGAAGTGAAAATTAAAGTTTCAAGTTTTCAAATTTTGCTTAGCTTGCCTTTGGAATGAAACTTTGTTTCATAATTTCTCCCATTTAATGACATTAATATATCTTATGGACTTTACTTTGGTATTGGTATTGGTATTGGTATTGTTAAACTATGATTTCTCTTTTGGTTTTGTAATTTTTCCTTTTAGTTTTGGTATTGAATTTTGATTTGTAGGTTGAATCTCAAGCTATAAATTATAAAAACTAAAAAATTTATTGATGTACTCTAACTATATCCGTATTCTATTTTTTTTAGGTCTTACCATATCGATGTACCCATATCAATATTCATACCCGCACCCATGCTTCATAGCTAATATATATACTAAAAATAGAGTTTATCCTACATTTTGTCTTTGTCCTATGTGGCACCTACTATGGTTGTTCACGGGTCAAGTCGGGGTCGAATTTGTTGTTGATCTGTCACCTGAACCGACTCTGTCAGGTTACCAATTCCACCAACTAATTTTGACCATTCAATCATTCGAAATTGTAATACTTGAAACTGTTTTGAGTGGGTGGGTTTTGGTTGGACAAGCGAGTCAAACATAACCGATGTCTCTTTCCTCTGACCATCAAACACTAATCCACACATATCTATAGATCTGAGGGTGGAGATAAAAAGGAGGAAAAAAAAAAAAAAAAATTGGAAAAGAGATTGATTTCTTTCTTTAACTGATTTTGTAGAATACATATATATATAATTTGTAGTCGTTGGCGTCATTGTTGGCAAGATTTTTTTAGAGAAAGGGGCCATTGCAAATCATCGGCATGGTGGCAAAGTAGTGCATGGTGATCAGCAATTTTTGAGGGCCATGCAGCGGTGATCTTCATCAAATATAAAGGATGTAAAAGAAAACTCAAAATGAGAAATAAAGAGACGAGGAAAGGAGGTGGCCTAAGAAGCACGGACACGTCCCTGAGGCTTGCGTATCAGTGTCGGGCACGTGTCGGACACGGACACGCGTACGACACGCAGTTGACACGTGTCCGACACTCTCCCCTGCGTGTCCCCCCTTTTTCAGAATTTTTCAGAGTCGGACACGAGGTTGGACACGGAAGGACACGATTCAGACACGCAGGTGGGTGGATCGAAGAAGCCCTAGAACTGTTGGAGAGGAGAAAGAGAGAGAGCCAGAGACAGAGACAGAGACAGAGACAGATCGAGGGGAGAGAGAGAGAGGGAGATAGGTCGAGGGAAGAGAGAGACAGATTGAGGACAGAGAAGAAACCTAACCTGTTCGTCTTCCTCGTCTTCCTCTCTACGCCTCGATCGACCATCGATTGCCCTCGTTTGACCATCGATCGACCATCGCCATCTCTGCTCTCGACCATCGTCTCCCTCTCTGCTCTCTCTCTCTCGATGGCCCAATATATATACATATATAATAATAAATAATATATATATTTATATACTAATAATAAATAATATAAATAAATAAATAATATAACCTTTCTTTTGGTCTTAAATAATATAAATAAATACAAATAATATATTTATTTTTTAATTTTACATATAATAAATAAAATAAATAAATAAAATTAGTATATATTTTTTAATTTTGCATATAATAAATAAAATAAATAAATAAAAATAAATATAAATAGTATATATTTTTTAATTTTACATATAATATATAAATAAAATTATATATATTAAACGTGTCCCCAGCGTGTCGTGTCCCCCATTTTTTGAAAAATTACGTGTCCGGGTGTCTGTGTTGTGTCCGTGTCGTGTCTCGTATCCGTGTCCGTGCTACTTAGGAGGTGGCCTTGGAGTTTGTGGGTTAGCTTTTCATTTATTGATACTGATGTGATTTGAAAAAGTCCGACGAAAATAAGGAGAGAAGAGATAAGGGTAATTTGAAGAACCAATTATTTAGTGACACGCTAGTAATAATAATGGTCGGTTCGGGTACAACAGGTGCACCTTCAGCAAATCGCACAGCCAACCGAAACCAAGAGTTGTATCATCTATTACCCGCTGCCGACCATTCTGTTAGTCGAGACCGTCCGTTTGGTGAATTTTCGATTATGGTTGGTCAAGGCTGTTCGTGTGGCTCGGATCCTTGAACAGCCCTAGCACCTAAATGATTCTCTATGTTCTTATTTTTTTAAACTGCCATGTTATAAGGGTATTTAATACCAATTATTTTATTGATATTCTGCAAAAGTTAGTTCATTTGTCATGGAGCAATCCACAAAAAGTTGGCATTCAGTGTAATCCCAACCACATACAATGACAATAATGGGGCAATGCATATTGATATGGCATCAAAGAGGCATGGATACTTCTAAGAAGGTGGCATATCCGTGCCGGGTCCATGTTGATCGTTGGACACTTACTGACACATGTCAAACACTCGTCAAAACGTGTCCTATTTAAAAAAAATAATAATTAAATCTACACACTTGGAGGACACAAGTGTCCATCGCTTAAAGACACATGTCCATTGATTAGACACGCATGAAACTAATTATAAATTTGAACTAAATAACTTAGGATACAATAATAAAACAAAAATAATATAAATTTCTAAAACTAAGTATTATATTGCATTTTTTATTATTCTTTGAATGATATATTTTTATGTATGACATATAATAAATATATAAAATTATATATTTTGTTCATGTCCACGTGTTGTGTCCTGCATTTTTCAAAAATTGGCGCGTCTTCATGTAAGTGTTGTATCCGTGTCCATGGCCATGCTTCTTAGTATGACATGCAAAAGTAATAGTTTAGAATTTTTACCTGACAAGAACAAAGAATGAGCAACTGAAGTTATGAAAATTGTGTGCGCCTTTTGCCAATTTCCACATTCAATAAAGTGTTCAAGGGCTTTTGAAAGATCACCATAGTAATTAAAATACACAGCCTGCATTTACAAAAAATAAAATGAATTCATCCAGCACAAATTGATTCTCAAGAGCTTTATTAAGGCATCAATCATAGTCAGCAAGCTTAATTTATCCATGAAACACCCACCATATAAGTTTCCTAGCAAAGTAATTTTGTAGGAAGTTTAAACTAAATGAAAGTCCCAGTTAACTCAGTATGATAGCTTACAGAACAAAACGGGTGGCACACAAACATCAGTAAATAACCACTGATATGCAAGCCAAATTAACTTACCATAGCCTCATGCAACCATGCCGAAGGAACACCCAAGTCCTCAATAAATTCACGTTGTAATTCTTGTGTACTCCAAGATTCACAGTATTGGAACAAGATTTCCCTAATAAGTGTAGCATGGAGATATGGGAAATCATCACGATAGGGCATATGAAGCACCACATATATGGCCCAATGACATTGCCCTAGACACAGCAGCTGGGAAACAAGTCCCATGTCAAGAACATGAAGGTCATTAGACTTGATAGCGCCAACTGCTTCTAAAACTGCTCGCTGATGCCAGATCATATGGTAGTCAAGTGGATCATATGTTGAAGCATTGGCACTAAACATGGTCTTCAAAGTACCAAATTCAACCTCTTCACTTGCATGGAGAAGCATAAGATAATATGTAAGGTCAAGATGTTCCTTTCCCCTCCAATTCACAGCTTCCTCAAACTGGCCCTTCATCAATGTAAATGGGTACTGGATACGGAGCCCTTCCATCATGAAGAAGCTGCTGATAAGTGTGAAAAACAATGGGCAATGAAGTGTTAGGTGGGAGCTGATACCACATCAACAACCCTAGGAACCTTTTCCAGTCAATTTGTATGTCTTGCAAAGCACCATGAATATTACCAGCAAGCAGCTCATAAAGCCTTGTCCTGTTATTTTCAATAAAATTGAAATCCAGCCCATTGATTCTCCAAAGTTCAAGCTGCCGAGCAATATCAGAACGATTTACAGTGGACCCACCAGCCTGGCTTAGCAAACAAGCGAGTCTTACATCACCTCTAGACGCAGCCAGTTCCACAGCTGCATCTAGCTGGCGCCCAGTTAGGAGCAAGAAAATGTGTTCTAAATCATTTGGCTCATTCAAGGAGCTTACTTCTTCTTGCACCCGGTGGCAAACACTCTCTTGCAACCAATAACCTGAACTCTGCTCTCCGAATTAAAGGAAGTGCTTCCGAGTCAACCTCTGGAGAACCTTCCTTCCTATCATGCATCATGTCCTCCTCATTTGTCAGCTCCCACTGACTTTGATTGTCCACTCATTTCCCTAGCAGAAAAAAGAACCTTTATCAATTCCCAGACCATTACTTGGTGCATCAAAACCACCCGAGCAGAAGAAGACAATCCAGGAACTTCCAGCTTCCTCTCAATAATTCCTATATAGCTCCGGCAAATCTCAGAAAGCATTAATCTATTAGAAACAAGTTTTAGAAGCTTTATTTTGAAGGAACCAACTTCAACTTCGTTTGTTTCATGATTTATCTCCTTGTGAAGATTTAATGGAGAATCGAAACAAAAATCAATAAGTTCTTCTTTGACTTTGTTATTTTCATCTCTGACAACTTTGTCAATTGCAACCTTTTCCAAATTGATTACGGAAGATAATACCCTCCGAGGGTCACTGCTTCCTACAGGTGCACCCGTGTGAACAAGGACACCATTAGGACCCCACCCCACACGAAAAGACCTACCCATGAACAATGCTGCATCAACAATATTGCGAGAGTGGCTTCCAGTAACTGGTGTTTGGTGCTTGAGGTCCAGTTTTAAAACCTTCAATTTTTGTGGTCTTCAGAGGCAGGCCCTTACTTTGTTGGGCCATTAAAATGGTTCCAGGAGAGCTTGAGTCAAAATTACTAGGGTTGTACTCAAGCAAAGCTAGTGGAGTTTTTTCGTACCAAGGTGGGACTAGACCTATGGATGGTCTTTCTAGTGGAATTTTGTAAAGGAGATCTTGTGTTTTCTTTACTGAATGATACTTTCTGATGGGAAAGCCTCCCATTTAAATCCTCAGCCCCCTCTTCCTCTGCAGGAAACAACAGCATTCGCATTTCTTTCATCCTGACCGGATCAAGCCCAAGATGAGCAGGAAGAGAATGTGATAGAAGGGTTGCATCTGCTATGGCAGGTTCTTCATCAATATCAGAAACCTCGCCACCAATCATCTCCAAGGGATCTTGTACTTCTGGAGTTGCATCATCCATTGTGATATCTTCTTCATCATCCTCAGTCAAACCAAATCTGCTAAAATGGTGAACCAAGAATTTCCATTCGCCAATTTGATGGGTCAAATGAAATAAAGCATGCACCCTGTCTCTCTGTGCAGTGCCTCAATTTCCTAGCTACTTCTCTTAGTTGCCTCTCTCCACAATCTGTTGATGTTCTTATTTGCAGTGTCAAAGTTACTTCAGCTGCCTTGTTAAGGCCCTGACCAACCACAGGCTTTGCATCTTCCTCCTCATATACAAACTACCTCATGTCTACTGAACTTGATAATTTGATCTAAATGCAACCATCTAACATCAGTCTCCCCAATAAATTTGACACATCCATAGCCAAGTCTTCCAACTGTAAAATCTTTAACCCGGCAGCAATATCCTGGATCAATGAACTCCCGAGTGACCAACTCACTCAAGCAAGGTTCCATAAAATAATCAGAAGACCGCAAAGTAGGCAAGGAAGCATTGATCTTGCTCAAAACCTGGCATGATGAAGAAGAATCTACACTGTTCAGAGAGATTCTCCTTTTCTTCAATTGAGATTGACGAACAAGCTGGGAGTCAAAAGTTCCCACATCGAAGTCCATGATCAAGAAGTACCAAATAAGATGTTTGTTGAACCACAACGAAGTTTTCCAAAGGCCCCCCTGACAACAGAAATAAAACATAAATTTTCACTCAAAAAACAAAGGAAAAGAAACCCCAAAGCTACCAAATTTCCACAACCATAAATTTCATTGAAAGAAAGAAAGAAAGGTAGATTGAACCACAACCATGGCACACTTCCAGAACTCCAATTAGTGAATCACCTTTTTCATGACCTATGGACTCACAAATTATTGCATCAACAGTTTTCTGACAATCCCAAGCCTTAATCTCCAATCTCTTTGTACAGTAAATGGATGAAATGAAAAGAGAAGAAATTTCACAATGTAGATTTTCCAGTATTTTTCATAACACAAAACAGAAATGAAAAATTACTAAGACATAACTATGGCAAATAAACCGGAGTGTTTTTTTTTTTATTCACCAGGGTGTCCGAATCAAAGCCCGACTAATCTCCAAGGGTGCACAGGCCCTCAGCAAGGAGAATAAACTAGAGTATTCTGCCTACTTTGCTTGCAGTATTTTGTTATATTAGACAATATCAAATAATCGGCATGTTTATAAAACACCCCGAAAGTCAAAATTACAAAAAAAAAGAACAATATTTAGAAGATATTTTGTTATTTGATTTTTAAAAAAAAATTACAATACTTCCAAAGCCTTTGTAACATTGGTGTTCAAACATGTCCTACCAACTGACCATATTTTTTAGGAAAGTGTTTTAGATAGACTTCATAGACTACAAGCTTCAAACATGTTTTCCATGTCATTCCAATCTCTTCACATCCCTATTGAAGCTTAGAAATGTTTGGGTAAAAAAGGGATTGCTTGGTTGACTAACTTATTTAGCAAGATTTTGTTGACTAGGACAATGCCAGAGGAGTGGAGGAAGAGTATTTTAGTGCCAATTTATAAAAATAAAGGAGATGTCCAGAATTACAACAACTATAGAGGAATCAAGAAGATGTGTCATATAATGAAAGTATAGGAGAGAGTAATGGAACGTCGATTGCGAGATATAATAGAGGTGTCAGAGAATCAATTTGGATTTATGCATGGTAGATCAACAATGGAAGCGATCTATCTTTTGAGGAGAGTAATAAAAAGTATAGAGAGAAGAAAAGAGGCATTCATATGGTTTTTATTGATCTTGAAAAAGCATATGATAGAGGTCATCAAGATACAATCTGGTGAGTATTAGAGAAGAAATGAGTGACAAAAGGTTACATTGATGTGATTCGGGACATGTATGAAGGTGTGGTGACCACTATTAGATCATCGGCTAGAAAGACGAGTGAATTTTCAATTACTGTGGGGTTACACCAAGGATCAACCTTAAGTCCTTATCTTTTTTATTTAGTTATAGATGGGGTTGACAAGAAATATTGAAGATAATGTGTCATGGTGTATGCTTTTTGCAGATGATACTGTGTTAGTGGATGAGATTAGAGAAAGAGTTAACACTAAATTGGAGACTTGGAGAGAAACACTTAAATTTAAAAGATTTAAGATAAGTAGAACTACAACAGAGTACATAGAGTGTAATTTTAGCAATAGCAACAGTAACAATGAAAACAGAATAGAAATGAAGATTGAGAACCAAGAACTAACTAAGAATGAACATTTTCGTTATTATATGATTGATTATCACAACGGCTGAGAGAAGATTGAAGCAGATGTGATCCATAGAATTAAAGCGGGTGGCTTAAGTAGAGGAGTGCATCCGGGGTACTGTGCGATAAACGCGTACGGTACGCGGCGTACCCACTAGACTAAAAGGAAAATTCTATAAAACGGCTATTAGACCAGCGATGTTGGACAATTAAGAAATAACATATAAATAAGATAAGTGTTGCTAAGATGAAGATACTAAAATAGATGTGTGGCAAGACTAGAAAAGACAGAGTTAGAAATGAGTTCGTGAATGGATAGGAATAGCACCGATAGAAGATAAGCGGAGAGAGAGAATAGACTGAGATGGTTTGGTCATATACAATGGAGACCAGCAGAGACAATAGTGAAGAGATGCAATACAATAACGGTATATGAAAGTGTTAAAGGGAGAGGTAGACCTAAATTGATGTGGGCTAGTGTGGTAAATAGAGATATGAATCTCCTTATTTTGACTAACCAAATTGCCTCTGATAGAGTCGAGTGGAAAATAAAGATTCATGTAGCTGACCCCATTTAATGGGACTTAAGGCTTGGCTTGATTTGGTTATTTAGAATTTTGCACTCCACTTGGCCTGATGTAAAAAGTTCACCAGATAAAATGTTTTCCTTTGTAAAAAAATTTACACAAACCTTCATGACTGAAAGGCATAAATAAATGGAACCACTCTTGCCAATATATTCTGGAGGTCATAGTCTCTTCCATATAAGTTTAGTTCTAAACTTGAATAGTTTAGCATGCCTAAAAGCCCTAACAAAATTTTGTGATCTTTCAAATAGCTATCGCATTTAGTCCATAGCCCTTTATTGAAGAAAGACAAACGAAAAACTCCAAAACTATCTGCACATCTTTAATGATTTCATCTTTGAAATTGTCATATTGCTTTGGTTGATTTAAAGTAAGAGATCAACCTTATTAATGACAATGTGTGAAAAGCAAAACTGGGGTCAAAGAGGGATCTATATTAGGGCATCCTTATTAATAGGCAATATAGTTTTTGCCAAGCAAGGTACAGAAATTAAATGCATGCCCCTTTCAGAGTTCATATCAAAAGGCTTGAACTGAAAAAAATTCCCTATCATAACTCAAAAGTGCGTACACGTACAAAAAATAACATGCCAAACTGAAGGAGAGGAAAAAAAGAAAAAGGAAAAACGAGCAAATTACGATGGTATTTTGGTCCCTATGCTGTAATTTCAATTAACACGATTTTGATCCTAAATTTATGACTTTGTCTCAATTTGGTTCAATTGATTACAACTCTTAATATTTTTTTAAATGAAAAATGCACACATAAGTGGCATGTGCTATATTTTTAAAGACAAAATTATAAGATTACTCAGCTCAGTGAGTCAATCTCAACCAATTCAATGGCAATTTTCTATCAAAAACACTAATAGCATCATCAATTGGACCAAATTGACACAGAATCTAAAATTCAGAGTCAAAATTGAACAAATTGAAAGTGTAGGGATCAAAATAACACAAGGCATAAAATGTAAGGACCACCAGTTAGCTTACCCACCCAAGGATGGTGGCAAGCAGGGGCAATCGCTCCCCCTACGATGTCAAAAAACCTTCTTATTACATTAGTGTTGGATATTAATTATCTCCAAACTACATAGACTCGTCCCCTCTACATGTTTTAACAAGTTTAAATGGTCTTTACTATATCTTGATTTGATTAACAAAGGTAAAAACGCCAAGGGAATTGAGCAGTATTCTTTAAGAAAACATATAAGAAAATAGCCACTACACATGGATACCAATAACAACTATGAGATACAGATATATGTATATCCATTTACTTGTGTGTGTAAAATCAAATGAAATCAGGAGGCGAACTTCCACGTTCTGCAGAATCCCAAGTTCAAATTTCTCACACGTATATACCTAACCATTGCTCATGTTAGGGTTTTCAAATTTGGGAAATGAAGAGAAAGAGAAAGAGAAAGATTGTGTGTGTGTGTGTGTGTGTGAGAGAGAGAGAGAGAGAGAGACTCCATACTTGTTGTCAGCAAAGGGTGTCGGCGATTCGGTGGCGCACTGGTGGCAGCGGCAATGGAGGTCACTAGAGGTGAGGGCACTGGTGGCGGCGGCGGCAATGGACGTCGCGCACTGGTGGTGACACTGGAGGCGGAGCCGCTGATGGTGGCGGTGGGAGGCCGCGGAACTGGAGGGTGGAGAAGATTACGGTGGCGCACACCTGTGTGTGTGTGTGTTGTGTGTGTGTTTGTGTGAGAGAGAGAGAGAGAGAGAGAGAGAGAATCACCATGGACGTGGAATTTTAAACTTTAGGGCTTTTTAGAGAAATAAAACGACGTGGTTTTGGATTCCACGATAAAAATAATTTGCTTAGTGATTTTTTATTTATTTATTTTCGTAATTTTTTTTTCAACAATGATACATTCCTATGAAACTAAAGGAGTTATTTGGGATAACCTAAATAAGTGTATTTTTTTATCTTTTTATAAAAAGATGTGCAAAAAAATAGAGAAGTGATGTGATGAAAAAAATATAAAAAATAAAAAGATAGATTATTTTAGAGTTGCCAAACTTGGCCTAAAGCTTTAATTGAGCTTTATTGAAGTAGAAAATCACAAAAAAAAGATAAAAATATCATATCAGATAGGTCTCACACACATTAAAATTATTAGAGCTCACAAATTAGAACTTTAAAACATTTTTATTTTTTTTAAATTTATCAAAAAGTTTTAAAATTTTAAATTCAACTTAACAACGGGACAAATCAGAAAATTTTAAAATAAAATTAAAAATTTTAGAAAAGGTGCAAAAAAATAAAACAAAATTAAGTAAAAAATAGTAGACTATTTTATTTTATTTTTACTTTTTAGATTAGTCTATCTAAGATAGACTACAAAAAATAAAAAATTATGACATAATTTTTTTAAAAAAGAAAAAAAAAGAGCGACTTTTTTAGTCAATAAGCAAACTCTCCAAACAAGGCCTTAAAATTGACCATAATGGTTTGGAATAAAGATTGAGGTGCCGAATGCGTCGAATCTTTTTTCTTTTGTTTTTTTTTTTTTTTGGCTGTGTTGGTTTGATATATATATATATATATATATATTTTTCAAGAGTTTTAAGATTTAAGATTTAGGTTTTAGGATTTAGTGTTTAGTGTTTAGGGTTTAGGGTTTAGGGTTTAGAATTTAAGATTTAGGATTTAGGATTTAGAGTTTAAGATTTAGGATTTTATGATTTAGAATTTAGAATTTAAGATTTAGGGGTTTAGAATTTAGGATTTAAGGTACACATAACCACCATTTCCATAAAAAAAAAGTTAAAAAAAAAGGCACAAAACAAATTCGAGGCAAATTCGCGCCTCAATTTTCAAGGCCTTTTGCAGGGCCGAATAATTTATTTTCATAATGCATATTCTATTTTTGATTTTGAAGATGTTTATGACGATACAAATTGAACCGATCAAATTATTATATTTAAATATTTTTATATTTGTATTATTTAAGTATTATAAGATAATATAATACACTTTTTTATAATAAAAACTAGGATAAATTATAAATGCACCTCTCTCAAGTTTACTTAAATTATGATTTGTTCTTTGTGATTCTAAAAATTACATTTCACCCCTTGAAGTTTCTAATTTCATAATAATGACCCATTTTATTAATAAATCATCAAGTCAATTAACAGTTTTTAATGACGTCAAAAATTTATTTTAATTAATAATTTAAATAATTTAATTATTTTATAGGAGAGCAGTTAGGAATTTTATTTTTTCAATTAATTCTATTAAATAAAAAATTCTAGTAAGGAGTATTTGTAATATTTCAAATTACAGAGGACAAGTTGTATTTTAAACAAACCTTAAGCGGTGTATTTATAATTTACTTTAAACACAAAAGTGGGAGTCGTTCATAAAGTAATTTTTATACTTTTTTTAAAAAATTTATTTGCAATGTAAAATTCTATAAGTTTTTATAATAAAAAAAAATTAAAATTTCATGTAAATCCCTCATCTATAAATTGGTAAAATTGAAGGACCAAACAAAAATTAGATCTAAAGTATATAGAGCAAATTGTTCAACTTAAAATAATTGAGACTAAAATAAAATTTAAATCAAATTATAGGGGTAAAAGTGTAATTATCCTATAAAAAGTTAAGATTAATCATTTTATATCTCATTACCAACTTGTGTGTGTGTGTGTATTGCACTAAATTGTTTATTACTTATTTTATTATGAGCTATTTTTGTGTGCGTTAATTGTTGCCTTCTTGGAATTTGTTGTTGAATTATAATTGTCTAGTTTAATGTAATTATTTTTATATTTGTAAGTCTTTTACCAATGAACAAAAAATCAATTTAAAAAATGATTTACAAAAGTGAATATTTATACATAAAATTCATCTAAAATTATGTGATCATGATATTTTTAAAATTATAAATGATAATGATAAGTGTTTTTGTTTAAAATGAAAATACTTAAAAGTTTTGTATGTAATTTTTATGCAAAAATTAGGACTGAGTAAGGAAATCGAAAAATCAATAAACTGAACCAATTCAAAAATTTGGTTTGGCTTTTTTTTAATTCACTGTTCGGTCCTAGTCTAAAAAATTAAGAAACCGGTCTTTGCGGATTAGTTCTGAATTTGAACTAAATCAAACCGTATAACATAAACTATATATGTTTATTTGCTAGATGTACTATGTTGTTTAAATTAATGATGTAACAATTTGCATGTTTATGTTTTAAAAGTTTATGTTTCGACAAATCATGACAGATTAATGTTAAACAATGTTTGCTTAATATTATGTTTTTTCTTAATTAGTGAATATTATGAGAATAGTTTATTTGATGCACATGCTATTATTTTAAAATTTTATGATAGGTTAAATTTTTTAAAAATATTATATGACTTTTCTTGTGAAAAGATTGTGTGAAACTATAATTCAAAATCGAACCAAACCATGTTTAAATGGTTTAATTTGACTTGGTTCCATGATTTTAAGAATTTGGTTCGTTTTAATTTTTATGGAACCATGGACAATGAGTTAATTTTGATTTCATCCCAAACCGGTCCAAATCAAACTATGGTCACCCCTAGCAAAAACAATGTATATTATTTTTGAGCCATAAACTTTTTAGTAAAAATTGCAATTAGATGTTTGACCCAACTCAATATAATATATATATAAACAAAATTTTCATACAAATTGATATGCTTCTTTAGGTCTTTTCATTTCCAATCAAAGCACATATTCATTATTCATATAATTTTAAAAAGGTCCAGCTTGTCTCAAGTTGAGATCAAGACTGGACCCATCCAGTTCGGCCCATGGGGCCCATTTTTTGGATCCGTTTTGATAATCCGAACCGTTCAATGTGTAGAGCTCGTCGAGTACTACATATTTATAAAAAATCACGTTAATCGGATATCAATAGCTATGTGATCAAATCAGTTTTGTATAAAAAAAATGGAAGGTGAAAAAATTAACGGTTGATAAAAAAACTGTTTTGTTCACATAGCTATCGATATCCGATCAACGTGATTTTTTACAGGTATATAGTATTCGACGAATTCTACATATTGAACGGTTCGGATTATCAAAACGGGACCCGTGGTGGACCCCCACGAGCCCAACAGCACGGTCCAGTCCGATCTTGGACTGAACCAAAGCCGGTGCCTTTTAAAAATGCCATTAACATATCATTTTGGATGTATTTTTTGCTTAACGTTTTTGTTTGCAAATTATTGTTCACAAAATATATATTTGTATATTATTATATAAAGCATATACCTGACTTAGTGTGAACGCTATTACATTTTTTACTTTTCTGATAATGTCGTTCTTACATTATACCTGTCATATTTTCTTATTAAGTAATTGTCATATCCAATAATTTTAGAATGATTCTTCTTCTTCATTAAATTGTCCAAAAATTTAAATATGAATTATGAATACATCATGTTCGCACCATGGCTACTATCTATCTATCTATACTATCAAGAAGAAAGAAGCAAATACGGATAATGCCATCCACCTTAAAGCAAACGGGGCAGTCATATGGTGCGTTGTTCCTTGTAACAAAAACTCGGCAAATGTAGAACGCCAATACTTTCATGATCCAAAAGAAGTCCAAACAAACAAACCCCAAGCCAATGACCTACGCTCACAAAAACAAAATAGAATTTCAAATCCGTTATATTATTCCTATGTTATTCTAATGGCAAGAATTATGCCAACAATTATTTTTCCATGAAGATATAAAAATATTCCATTAGTTAGAAGCCTAATTGAAGAAGTTAAGAGTCAAAGAAAACAATACCCTGTAAAGTTATGCATCCACTTAACCTTGGGAACACGTAAAAGCTGGTTTTTTTTTTTTTTTTCCCCTTACTTGAATGAGAACATGTGAAGGTTGGGGTCAATAAGCTTTTCACTTTATACACTCTCCTTCTAGATACATATATTTGATATTTCTATAGAGGATGCCATTGGTAACGTGTAGTATGAAGTTCTGATTTCAGAATGATTGCGACAACCACTTTAAACAATGGAAAATGTGTCATATTTAAATGATTAAAGAAAACACAGCTTGATAGTTATGCAATAATTCTCCTTTTCCACCATGAATTTAGAAACCCCCTGCATTTTCCTTATGCTGTGTTTAGTTGGGGGATTTGGGGAGGGATTTGGAAATGGAAAGAGAAAATGTGTGTGAAACTATGTGAAATGTAGGTATATTTTTTCACATTTCACCTACTTTTTCCATTTCCCGTTCCAAATCCCTCCTCAAATCCCTCAACCAAACACAACATTAGTTTCGTAGAACAGAAAGAAATTGGGAAGAAAGAGCTGGGTTGGGTTTTTCTTTATTTTGTGAATCTTTTATCATGTCGATAATTCTTTGTAGATGATTTTTTGTTGGTTTCCGCCATATGGGTTTTCAAATTTAATTGGGAAAATTGAAAACCCATTAACGAATTCTAAAGTTTCGAGACCAAAAAATGGAATTGCAGTAATCTTGTTACAAGAAAGAGCTGATTATGGGGAGTTTTCTTGTTGGGTTTGTGTTGCCTTCACTGCTTTTGGTAGGTATGTCGTGAAGCCATAAGTTTCTGTAAAGGCTTTTCTAGAATTTGATAGAATTTCAATCTTTTCAGAGTTTTTATGTAGCATTTGGAATGAATATATCCTCCTCTCTGTTTGCTTTTGTATTTTTTATTATCCCAATTTAACGAAACAAACGCATCTGTTATTGGATTAAGTGGTGGACTAATGATGTAATATGTGTGACATTTAGACAATCCAAGCTTCGGGTATATAGTATATTAAAGCTGAAGTGAAGGGAACTTGAGGAGAGTATAGTTTAAATATTTATGCATCTGACTATAAAGGAATATTGTCGATCTCTTCACTGAACTTTAATGTATTCTATGGGTTCGTTTTAGAAGTGGGTTGGTTTTTTGACTTTTTGATTGTTTTAGTCTGGGGTTAAAAAATTTTGTTTGACAAGGATTTTTTGACTTTTTTAACTTTTTGTGAGAGAAATAATGTAATGATTATGGATTTGATGTGATATTTTATATTGGGCTAAAAAGCCTATTTTATATTTTTGTGACTAAAATAGCCCCAAACTCACCCAACCCACTCTTCTCAAACGAAGCCTATGTATTCAAATCAAAAGCATGCACTTCGACACTTTAAGTGAAACAAATCATCATAACATCAGACACATTGGTAACTCATAAAGATCAACTTATCACTTAAAGAGAAAACTTAGGTGTGGATCATGTACTTGGTTTTGACTGGAACTTGCTAATCGCAATCATGTTGATCTGTTATTATGGGGTTTGAGACATTTTTCATCTACACATTCTCAAAAGCAATCTTTATGCCAAAACCACTACCCTCTCTACAAAGAAACACCAATGGAGAAAGAAGGAGGCAGGTAGTTACTCGGTTATTTGGAATGTTCTAAATAAGTGTACTTTTTGTATTTTTAGACTAAAAAGTAGAGAAAACAAATATGGATGTTTGGGTTAACCTTTTGACTTTTTACGAAAAAATGTGTATTAAAATATTTTATAAAATTGTAAAATTACGAAATTACCCTCGCTGACACTGCCCAGTGCATTTTCTGTCACTTTTCAATTTTTTTTTTTAATTTTTTACATGGCATGTGCCACGTTGAAAATTTTGTTGAAATGTGTGGCTGCACAGTTTGTGCAGCGCTGTTTTTTTTTTTTTTTCAATTGACAGATTTCTCCCCAAAAAGAGATAAATAGTATGAATTTTTTACTTTTTTAGTGACTTTTTAGCTTTTTGAATTTTTTTGAGGATGCCAAACTTGGCCTTATAATATATATGTCAATTAAAAGTAAAAAATAAATTATATAGATAAATTAAAAATATTATCAATAAAAATAATACATAAGATAAAAATAATAAATATATTTTTAAAAAAATTATTTAACTCATCTTTATATAATAAATATATTTAAAAAATAAAATATTTAACGTATCCTCGTATTCGTATCTCCATTTGGATCCATATCCACATATTATCAATTTTTTAGTTTTGAAGTGTCCGAACCCTATATACGCCCCTTCACTCGATACCCGTACACAAGTCCGTGTAATGTAGACAATGACAATAGTGATGAAGGAGTAGCGGTGGTCGTGGCGGTGGCGTGGCATGGGGGTGGTGGTAACAATAGTGATAGTGGTAGTAGCAGCGATGGTGGCGGCGGCGGCTTGGTGAAGGTGGTGATGGTGGTGGTAGTAGTAGTAGCGGTAGTGGTGGTGGTGATGGTGGTGGTAGTGGTGAGTTTATAATAGTATATATTGATATTTATATTTAGGGGTTGTTTGAAATGTTCTAAATAAGTGCACTTTTTGACTTTTTATGAAATATGGATTGAGTTTGACGTGATGGGATAGAGAGGTGATGTGACTTAAATAGGATAGTGACTTTTTGACTTTTTAACTTTTTTAATATATGCCAAACAAGGCCTAAATAACAAAAATATAATAAATAAGGAATAACAAATTATGTTAAAATAAATAAAAAATAGATAATGTATTTTATAGATTTTATATTTTTTTATTATATATGATTTAATTAGATTTATTATTATATAATTGGTAAGTGGATGCTAGTTGTTTTGACTTTTGACTGGTAAGTGAAAAGATGAAAGTTTATTAGCTTGTTAGTGACAACTTTCAAGAGCCGATACACATTTTCTTGGAAGACAAAGGGAGTTGCTCTCATTATATTATTTATGATATATTATAAATAATATAATTTGTATTATGTATTATTTATGATGAATTATATTATATATGATAAACACCAATTAAAAAGAAGAGAGAGAGAGAAGAAAAGAGAGAAGGGGAGACGGATCAAGAGTGAGGAAGAAAACAGAGAAAAGGGAGAGACGAAATCTATCGAAATAGAGAGAAGAGAGAGACGAAGATGATCGAGAGCGAGAAAAGAGAGAGAGACGAAGAGAACGATCGAGAGTGAAAGTGAGAGTAAGAGAAGAGAGAGAAGAAGATCGAAGCCCTAATCGCAAGTACGCCATCTTTCTTCTTACTTCTGGATGTCGTATCTACTTTTTCCATGCTGTATCTTGGCCGGATTCCGTACCCGTGTCGTGTGTGTTGACACGGATACTTCGCCAAAATTGACGAGTCCGTGTAACGTAGGTCATTGTTACCATAAGCACCACCATCATTTTACTACTACTACCATTGCCGCCACCATCACCACCACCACTGTCATACCATCACCATCACATTCAACTTAAAAAATTCAACATTCAATTTTTAATACTTAATTTTCAATCTTCATTTTTCAGTTTTCAATTTTATGGAACACCACCTAAGCACATGGCTGCAAATAATTGAAGACCATATTTTTACTTACCTTATTATACTATACCATGGCTTGGCTCACAGGAAATGTTTATGTTTCGGATATTTGAAGAATTGCCAGCTATAAAGATGCAATCATCTTCATAAGCAAATTTATTCAAATTTAGTAGGAATTAAAAATAAGAGTTTTGAGGCAGAATCTGGGACAAAACGGACAAGTTTTAGAAGCTAAGAAAAAGTCAATTAATCAAACAATTAACAATAGTAAAAAAAGAGGAAATTATGTGAAACACAAACCGCAGAACAGGGGGGAAGAAACTATGCAAAAAAACATAAAACAAATAAACCAATAAATGTCTCACACATAACAACAAACATGTAATAGGCAAAAAACCTCAATCAGAAGTAGTGTGGTATCTGAATAGCAACCATGGTTTGCCGTGAGTAGGCAGAAAACAAAGATGGTGAAACATACTTATTTGCAATGTCAAGAATGGCACTCCTTTCAGCCTTCTCCACAATCACCTACATAGGAAGCTAAATTGTAATAGAAGAACAACATTAAAGCAATAAATTACCTGCAATATCTCTCTACACATATTGGCAAGCACATGATGAGCAGTGTGTGGAGGCAAAGATGTCTGAGTCTCTTGTTTAGACATATTTGCAAGTACATGGTGGACAAATCTTAAGGCAACAAAACATGAATAAAACAAGGCCATCAATGTAATACAGTAAATAGAAGCAGACATATAATTGGAAATAGAATCAGACAGAAAAATGAATAGAGAGAAGAACAGCATACCAGGTATTTTGTTTACTGCAGATTGTACCAACTGTAGAAGCAAGAGATGTATATATTACCATACACACCTGGCCATCTGATGCAAAGCACATGAAAGCAATCTGAAAGTCCAAACAATTCGCAACACTTGGAATCTCTGTTCAAAGAGGAAAATCAGTGTTTTGCAGGTTGTAAGATTCAAACCGCACAATTTCTGTATACAAAATTGCGTGCACTGACTCTCCTCCTTTGTTCTGTAGCACATGGGAACTTCCGCTATTGAGAGCTGAAGAAACAAACAAAACCAACTCACACAAACCATGTGGTAAGGAACAGGCTCGATCTTCTTCGCACCGTGATGGACTACCACCCTGCAGGTTTGGTCTCATCCGAAGCAAGGAAGCAGAGCAAATAGGACAATTTGATGAGTTAAATTCAAGAGACCTGCTAGCTTTCATTCTTTTATATATAGGTTATAGATATAGAAATGAATGATATAGTTAAGTTAATAGGCAACTTACACTTTGTACCATGTACTTCATACCTAATCTTGGTTTGCACCCGTACTTCATACCTAATCTCATTTTGTCCTTTTTAACTTTTTAATTATCTCATAGGCAAATAAAATAGGTATAAACAACATCAATAATACTAATTACAAAGGTATAAGCAATGTATTTCTAAAATGCAAATAACCACAACAAATATAAAGTTCTAAATACCATAATATAGAAAACTACTCAAGAGACAACCATCTACTAGAAAGACAACATAAACAAACTGACAATGTCGAAAAACACTAACAGCAAATTCATAAGCAATCTCCAGAAACTAACAATGTCTTAACAACAAAACATAAGCCAAATAACATTGTTCAACATAAGCGAACTTGAGTTCATATGAAGTTGTTCGACAAAAGAGGTGTCCATGATAGAGTTGTGACCATCAACCATAAAGCGTCAATTATAGTCCAAAACCATGGGAACCAAAGAATGGGACTTAGCGTGCTGACCCACCCCCTTTATACTGCTGCTTCACAGTCTGAAGCCATTTTAGACAACGTTCATTGCTAGGAAGGCCCATTAAAACCTCCCTAAAGTGAGGGTTGTCCAGTAGTGTTAATGCAAAGTAGAAGAGTGGAACATCAGTGGGCAAAAGGCCTGGTAGATTCATCAACTTCGCCAAACAATCCTTCACCGTTGCATTAGGATTCCCATTCCCATAGACACGGTGTATTATTGTTACTTCTTTGCTTTGTGACATAATTGTTTTAACCAGATTATCCATGATGTCCACTGGCGTTGATGCACCAACCCCCTTCCTTTGCTTTCGATTGTCTTTTTCTTTACCATTCCTTTTCCAGACACAGTCCTCATCTTCTTTGAGCTGCTTGGCTGTTGTGGAGAAACCTTCTGAGGGTGTAACCGGTGCATTACTTGTAAAAGGTGTCAACCCTATGATGTCGTCAGTATCCCCAGTCCCCTCATCAACCTCCATTGGTTTACCACTTTCACCAAGAATCCGTACATTTTTCCTCTTAGCTGACGCTCCTGCATGAACCTGCTTCATCAAATCCTTTTGTTCCAATGTTTTGTTTTAAACGTTTGTTAATTTGTAACGACAACAATAAATATGGTGTTAGCAACCAAGCATTAAAAGACATTAAAATGTAACAACATAAATTGTGACAAACATGCTGAAGCCATTTTTGCCCACCACTCCTCAGATGCAGTGAACAAACCCAACGGGACTATCAAAACCAATGCCAATTACTTATTTCCTCCCATCTATCAACTTAATCCAAGCAATCCAATCTTTTTTTAGTGCATCACAACAGTTTTCTAATTGTTTTGGGTCATGAAGCCTACACGTTGCAAGCAATGCCTAGATGACAAAGGTCAAATCTGGTAATCCCAATCCTTCTTCACTAACAGGCATACATAATTCCAGAGGCCATAGTCCCTTCGTTATAAGTTTAATTCTAAACTTATTCAAGCTTCGCATGCCTAAAAGCCCTAACATAATTTTTGTAGAGGCTTTTAGGCATGCTAACAAAATTTTGTGACTTTTCAAATAGCTATCGCAATTAGTCCCTTCATTAAAGAAAGAAAAAGAAACCCCCAAAACTATCTGCACATTTTTAATGATTTCATCCTTGAAATTATCATATCGCTTTGATTGATTTAAAGTAAGAGATAACAGGCAATTTTTTAAAATTGAAATTGGGTTCAAAGAGGGATCTATATTAGGTCAGACTTATTAACAGTCAATAGTAGCTTTTGAGTTAACTGGTATTGAATGTGTTATGGGGATGCGGAGACGGTGGATCATTTGCTTATTCATTGCCCGGTTGTGTTTCAGCTCATTCGTTTATTTGGTTAGAAATTAGGCTCCTTTTGGTGTTGCATAGTTGGGTTATCGGTTCGGTTGATCCGAATGTTTTGGCTTTTGTAGATTTTGTGGAGGATTTAATTAGTTAGTTGTGTTCCAGCCCGTTGTAGGTTGCTTTGTTTTTTTGTATTCTTTGCATCGCCTTGATGCTTTTCATAAAGTTTGATTATTTATCCAAAAAAAAAAAATAGTAGCTTTTGCCAAGCAAGGCATAGAACTTATGTGCATGCCCATTCAAGGGTTCAAATGAAAAGGCTTGAACTGAAAAAATGCTCTATCATAAGTCAAAAGTGGGTAAACATACACAAAATACCAAGCAAAACCAGAGGGGGGAAAAAAACAAAAGAACACACAAATTAGAAGAAAAATGACTGAATGTAAGGGCATCCCATTTAAGTGGTCAATTCATCATAACAAATTTAAATTACCCTCTTAATTTAAAGGTAGAAGAAAAAAACACAAACAGCTCAGATGCTTCCATGCACAAAATTCCAAGACATAGCATGCATAACATTAGTTCACGTAAAGCCCACCACAACCCACACCCTTCCCCCTCCTTTCCCACTTTATCTATCCATTCTATTATATTACATAAAGCACGCAACTCACTTGGTGTGTACTTTGTCACGTAATTTTGATTTCTAGAAATGACCATAACAATACTAGATTTTCCCAAATATTTAGCTTTGCCTAGCAGTTCCTTTAAGGATTAAAAAAGTAAAATTAACTAACAAAAACTACTGTGTTCAGTACCCGCTACTCTCTCCACTCTCACCCATGATCTCCCAATGTAATTTCAATTGCACATGTTAGTGGGGAGTAGCTCCCCTCGAGACTCCATCTTCTAAATAACCCACAAGACTCCATGTTGTAGACCATGGGAGACACTACGACGGTGATCCGAATTGTTCATCTCATAAGTCTTGAAGAGAAAAACATATATGCAGAAAAGATCACCCGAAGTAATTTTAATTGCACATGTTAGTGGGGAGTAGCTCCTCTCAAGACTCCATCTCCTCCATAACAAGACTCCATTTTGTAGGCCATGTGAGACCCCCGAACCGTTCATCTCATAAGTTTTGAAGAGAAAAACATCTATCCAAAAAATCAACTTAATCGGGAAATTGATACACACTAATTAATTGTGTTTTGTTTTATAAAATTGATGATAAATATGATTTTAAACCAAAATTATTCATTTTATAAAATAAAATATGATAAATTAATATGCGTATTGATATCTGATTAAACAAATCTTTTGCATATATATTATTTTCTTTGAGGCTTAGCAGATAAAAAAAGATTCGGATAACTGTTGTGGGCCCCACAGAGCCCACAAAATATAGAGTGTTGAAAGCTGAAAGTCATGAAGGAGATGAAGGAGATAGAATCTTGAGGGGAGCTGCTACCATTTTAGTGTGCGTAACACTTAAACAGTTTGGTTCATGGATTTGGCGACGATTTAGAAATGGAAAAAGAAAAAAAAAATGTAAAATATAATTATATTTCATTCACATTTCGCCTACCTTTTCCTTTCTTTTTCCAAATCACTACCCAACTCCATAAACCATTATAAAACATGTAGCTTTACCAACACCATCCCTCCCCTTGTTTTACGAACCCCATCAACACTGATAGTATAGCAAAACATTAGTGAATATGATCTAACCACAAATTTAGAGAACTGATGATTTAACACCAATAACTATGAGTCTATAGTTCATATACACAACCATAATAATCTCATGTTAGGGTTTTCAAATTTGGGGAAAAGAAGAGAAAGAGAAGAGAAAGAGAAAGAGAAAGTTTGAGAGAGAGAGAATCCCTACTAGTTGTATGACGGCGGATAAGTAAAGGGTGGTTGGACTGGTGGCGGCGGCGGAAATGGAGATCGCCCACTGGTGTTGAGGGCGGTGGAGGTGGAGCCGCTGACGGTGGCGCACTGGAGGGTCGAGAAGAAGATCACGGTGGCGCACCCCAGAACAGTCCAGAAGAGAGACAGAAGTATTTCACCATCGATGTGGAATAAATTTGAAATAAGGAACAAAACGACGCAGTTATGGAATCCGTAAACAAAATAATTTGAAATGTTGCCAAACAAAATTTAGAGAGCCTTATGTTTAAATCCTAATGAGTGGGTTTATTATTTAATATGCCTTATGATAATTAATGATTTTTTTTTCATCAAATAGTATTAAAAAATATAATTAATTTTTAATTTTGTCAAAAAAATGTCATTAATTATAAGTTTTATTGATAGTTTAAAAAAAATCGTCACAAAAAAAGTCACTAATTTTTAACTTTCAACAAGAGTTTGAAAAATTCATCACAGAAAAATGTTACTAATTGTAAGTTTCAACGACAATTGTGATAAGAAAAAATCGCTAATTGTTAATTTTTAGCGACATATGCAAAAAATGGTCACAAATTTATGTTTAGCGACAATTTTATTATGACTTATTTTCAATATAATTAAATCCAACTATTAGGATATATTGGTAATTTATCCCAAAATATATGATTCATTTGAAATTTAGGAAAAGAATATGGTCTGTGTATTCGAAAAAAATGATATAAATCTATACTTTCTGAATTATAATTAAAAAAAATCACAACCAAATGTCACATGAAACATAATTAAAGATGTTTTGAGTCACAACTAAAATATTGTCATAACTAAATAAGAAAATTGGTCATAATTAAAATAAAATGACATAATTTCAAGGGGGTGTATTGTAGAATTTCATTGAAATTTGGCATTTTTTAGTAAAAGAGAAAAGTCTTTGAGATATTAAAAATGATTGAATTTTCTTAAGTTGACCATTCAACTTGAAAGGGCATTTGGCATTGGTGAGCTCATTTCAGAGCCAATTTTAATGATTTAAACTGTTTATTTTTTAGGACTTGTTGAGTAAAATATTCTTACAAAAAAAATTAATATGGTCAGATGTTTGAACCACATTTATTTTTAAAAATGAACAACAATTATAATTTTAAAAGTAACCATCTATTTTTGTAGTACAAATGTAATTTAAACACATAATTACTGATATTCAATCATCTTAAATTTTTACATAAATATTTTACTCAACAAATACTAAAAAATGAGTAGTTCAAATTATTGAGGTCAACTTTAAAATATGCCTACCAAACTCAAACTGTTCTCAAGTTGAGATAGTCAACTTAAAATAATCCAAACCCATATTTAAAAAATGTAAATGACTAGTATGTATAATTTATTTTTTTAGTAATTTTTTCATTTTTGTAAAAAAAAATTAAAATTTCTTTTTAAAAGCCTTTTAGCCTTTTTAATTTAAAAGTCAAGTTCTCAAATCAACTTGGCCTCTTTTGGGAAGTGTAAAAAAACTAATTTATTAGATTATTAACTTAAATTTAGACCATATCATCTCTCTATTTTTTATACTTTTTTTTTTGTAATAAATAAAAAAATCAATTTTTTAATACTTTTCAAAATAAATCAGTGATAGAAAGTGGTCGCACGGTTAGGACCTTCAACTTTTACCATTTGACTTGTTTTTTCGGGAACTACCAGTATACCACCATGGCTAAATCAGATCACCATTTGTGGGAGCTGAGTAAAAATAAATCTAAATCGGCAAACAGAGTACATCCAAACTCATCTTTGATGGATTCAGTCAAAGCTCACTGGACTCAAAGTCATTGCCGCAAAAATACAAAAACAAGATGAAGTGCGTGCCGAGTTAAGGGTACTGGGGCTGCACATTTGAGCAGAGTATATCACACAAGTCGGCACAACCCCGTTAGTTAGGCCCAGGTTGTCCCTTTCTAAAGAATATAGTAAGAAGATGGGCCTAATAAAGTGATGACGAGGGGCTAAGCTACAAAAGGAAATATCAAGGAGAATGGCCCAATAAAAAGAAGGAAGAGGTTAGAGAGAGAGGTATGTTCTAAATTTGCACCCTAAAAAACTAAAAAAAAAAAAAAAACTATTCTTTCGAGAGAAATTGACTTGCTCGTCAAAATGCTAATTCTAGCACCACTGATATGAGTTTATCTTCTATTTCAGGTGACAACTGAAAGATCTTTCAAGGGCTTGTTTGGATAAAAGGAGTATTCCAAAATCACTTCTCCACACCATTATTGATGGTCTATCAGAGGCATCGGAACTCTAGGTAGGTCTTGGTAAATGGAGGTTATTAAAGATAGTCTTGCTATTTTGGATTAATCCTCACTTTAGTGGCCTTTCGTTTCTTTGGTATTGACTGATTAGAAAATGTGTTTTTAATTCTCAAAACCTCGTATGAATTATAGAACTTGAGAGGGGTTTCAAGGCTATATCTCTTTGTCTTCCTTGATTAGGAGTATAAAAATGGCCCACGGCTTGTGGGCGCCTCGAAGCCCACGCCGCAGCCCCGGGTGGGCTTGGCCTGTTTAGGCCTGTTTGGGCCCAGTCCCGAGTCAAGCCCAAGACCTTAGGCCTGGGCTTAGGTCATCATTTTGAAGCCCAGCCCGACTCATGGGCCTGCTCTGCTTGGCTCGACCCGTAGCCCGACCCATCAACTCGCTTAAGACCCATTCAAGGCCCGACCTAAGGCTCAATGTATTTTTTAGTGGAAAATAATAAAATTTTGATAGAAAAAACAAAAAAAAAAAACAAAAAAAAATGTTCAGACCCGTCCAAGGCCCGAATTACCCATGGGCTTGGGCCTAGGCCTAATTTTTCGGCCCGTGGATTGGTCCGTGTGACGACCACCTCCTTAGTTAAAATTAATTTAATTAATAAATTATATATTTATTGTTAATTGAGTGCTTATGTGCTTAATTGTTATTGATTGTCTTGATAATTATTAACTTGTTTGATTGCTTGATTGAATAGATAGGTGAGAATAAAAATTAAAACTGTCTGATTCGCTAATTTTAACAAGTTAGAAAACAACAAGTGTATAGGAATTATAGCCTAATTCACATTAGTATAATTGAGATTATTTAATGTAGAAGATTAATTTATTTGAGTAGAAATGAGTGTTGTTTTTTTAATTATTTATTTATTTTTATTTAATTTAGTTGGAACTTCAATTTAACAAACTAATTGAAAAACAACTAAAAAGTAAATTATATTTCTACTCATCTCATAAATATAGACTGAAAGAAAGAGTGCTTGGTTGCCTTAGTCATCTTTTTTCACATACTCACAGACCCGCGTAGAGAGAGAGAATGAGAGGAAGAGTGAGTTGAGCTCATATAAGAGAAATTGGAAAGGAAGAAGAAGAGGAACCTTAAGAAAGCTGAAATTTTGGTCTTAAAGCATCAATTAAGGTAAGAAATTATTCTAAATTCTTGATATTGAAGCTCTATTACACATCATCTTCCAAGATATGAGTTTAAATGAATTGAATTTGTCCTTAAATAGGAGATTTGCTCATGTAATTGAGAGCTTGGGGCATGCATGTGAAAAAATTGAAGAATTGATCAGTTTAACTCATAATCCTTACATGCATGGCATATTTTCAAGAGAACAATGATTCTAAACTTATTTTCAAACATGATTCATGGAGTTTAAGGAGAGATTAAGCATGAATTAGAGTTTGGGGTCAAGAAAATGGATGTTTTATGAAATTGAGTTTCAAAAATGGAAGAATGGGTTTAATTTGATATTAGAGCCTTATAAAAATTCAATTAAAATTTTGATTTAGGTTCATAAAATTAGATGTAGTCAAATTAAGCCGTAATTAAGAATTAATTAAATTCAATTGAAATTAAGTTAGGCTTAATATTATGGAAATAAATGTGAAGATTAATTATTTGGGTCTTGATTTGCTTGAAAATGGAGTTGAAATTGGAAAATATACATATTTATGAGTTTCTGATTCAGTAATTTAAACATGATTGAATAATTTTAATTTAATGTGTATGAGCCTAATTTAGGTTTGATTGTGTAATTAGTGAACTTAATAAGGGTTGGTTTATGATTAGATTATTTATATTTAATTAGTTTAGTTAATACATAGCTAAACATATTTTAATTGGAGGTTAATAATCTAATTTATTCCTAATACTAGTCATCCATATTTAAAAGAAATGGAAGAAAAATAAATAGGAATAACCGAATGAAAAATTAAAATCAAATAAGAGAAATCGAACGACAAACAAGTAACCAAATTAAATAAATTGTAAGAGTGTAATTGTAATCGTGTTGTGCTTGACTTTTTTTTTTTTAGGTTGGACACCGAACGATTAGCACGTGTTTTTCAGGAACCCACTGTCAGTAACACTGTTGTAAAGATATGTTCAATTGTATTTATTTTCTAATTGATAAATTATATTGTTTTTTGAAATGATGCTTTTTTTTTTTTTATCAATTGAATGATGATCCTAATTTCTAAATTGTATTCATGGCATCCATAGCATATTGTTATTGTTATTGATATAAAGATCTCTGTCAGTTCCAATTCTTGGAACTATTGTCTATTGTTTGATGGCCATCAATTGATTGTTCGGTTTTTAAGACCTATTATATTGTTACTATTGGATGTACCACATATGACTTATATGAATATGATTGATTGAATTGTACGATTGAACGATTGATTGCAACTAATCTATTGATAATCGACTGTTTCAAATATTGTAAGGATATCATTCTTAATCTCTTTACATAGCTGTTATTCACTGGATTCTAACTCACTGTTTACTATATTTGTAGGTGATCGAGCACTGGATCAAAGCTAGTGGCGTCGACCCGAATCCTTATTTTGTCAAGCCAACTATTGTGCCTTCTCACGAGGTTCCGAACCAACATGTGTCAAGGCTTTTTGGGTGGTTCAAATTCACCATTTTGATATTGCTAAGTGAAAAGAATGTTTTATGACTTTTGTTAATACTATTTTTGATAATAGGATTTAATTCCCTAACTTGTGTTTTGTCTTGCATATATGTGTTTTATGGACTTGAGTGTTCGTGGATATAACTATGTATATGAAAGTTGTGGGGACATATTTTTTGGAATGACAACACGTGGCCGAGGTGGCACCGAAGTGCTAGCTGAGGTGCCACTTGTCCTGATCATGACACTGAGATAATCTTGGTTAGGCCGAGATTATCTGTGAGAATACCGGAATCTGGGATAAGCGGATAAGGGACAAGAGTCCTAGATTGGGAGAGGACTTCAGTTTGGATAAAGATAAGACTCTTAGAGAGTTTATCTCAATCTTACTAGGAGTCCAAGATTAGTAGTAATCCTAAGTCCATTGAAGCTAGGCTTCTATTGGGATTAGGTAAGTGTTGACTATAAAAGAGAGGCACCCCCATGGGTCCAAGGTACACTTTTGATATTTTGAATAGTGAGCTAAGCACTTTTGCTATCTTTGAGAGATAACTAACTTGATCGTCGGAGTACCCCCGGGTGGACGAACCACCGCCGAAATCTCTTTTTTCTACGACAGGTCATTCGGGCTTAATCTATTCTGCCGGTGCTCTCCAACTAAGTACTAGTTTGGCAGTGTGGTCGGAAATTGATACACATAATTTGTCGCTGTTTGTGGGAAAGAAAGGAGAATAGATGGCCAACGACGGACAGAAAGAGAAGGTTGGAGACGACACCCCTATTGAGAGTGGAAAACATATTGACCTGGACGTCGAAGAAGACAACTGCAACGAAGAGACTCGTGATAAGAATCACGGAGGAAAGGACGTTGGCCAAGAGGGCGGCATACCGAAGAGATCGGACCAGAGCGGGTATTATAACGACGACGATCTCCAGGTATGGAAAGATAAATGACCGCAGAGGAACGATGAGATGAAGGGAATGGCGGACAAATTGGCAGACCTGCAAACGGTTGTCAATTTCATGATGCAGAACAACGTCATGCAGCCACCATTCCCGTTAGAAGATACGCCGATTCCAGCGGCCAAGAAATACACCCGAAAAGGGGGGCAGAAAACGGTTTCTATAGTCCCTCAGCATGATAAGACCAAGGGACATTCTCACCGGCCTTTACGGGAGGTCGGGCATGGAGAATCAACGAGAAGAGAATCCTAGAAAACACGATCTCAGCCGAAGTGAGCAGATCCCGGATTCCAGATCCTGGATCCCAGATCCTAGAAGACATGATCTTAGGCTAGGTGATTAGGTCCGAGAAAACGAGAGCTCAGCCTGAGTGAGCAGATCCAAGATTCCAGAAGACACGATCTCGGCCTAGATAATTAGGTTCGAGAAGACAAGAGCTCAGCCTAAGTGAGCAAATCCCGGAAGACAAGATCTCGGCCTAAGTGATTAGGTCCGAGAAGACAAGAGCTCAGCCTAAATGAGCAGATCCTGGATTCCAGATCCCGAATCCCAGAGCCTAGAAGACAAGATCTCGGCCTAGATGATTAGGTTCGAGAAGATAAGAGCTCAGCCTAAGTGAGCAGATCCTAGGCCTCGGATCCTGGATCCTAGAAGACAAGATCTCGGCCTAGATGATTAGGTCCGAGAAGACAAGAGCTCAGCCCAAGTGAGTAGATCCTGGATCCGAGATCCCAGAAGACAAGATCTTGGCCTAGATAATTAAGTCTGAGAAGACAAGAGCTCAGCGTAAGTAAGTAGATCTCAAATCCTTGAAAATAAAAAGGAAGTACACAAGTTCAGACTGAAGTCGGCCAGGTTCTGCCTGTCGGCAGAAGGCCATCTATACAGAAGGGTTTTAATTGGACCTCTATTACGATGTGTACATCATTCCCAGGTTAAAGACTTTTTATACAAGGTCCACAAAGGAGTATGTGGAAGCCATGCAGGGAGCAGATCCCTTGCCTATAGAGCAATATCGCAGGGATTCTTTTGGCCTTAAACGCAAAAGGAAGCTGAAGCCTATGTAAAAAGAGTGAAAATGTCGTTGAAATCCACCTGCAACGTGCGAGAGAACAACAATTTAGCTGGGGGCATACCAATAACAACTTGGTAGGGCTTACAACAAGAAGGTCTGCCCAAGAGAGTTCAAGAGTCAAACACAGACTTGAACTCAGTACATGCCAGTCAGTTGAACAAAGAGACCAAGGTTGGTAACCTCGGCCAATCTTTGTTTGAATATGACCTCGGCAACAAGTTTAAAAGCCACATGCTTAATGAGAACCCAAGTGCAACTTAAGTTCACATTAGGGGGCAGAGGGCTGGAGAATGATGCTTGGGAGCTAGAATTTACAAGCTAAGATTAGTTTAACACTTGTTGAAATTTAAATTTATAAGTTGAAGTTAAACTGAGGTCGTGTTTAACACTTGTTGAAATTTAAACTTACAAGTTGAAGTTAAACCGATGACGTGTTTAACAGTTGTTGAAATTTAAATTTACAAGTTGAAGTTAAACCGATGACGTGTTTAACACTTGTTGAAATTTTAAGATAAATTTACAAGTTGAAGTTAAACCAAGGTCATGTTTAACACTTGTTGAAATTTAAGAAAAATTTACAAGTTGAAGTTAAATTGAGGGCATGTTTAACACTTGTTGAAATTTTAAAAATTTACAAGTTGAAGTTAAACTGAGGTTATGTTTAACACTTGTTGAAATTTTAAGAAAAATTTACAAGTTGAAGTTAAACTGAGAGCATGTTTAACACTTGTTGAAATTTTAAAAAAAATTTACAAGTTGAAGTTAAACCGAGGTCATGTTTAACACTTGTTAAAATTTTAAGAAAAATTTACAAGTTGAAGTGAATCCGAGGTTATGATTAAAGGAAGATTGGTTTTAACACTTGTTGAAATTTTTAAGAAAAATTTACAAGTTTAAGCCAAGGTTGTATTGAAAGAAATACCTATGTACTTACCGAAATAAACCGTTAGTGGGTTTTAACCGAGGTATTCCACTCCGAGAAGGCTGCACAGTTAAGGTGCATGTTAAAGACATGCAAATTATTCTAAGTATGGAATCATACAAGGCAGTAAGAAGAAAGACAAACATTCAAAACACAAGAAAAGAGAAACAGCTTGTCGAAGCGAGGCCGAGGTAACACTGAATACAGCAAACAAGAGACAGGGTTAAGGGCTGCACAGGGAGTCACAGCTGTATTCCGAATCCCGGTTTACAAAGTCTTAGAGAAAATCCGAAATCAGCCCTATTACAAGGCACAAGTAAGGGCTCTTGGTGAATTTATGGGCAGAAGCCTTGGCAAGCATTGTGCCTACCACAACGAAGATGGGCACCTGACTCAGGGTTGCAGAGCCCTGAAAGCACATCTTGAAGACCTGGTAAGACAAGGTCATCTAAGGGACCTTATAGACGAGGCTAGAACAAGGAAAGAGCAAGTAAGACTGCCTCAGGCTCCAGCAGCACCACCTCCCCCAACACCCCAACCGCAGGCAGACGGACCTCGAGTGATCAATGTGATTCACTCAAAGGACAATGAGAATGAGATACATGGGAAGACTCAGAAGGTAAAGCACTTGCAGCATGTGTACCAGGTCCGACAGAAAAGACCTAGGGCAGATGAGTGCTAGGGACCAGTGGTGTCTTTTACTGAAGACGACCTAGAGATGGTGCAGTATCCACACAACGATGCCTTGGTAAAATCCCTCCAGATTGGAGAATGCCAAGTGAAACGTATCTTAATTGATCAGGGCAGTGTAAACGTCCCCGAATGTCCCGGGAGGGAATCCCCGTTTTGTTCATTTGGGCTCACTACAGTTCAGGACTCAAAGTCACGGTCCTGTATCTAATCTCACAGAGTGCAATGCAAGACCGATGAATCATCAAAGAGTCCAAATCCGGTAAATCGTTTTTGAAAACAGATTTTTTTGAAAGAAGTGCCAAACATGGACTGCTTTGCCAGATACAGAGTTGCCACTTAAATATTTTATTTTGGAAAATTTAGGAAACCCTGACTCGTTGCCTAAGGCCACGTGCCCGTCATCACCAAAGTTGTCTTGGCTCGGGAACTTGGGTACAATTAGGGAAGGTCACTTTGTGAGCACCCCCGCTCGCCCGATCAAAGATTGGCCTCTACTAACCATGATATCGAGTTTTGAAAACATTATGTGCTCTTATTCCGGGTATTAGCCTAGATTTACTACGTGATGCGCACAGCATACAAATATAGACCGGATCGCCTGAATTGGAACAAAACATCTCATGTTTGTTTTTGAAAGTGGTTTGCTACTCGTAAGTAGGCTAAAATGTGGATTTTCCATCCTCAGGTGGACTTAGAAAGCATGATTTTGCCACTCTCAAGTGGGCTTAAAACTCCAGTTGATGAATTGTTCCAATCCAAATAACCCAACCTTCACCCACAAGCATTCAGGTAGTTATATCATATAAGCACATAGCCTCATGACAAGCATGCTATCATGGCAGTCACTCACACACATGCAAGGATGCTAAAGCATAAACACTTACCGAGTACTCCGAGCCAAAACAGAAACTAGTTAGTAATCAATGCATGATCCTAGTTCATGTTAAGATGGTTAATGCAACACATGCAAAATGCAACTAGAAAGAGGCTCGGCTATCCTAAGATAGCATATGATGATGCTACAGCTAACATGTATTCAACTTGGAATTGAGATACAATGCAGTTAGTATGATGCGCCGAGCCCGGTGCATGCAATACAGATGAATGATGCAAACATGCAAGCATAAGTATGCTAATTGAAACATGCCTTAATCTAACCATCATAAGCTGGTAAATAAAAGGGAGAAAGACGTGGGGTTGGAAAACATACATCACACACACGCACACTTATTACACAATTGCCCTCGCTCGGAGGGTCCGAATAAATAATACAGACCGAATAAATAATTAACTACTCTAGCTAATTAAATATTATAAAACCCTAATTAATTAACAAATTAACTAGGAAAGCGAATAAACTAGCATGCAAGCTATAAAATGGACTGCCTCAGCTTTTGTTCCGAATGATGAAAGATGCATGCGTGCTCGGGTTGCTTCGTCGGGAAATTCCTTGCGATGCCCCGATTTGCCTCTGTTTTGCAATTGGTCCCAGAACACTATACAAAACTCCCGAAGGCTGCCGACTAGTTTTTGCTGCTGGATTCCGATTTGTTGCAACAGAGAGCAAGAAAGGGGCATGGCAAAGTATTTTCAACACATGTGTGCATGACTACTCTCCCCGTCATTGCACAAGCTCTAGGGAGTGTATACCTCGATCCTCGTGCCACCAATCACGCATCTCGATGCATGATGGCCGAGGAGTCAAATTGCACGACTTAATGTGAAATGAATGCACACATAAACACAACAAGGCCTAAACTCCATCATGGGTAATCCGGAGTGTCGGCAACTGGGAATTGAGACACGTTTCGGCACTTGGAGTACGAAACATCCCTCGTTTCCCGTGTTTGGACTAACCCTACTCCAAACACAATGCAATGAGATGGCATACACAATACGACTAACATGCAACCTAATATACGCAATGCTATGGGCTAAAATGGAATACACAATGCACTTACGAAGACTATGATGCGCACATGAACTAAATGGCATATACAAATGCAAGATGGACTTACACCAATATGAGTGGACCTCAGCCACACTCACATCAGTGGCCATATGATGAAAATGAGACAACCGAAATACATGCAAGCATGCACGAATGCAATGGACCGATCCTAAGGCACAACATGCAACTGTAACTAAGCATGGCAAATGATGAAATATGGCATACAAGCATACATTTTCTAGCTCTGAAACATGATGTACAATGGTCCCGAATCATGCAAATATGTTACCCAATGCATGCTAGATGGCCCGAATACCGAAACTAGTGAAGTGCGTTACACTAGAGGTACACAAAGTGATGCACGAATGGCAAAACCAACCCCAAACAGACCCTAGGCAGGTCTGAAACAGTGGGAAAATGAACCAAAATGATGGTTCAAAGTGCATGGAAATGAAGCTCATTCAATGGTCCGAAAACAAGGCATTCATGCACAACTCTCAAGCACACTTAAAGAGGAGAAAATATGAGGATATGACATTCACATAGGCTCTGAAATATGATGCAAAATGACCCCAAAGCATGAAAACACCTCAGTATATGCATGCAATAGACCTCAAATCTCAAAGCTAGGCAAGTGTATTGAACTACAAGCATGCAAAACAAGCATCATTCGACCATGAGACCCAAAAACAGAGCTAGGGAAGTCCAAAATATGCACAAAATCAGTTTAAGGCAAGGCCAAAAAGTGCTAAAATTAAGGGTCAAAAAAGCATGCAAAATAAGCTAGTGAACCATGATTTGCACTACAACTATATGAAGCACATGAGAGCTCACCAAACCAGCCAAAAACAGAAGTTTGTCATGCCAAATAATGCCCAAAAACCCACTGAAACTTAGTCAATGTATGCAAGAATGATGTGTCCCTTTGAAAGGCCAATAAGAGGGTTGTTCTACACATGCAAGATAAACATACAAAATGGAAAAACCATCTCTGGAAAGAGGTTATGAGGGCCCTAAAACTCACTAAAAAGAGCCTGAAATTAGTCTAGGAAGCATGCAGGTGAAGGCCCCTTTGAAAGGCCTTGAAGAAGATTACTCTACACATGCATAATAGACATCTAATATGGCAAAACCACCTCTGGACAGAGGTCATGTAGGTCACAAAACTCATCAAAAATGGCCTGGAGCATGGCTTTGAAACATGCAAATAGGGGCTCCTTTGGAAAGCCAAGAAAACTAGTAAAGAGAACAAAGGGTGAGAGGGTCACCCCTCTCTGATTTTGAGACTCAAAGACACATTTTAGCCACTGAAAATCCACTGGATTTCAGTGGCTAAAAGGCCAAACCAAGGCCGACACAAATGCTCTAAAGCATGGCTCAAAACATGAGGAAATGAAGCATGCAAGGGGGTAGATGACCCCCAACAGAAAAATGGTCTTAAACAAACATGTTTAGAAGATCAAAACAAGACTTTTTTCAGTTTATGACAAAGCCTAAATATGCTTGCAAATAGAGCTAAACTATGAAACAAAACAATGTCGAAAAGAGGGAAATGGAGTGTTACCCTTGTAGCCAAAGGAACCAGCAACTTCTGGACCAAGATAGCAAGTCTTCAACCTCTGAAAATGACCTCCAAGGTTCTTGGATGGATGATGGAGAGGTTAGGCTAAGAGGTGTAATGCAATGGTGCAAGAACAAGGGACCTTTGGAGCTAAAATGGAGAGAAATAGAGAGGGAAGTGTATGTATGCCTTTAAGCAAAATTCTGAACCCTAGCAATGGAAGAGGGCCCTTCCCTTTATAAAGGAGAAGATCTAAAGCTTCTCAAAGAAGCTTAAAAGCTAGCTTAAACATCCTTCATACACGTGTATGAAGGATGCATTCTGAGGCTTCCAGCTGGCACAGCTGGCTTCAACTCATTGAGACAAAAAAGCAGAAGGCTGGCCGACCAGTTCAGGTGGTCGGCTGACCACTCCCCCTGGTCGGCCGACCAGAGGTCAAAAGGTTCAAGCTGAAAAGGTGGTCGGCCTACCCATATTGGTGGTCTTCCAAGTGAATGTAGCTCAGTAATGGTATGGGAGACCAGAAATTGTGGCTCAGAAGTGAGGGTATCACGACCCAAACCCGGCCCTATGGGTTTAGCACCGTAACTGGCCAGTAATCCGAGATTACCGAAGGCCTGCAGAACAGTAATACAGTAAAACAGAGTACAGGGCCTGGCGGAAGCCAATACAGTAAATAACTAGTGTCCATTGAGCTGTGACAATCTGTATGCCAAAAACATTTTTCATGCATTTATACAGTTCAAACAGTGCAGTCTGTACAATCATTCACAACATTCAGTACGGGGATCAATTCCCTCGACAACAGTACAGTAAACAGTAAACAGTTTATACAATCATAAACAAACATTCAGTACGGGGACCGAACCCCTCGATAACAGTACAGTAAAACAGTAGACAGTCTATACAGTAGGGGACACCAAAAACACCCCAAGCCATAGCATGGCAACATCGGAACCTCGCAGTGAGGCACAGTGGTTGGCTGACAAAACAAAGCTTGCCTGACGCTCCTAGCGGCGGTCCGGTGCCTGAACACCTACATATATATATGAGCAGTGAGCTAAAGCCCAGTGAATAACATAAAGCGGAAAGAGGTTATGAATGAATGTCTTTACAGTAATGAAACAGTTCATTAAACAGTATTTCAGTCTTTCAGTCATTTCAGTCAATCAGTCATTCGGTTTGTGGCTCATATTTCAGGCCATAACAGTTATTCAGTCAAAACAGTGATATGTGGTACATCCATTAGCCTATAAACAGTAAGTCCGAAAGGACCAGGTCTTAACAGACCCAACAGTAATGATGGCCAGTCATTCAGTAAACAGTATGGTTCCACAAGGGAACCGACAGAGCTCTGTAACAGTCAATAACAGTAGGTGCTAAGGATGCCACAGTACAGTTCAGAAATAAAGGACATACATTCATTCAATAAACATTATCAGTTCAATAAACAATTCAGTTCAGTATTCAAAAGATAACCATTTTGAACATATCTTTACACAATCTGTTACTCACAGAGTTCTGGGCTACAGTAAGCTAGAGCGTCTCCTCGGTAAGCCAACCCTACACAGTATACAGGATGAACACACACTAAGCTATACAGTTGGGAAATATCATAGTTTAATCCCTAATTTGCCTCGGTGTGTTCTACATCAATATCCTCATTAAGATGCTTTAAACTAGGCCTAAGAATACCTAGAATGGGATGAGGATGCAAAGATGCACTTAGAAAGCACTTACAAAATTTGCTGAAAATAAGGGCCTCGCTCGAGCGAGCTTTCCTTCGCTCGAGCGAGATTCCAAAATCAAAGGCTTCGCTCGAGCGAGAAATCCTTCGCTCGAGCGGTCTGATGAAACAGTAAAAATACTGGATGCTGAAATTTTACGCTCGAGCCACCATTTCTTCGCTCGAGCGGAGCTCTGAACAAACGATGGTCGCTCGAGCGAGGAATCCTTCGCTCGAGCGAGGAGGCCAAATTCTGGAATTTCCAGATTTGTCTTCCAAGTCCGAACCAAGCATTCAACCACTCAATACTCGACCTCTTGGGCCCAAATTCTGGGAAACACATCTCAAATCAATATACAACAAGTTTAAAAGCTCAATTTGAGAATTCAAAGCCCAAGGGTGAGTCAATTAAAACCATTTTCAAACCCATTTTCAAGAATCATCTACAAACATGCCATGCATGAGTTTCAAAACCAATTGAAGCTTCAAAGCTTGCTCAAATGAACTCATTTCTTCAAAAACATGGTGAAATCATGGATTTAGACAAAAACATGTACATGCATGTAAGATTTCTATGAAATCAAACCTCCAAACTCAACAATATATACATGCATGCATGCTAGAAGCTACAATTCAACATTATAAGCCATATCTTGGCTCTAATCTTTAATGATCCTCTAAACCATGCAAGAATCAATTGAATTCACAAACAAGAGGGTAGTCACACTACCTTAGGTCTCCAATTACAAGAATAGAAGCACAATATGCAAGAATCCCTTCAATCTCTACAAGTCTCTAAGCCAATTTGTGAAGGACTCAAGCTAACTCCTTTCTCCCTCTCTCTAATTCGGTTTAAGCTCTCAAATGAGCTGATGAAATGTTTGTTGTAATGAACTAAGGCTCAAATATAGTATAATGAAGGGTCCACTAACAATGGCATTAATGTAAATAAGGCAACTCTTGTAGTTTGGCTTAAATTAATCTAGTTAATCATACTAAATCGATTTTCAGATAATTATGCCATAAAATCCCATTAATTATGATGATCATGGAACATCAATCAATTTTTGATTTGGCCGCCGATAAGGCCTTCAATTTGCAGTTTAAACATATAAATTCAAACAGGTGGTCAATCAATCAAACAGATGCAATATGCAATACAATAGACAAACTTATTCAATTTCAGTTTCGATTTCAATCGGTCCATTCAGTACTTTAGTTCATTCAATCATCAGTCATTATCAGTTCAGTTTGGCAGTAACCAGTATAAAATTCAGTGATTTCTCGGTAATTAATCGGTAGTCAGTAAACAGTAACGAGGGTTGTTACAGAGGGAGACCAAGGGGTCAAAAGGGTCAAGCAAAAAAAGGTGGTCGGCCTACCAAGAATGGTGGTCTCCCAGGTGAATGCAACTCAGTGGTGGTATGTGGCTCAAAAGTGAGGGGGACCAGCTCTCTAACAAGAAAACCGGGCGGCGAAGAGAAAGGTGGTCTCCAAGAAGAAAAGGTGGTCTCCCACCATAGTACCACCTTTCTAACAAAGAAACTAGGGTCCATGCCAAAAATGAACCCACACCGATGCAAAACAAAGGTTTGGGGGCCAAAACGCGCAACCGGGTGCCCCGAAAACAGGCTGTTAGGCACCGGAGGTGGCGTGCGACCACAAAGGTGGTCTCCCGGGCCACAGTGTCCCTCTAGGGAGAGGGAACAAGGTGTGTGCCAAAAATCGGAGCAAACGGAGAAAGTTAAGCGGTCCCGAACCGAGGCGCACGGCCGATAGCTCCGAAAACCTAAAACTGGTCTCCAACCGGGAATAGTGGCCTACGACCACGAAACATAGCCTACGGCCACTGAGAGATGGTCTTCGAGACCTCTCCCTCCTTTTGGGAAGAGAAAACAGAGAAAACAGGACCTGGTTCGCAAACCGAGGCAAAGCATAAAAGAGTCCCGAAGTCCGGAGGCAAGGCTCTCAGCCGAGACTCTGTGACCTCAGAACGAGCACAATATGCATAATCACCGAGCGCTCAATCGGCAACGTCTGAGTCCTAAGGTCAGTCAAAAATGGGGTGTCTACAGGCAGCTCTTGTGACATCATGTATGTCAGTTGTTACAAGGAGCTTGGCCTTCACCAGGATGATCTGGAGCAGTCTAATGGCCCAATGGTTGGGTTCAATGGAACGTCGACATGGCCCCTAGAAACAGCAGAGATTGAAGATGAGGACATAGAAGTCCTGGAGGATGTCAGCAAAGAGCCAGCCGAGAAGAGTAAGGAAGCCCTAAAGAAAATTCTTGTCCAGTAGGGGGATGAAGAGCGTTTCTTTCTTCTTGGCTCGGGGCTTGGCCGAGGAAGAGGAAAAGAGCTAGAGGCATTCTTGAGAGCAAACATTGAGGTGTCTGCCTGGACGCCGTACTAGATGCCTGGCATTGACCCTGAGATCACTTGCCACAGACTAGATGTGGACAGGTCGGCCAAACCTGTCATCCAGCGAGCAAGGAGGCCTACGCTGATGCATGTCGAGGCAATAGAAGAGGAAGTGGGCAAACTTCTAGAGACCAGAGCCATTCGAGAGGTAAACCACCCGACGTGGTTGTCAAACACGGTCGTCGTGAAGAAAAAGAATGGGAAGTGGAGGGTCTGTGTGGACTTCACCAACCTGAACAAAGCTTGTCCCAAAGACAGTTTCCCACTTCTCAAGATTGACCAATTGGTGGATGCCACTTCAAGGCATGGAAGGATGAGCTTCTTGGATGCTTACAGAGGGTACTATCAGATAGCTATGTACCCCCCAGATGAAGAGAATACTGTATTTATCACCCCAAAAGGGCTGTATGGCTACAAAGTGATGCCTTTTGGGTTGAAAAATACAAGAGTAACTTACTAGAGACTGGTAACCAAGGTGTTCAGACATCTAATCGGCAAAACAGTGGAGGTATACATAGATGACATGGTCGTGAAGACCAAAGAACTTGAGGATCATCTCGAAGACTTGGGGGCAGTTTTTGACATCCTTAGAACATATCGGCTCCGACTCAATGCATCGAAGTGCGCATTTGGAGTTGGGTCTGGTAAGTTCTTAGGATACTTGGTCACCAGAAGGGACATTGAGGCTAGCCCAGATCAAATCAAGGTCATCTTAGAATTGAAGAGCCCAACATTGGCAAAGCAAGTGCAGATGTTGACTGGAAGGGTTGCAGCCCTGAATAAATTCATAAGCAGAAGCTCTGACAAGTGTAAACTCTTCTTCAGCTTAGTGAAGAAAGCCACAGACTTCTTATGGACAGAAGAGTGCGAAGTCGCCTTGGCCGACTTGAAGAAGTATTTGACCACAACTCCAGTGCTCTCAAATCCATTGCTTGGAGAGGAACTGTTCTTATACTTGGCAGTGTCAGACGGTGGCAGTGAGCAAAGAAGTGCAGCAAAAGCCTCGCCGGAGGGGGAGAGTGAAACTGGTTGCAAAAAGCTTTGCGAAAGCAGCAATGGAGGATTTGAGAGAAAAAACTTGAGCAAAAACGGTTGAAATACTGTACGTGACAGCTCATACACGTGTTGAAAACTCTTGGAGTTCTTGGTTTAATGGAGAAGGACCTCGGCAAGGAGGACGATCTCGGCTGAGAAACCTGAACAAACTTGGTTATTGGTTCGAGAGCATTTGATGAAAACGGATTACAGGTCTTGGTCATTTAGAGCTGACGAATGATGACCTCGGTGATGAAGGATAAAGCGAGCCTAGCCGACGTGCTAAATGGAAGGAATGATATAGGTTTCATCACCTCAGGATGCCGAGGTAATGGAACCTAGAGGGCAGTTATGGGGACATATTTTTTGGAATGACAACACGTGGCCGAGGTAGCACCGAAGTGCCAGTCGAGGTGCCACGTGTCCTGGTCATGACGTCGAGATAATCTCGGTTAGGCCGAGGTTATCTGCGAGAATACCGGAATCCGGGATAAGCGGATAAGGGATAAGAGTCTTAGAATGGGAGAGGACTTCAGTTTGGATAAAGATAAGACTCTTAGAGAGTTTATCCCAATCCTACTAGGAGTCCAAGATTAGCAGTAATCCTAAGTCCATCGAAGCTAGGCTTCTATTGGGATTAGGTAAGCGTTGGCTATAAAAGAGAGGCACGCTTTTGATATTCTGAATAGTGAGCTAAGCACTTTTGCTATCTTTGAGAGATAACTGACTTGATCGTCGGAGTGCCCCCGGGTGGACGAACCACCGCCGGAATCTCTTTTTTCTGTGACAGGTCATTCGGGCTTAATCTATTCTGTCGGTGCTCTCCAGCTAAGTATTAGTTTGGCAGTGTGGTCGAAAATTGACACACACAAAAGTTTATTTTCATTCAGGTCCTTACAGCTTATTGGACGATGTATGTTATTATTGATTGGCTTCCGCCAGCCCCTTTATATTGTATTATTGTCACTATTGTTAAACAGGCTTTCGGTAATCACGGATTACTGGCTAGTTACGACGCTAAACCTATAGGGGCGGGTTTGGGTCGTGACAGTTCGACTCAAATTTTGGTGGGAACTCGTGAGGCCCGACATGGACTGGGCCGGGCCAAATTTACATTCTACCCTTGATGTTGTGACCTTGGATTAGTATAGATCCCTAGTAACTTCAGTGACATTAGCGCTTTCAAGTATGCCTCGACTTTGTTCCAAATAATTTACAAAAAATAATTTAAAAAATAATTTACAAAAATGAACATTAATACATAAAATTCATCTAAAATTATATGATAATGATATTGTTAAAATTGTAAATCATAATAATAAGTGTTTTCATTTAAAAAAAAATTACATAAAAATTCACATCATTTTGTATTTTGTATGTAACTTTATGCAAAAGCAATATATATTATTTTTGAGCCATAAACTTTTAAGTAAAAATTGCAATTAATAGTTTGACCCAACTCAATAATACTTTGCATGTAACTTTTATATAAATTGATATGCATTTTGATATATTTTCATTTCTAATCAAACACATTATTATTCTCATAATTCCAAAAAGAGGGTAATTTATATGAAAATTGGGTCGAGCTGGGTAAATGGGCGGTTGTGAGCCACATTACAAAGGGCTGAGTAAGAAGGCCTTAGAGGTAGACCGGTCCTAGAAGGCCTTAGAGTTAGTCCGGCCCAAAAGGGACTTAAAATTACTCCGGTCCAGGAGAAGCTTGAATCTAGTCCGGTCCCAAAGCCTTGAAGTTATCTCGGTCCAGAAGAGTACGGCGCATAACTCGGTCGCCAAGTTGCCACGCTCAGAGTTAGTCCGGTCGCGGCGTCACACAGCTAGCTCGGTCAAGCCTAGCTAATTATTTGAGAACCGAAGTAAGAACAGTGAAAGGAAGAACCAAACTAAGTGTAGTTCGATCTAATCTGCAGCCTAACATAGCCATGCTTACTTCGGTCGTAATGGAGTTCGGCCATGAGAAAAACCATCTCACTTGGTTTAAGCAGCGAGGGGGGTGTTGAAAGATAAGCATTATCTTTCAGGAGTATGAATCCTAGGAGGACTCTTCATGGAGGAGTAAGAGTCCTACTAGGATTGTGCCACATGGAACCTATAAAAGCTCACAAACATCACCTATGGAGAGGTAACGCAACTTTGATTCCCGAATACGCAGAGCTTTTGACTATTTGTCTAAGTTTGCTGACTTAAGCATCGGAGAGGTTTCCGGTACACACCCGCCGGCTAGCTCACGTTTGTATTTTCAGGTAGTCAAGTGAAGTCGTACGGAGGAGCGCAAACTTAATCAACAGGATTATATGAGAAGGTTTATTTCTTTCCCGTACAATTAACACATTATTTTAGATGTATTTTTTGTATAAATCTTTTGTTTGCAAATTATTTTTAAAAAAATATACGTCTATATTATTATATAAAGCATACACCTGAATTAATATGAACGTTATATATACACGGCTTGAAACCTTGACTTTAAGTTTAAGAAGAAAAAAAAAATTCTTATCACTTGATCAACACACATTAAGAATATTTATCATTTATTTTTATTTTTATTTACTTGAATTATATACGTATTGCGTGTACCAATCATTAATTCTTTGTAAAATTTATAAGTTTTTTTTTTATATAATTTTGGACACATGATAGGATGTGTTAATGAATTAATAACTTAAAATACAACAAAACAAAAGGTTCGTAGTGGACCTATATCTCGAGCCTCTAATTTTCTTATTGTTTTACCTGTATTTAGTTGGAAGATTTAGAAAAAAAATAAAAATAAATAAAATATGAATAAAATATATTTATATTTTATTTAAGTGGTGTTTGGTTTTCATTTTTGGCTAAATAATCACAAAAAGATAAAAAAAAGTCAAAAAATCACAAAAAATCAAAAATCACAAAAATATAAAAAAAAATCCACTATTCCAAAGCTAAAAAGCCAATCAAGAATACCAAACGAACAAAAAAGTTCCAGGCTAAAAAAGTCAAAAAAAAATCAATTAAAAAAGTCATTGTCAAACGAAAACTTAATTTCACATAATTTATTTATTTTTCGAATTTTCCAACCAAATTTGAATCACATGGACCAGTAGAGCAATGGATCAAGGAGGGAAACAAACAGGACTAAAAAAAACATGGCGCAACATAAATGGAGTGGGGGGCAGAAAGACAAGGTGAGAGTGGTGGGATGAAAGCGCATGATTCGGGGGGGCTACAGAACCACAAGAGTCCCGCCCATTAGATCGCAGAGGTTTTGGTCAGTGACATCCTATACTAAAAATAATATATTGTTTATCGCGTATCATTTGGATTTCCGAGTTCGTTATAAACCAAACTCACTCTCTCGCATCAACCTTCAATCCCAACCCCCCAAACCAATTCAATCAATCTCCATGAACGAACACAGAGTGTAGAGAGAGAGAGAGAGAGAGAGAGAGAGAGTTCATAGAAAAGATTTTGAGTGTACAGAGAGAGAAAGCATGGCGGAAAAAGCTATCAGCTTGGAAGAAATCAAGAATGAGAACGTCGATCTCGTACGTTCTTCATTTCCTTTCCATTGTTTGATTCCCACTTTGATGTTTATTTATTATGCAGGGTATATATGGACAATTTTTAAGTGTGTAAGTGCATAGTGTATATTGTGTAAATTTTTACAAATATATCTTGATATATAAGTGCATCTCATCCTTGTGTGTAAATTTATGTAGTTGAGAAATGAAAAAAAATGAATAATTGAAATTTTGTGGATGTTTGGCATCCCTTAAAAAAAGTCAAAAAGCCATTTGAAAAAGTAAAAAAATTAACACTATTCTTATGTTTGGGCGGAAAAAGATGCTGAATAAATGGAGGACAAAAGTATGAATTTGCCCTTTTGTATTCAACAAGAAAAAGTGCATGTTAGTATACCTATTTTTATACATTAGAAATGATACATCCCTTTAATTTAGGAGCTCTAAGAGAGCACTAACGATGTGGAAAGATGTGGAAAAAAAAAAAAAAAAAAAACCAAGGCTAAAACATCCAATCTCATAGGACCTACACACCAATTAGAGTTATTAGAGCTCTCAATTTTTTTTCCTTCAAAAATATTAAAGACTCCAAAAATTCTACCAAAAATTTTACCAAATATCTCACATGGGTGTGGGACCTATATTGTGTCCCACACCCATGTGAGACATTTGGTAAAACTTCTGGTAGAATATTTGAAGTTTCTAGCATTATTCTTTTTCCTTTACACATTGTACCAAATGCACTGACGTGGCTAATTGTAAGCCACGAATTTCCAAAGTCAACAAAATTGAACAATGCACTGAATGACACAATATGTGTCAGGAAGGGTATAAGTGTAATTTTAATATTTGATATAATATTTTATTACATATTTTTTTGTAAAAAATATAAAAGTTATCCCAAATATATATATTTTTTCTCTCTATTTTTTAAGCCAAAAAATCAAAAAGTACACTTATATAGATTATCCCAAATAACCCTTTTAAGAATTTGAATCGGTTTCATCGGTTTTCAGAAAAGAAAAATATGTGGTTTTAGTGTAGTAGATAGGGTTTCTTAAAATTGATATAGAGAGTATTAAAGACTGATTTTTTAATTTTTTTATAAAAAAACGTGTAAAAAGTGGAGAAAAATGAGAGATTTTTTCAACTTTTTAATATAATTTTTTAGTTGGTTGACTTTTTAATTTTTAGTGTTTTTTTGGGGTAAAATCTAGGTCCATTTGGTTGAGTTTTAGAATCATAATTTTAGTGTAGAGTTTTGTTTTGAAAGATAAGTTTTGAAATTAAAAAATTTGTTTGATTATGAATTTTGAAAAGAGTTTTAAGTTTTGAGTTATATTTTGAAATTGTTTTGAGTTTATTATTTTAAATATTTTAAAAAATTTATTTTATTTTTTAGGGTAAATATTTTTTATTGTAGATATTTTTTTGAATGTGCACTGTATTTATTACATTTATGTGTTATATTTTTTTTAAAAATATTTTAAATATTTTAAAATCAATTTTTTTTATTTTAAATATTTTCTTATTTTTAATTTTAAATATTTTATTTTAATTTTTTAAATTTTTAAATATTTATTATTTTTTTAAATTTAAAAAAAAATTGGATCGTCCATATATATCTAAATCATAACAAATTATTTGGCCAATACTTAAAAAAATAACAAAATATTTTTTTTGAAAAAATAAAAAAATAAAAATATTTTTCTTCAAAAATAAAAAAAAAAAATTTCTGAATTTTTTTTTGAAAAAATAAAAATAAAAAATAATTTTAAAGAACAAAATAAAATATATATATATATATATTTTGTTTTAAAAATAGAGTATTGAAAGAAGTTTGGTTATAAGTTTTGAAAAGAATTTTGAATTAAGTATTTAGTTATGAGTTTTGACAATTTTTGATCCAAATCATGATCCCAAAACTTAACCAAATGGTACCCTAATCTTTCCAAACCAGGCCTTACTGAGAGCATCTCCAATTTTTTTGGCTTGCTACAGTGCACATAAGCTAATTTTTGGCTATACCACCCCAATGAAGCCTTGCTATTTTGACATAATCATTTGCCAAATCAACTAACTTCTAAAATTTTCAATATCCTTGTACATAGTTTCTGCTTGAAGAACCTACATTTTAAAAAATAAAATTACAAGTAATAAAAACAGAACTAATAAATAATAAAGTAATAAAATGTAACAACAGAAAGAAATAAAAAATATTAATTAAAAAAATTCTCACCATATCAGCATTTGTCATTTCATTTTGGTAGCAATTTTATTGTTGTTGGTTTCTAAAAATTAGTTAGTTTTGGTACCAAATTATTGTTGATTTCTGAAAATCAATTGATTTTGGTATCAATTTTCATTTTGGCAGCAAGATGGCTTTGCTTTGCCATTTTTTGGCAAGAGCAATGGCACACTATGTTATATGGACTTGGTTATGAGTATCGGGTGCGGGTGTATATTTAAGTGTCAGACTTTCATAAATTTAAATCTTAAGATTTTAGGATACATATCCAAAATTGGATGTGAGTACAAGGACGCATCATGTACACATACATTCTCAAATGAAATGTTATAAATTATTTAGAAATATAATTGAAATTGAATATGATTCAGAAAAAATATGAAATGTCTATATCTAATTCATGTGAGAAGCTAAAAATTTTGCTAGCAAATGTGAGTTTTTTCTTCTCATATATTGTAACAAAGCAAAAGATCTGAGTATCTAAATTGGAAATAAGTATCGGACTCATATCCCACACCCTTACCCATGTCATATTTGGTGGACAAGGGTACTATGGAGGAAATAGAAGAATCCATGTAACACAGATGGCACACCATTGGAGCACCAATTTTGTGAAGCCAAGCCCTTTTTTGGTTTTGGCATGATCAATGGCACAACCATTGGAGATGCTCTAAGGCCGTTGTTTTTGTTTGTTTAGCAATTGATTTTTTTAGTAGTTTTTTAACTTTTTGCATAAAGACATAAAAAAAAGTGAGAGAATATATTGACTTTTTGTAGTAGCTTTTTAGCTAAAATATTGCCTTCCCAAAAAAGGCCTATAGTATATATATATACTAGCAGTGGATGCAAACGTGATACGTTTGTAATTTTATATTTAAATTTTTGAATGATTTGATAGATGAGAAAAACCGTTCAGTAGCGATGAGGTCATTTTAAAAACAAATGGAGTGTACACTTCATATAGTGTAATAGACATGGACATTGTTTTTGGATTTTTATTCTATGATCTTGGTTTTACTTTCTATTTTATTTTTTTATTGTATGTAGTTGATTTTGGATTGATTCTGTAAATAATTTTGAAGTGAAGCTCTCTCTATGTGCGATTGTGTATTAATGGATCAATTTGGTCAAGATTTTAATTTCATGGATGGTGCTTTGGCTCTTGTTTATTCTTGCTCTTCCATTGCTAGTTTTGCTTGAATGAGGGTTTCATTTCTTCGAATATGACATCAATGCAGTATGTGTTTTAGTGGCAAAAGCTGAATTGGTACTTCTAAAATGTAATCAAACGGTGTCCAAGGGTTCAATATCACGCATGAAAGATCTTGCTTGTTTACTGAACCTGTCAATATAATGCTATGAACTTAGCATTGAACTACTATTCTGTATTATTTTTTCTTAATTGGTTTTGTTTTCGTTTTTTTTTTTTTAATGAAGAGAGGCATGTTGCAGACTTATGAAATTAGAATATAAAACTAAAATAAACTCAGAACTTTAGTAAATTTAATATGATTAGATCATACTATCTTCATATGGTTTGAGTTCTCCTCAGAGGGCATGCAACAGTACTAGCTTTCCAATGGCTGTGGCCTTCTCGTTCTCTTGTATCCCCAAAAAAGTTATGCATGCATTTAGTTAGAAGATTTGTTTTAGACTAATTTGAATGCTAGTTAGTTACAACAAAGCCCTGATGATAAAAGAGTATTCAATTATATTATGTATGCGCAGGAGCGTATACCAGTTGAGGAAGTATTCGAACAATTGAAATGCACAAAAGAGGGATTGTCAAATGAGGAAGGGGATCAAAGACTCCAAATCTTTGGCCCAAATAAGCTTGAGGAGAAGAAGGCAATTTTTTCTATATTTCAGTACTTTTATTCTGCTTCTTCATTATCAGTAGTCATGAATAACTGATATTTTTAAAACAATACTGAAACAGGAAAGCAAGTTTCTGAAATTCTTGGGTTTTATGTGGAATCCTTTGTCATGGGTTATGGAGATTGCTGCCATCATGGCCATTGTTTTGGCAAATGGAGGGGTAATGCTCTCTTACATTTACTCTCTCTCTCTCTCTCTCTCTCTCTCTCGTTTTAATTTTCATCACATAAATGCAGGGTCAGCCTCCAGATTGGCAAGATTTTATTGGTATTGTGTCATTGCTTTTCATCAACTCCACTATAAGCTTTATTGAAGAAAATAATGCAGGCAATGCTGCAGCAGCACTAATGGCTGGTCTTGCTCCCAAAACTAAGGTACTTCTACATAATAACAACAGTACAGAAAAACTTACGCCCCATCCCATATCAGATGGGAAGAGGAATGTCTAATGCAATATAAGTAAAGACTTTGTACCTTCTTAGTACTATGCCTTTCCCCAAGGAACCTTGGGGAGAACAAAGCCGTGTGCTGGCCACGTGGACACCCGTGTATGGGCGTGCATGTTGCTCATGGCAGGCAAAGTGGACAATATTGTACAGGGTGAGGCCAAATTGTTACAATTTACAAAAACTGACCTACAACATATGTTTGATAAAGTACTGGATACATACTTGAATTCTATGTTCATGTTGATTGGTTAAGGTCTTGAGAGAAGCAAGATGGGGCGAGCAGGACGCATCTATCCTGGTGCCGGGTGACATAATCAGCATTAAGTTGGGAGACATCGTCCCAGCAGATGCTCGTCTCTTGGAAGGAGACCCCCTCAAAATTGATCAATCTGCCCTCACTGGGGAGTCCTTACCAGTAACAAAGAACGCAGGTGATGAAGTATTCTCAGGTTCCACCTGTAAACAAGGTGAGATTGAGGCCATTGTGATTGCCACTGGAGTGCACACCTTCTTTGGCAAAGCGGCTCACCTTGTTGACAGCACCAATCAAGTAGGCCACTTCCAAAAGGTACGATACTAACTTGTAAATGCTTTTCCGGAAGGGTTTAACATTCAGGATCTTAATGGGAATCACTTTGTGATCAATTCAAGTCTGAAAAGCTCAAGAGTGAACTTGGGCAAGAAAAATGCAATTCATATTCTTTCAAAAGAGGAAGATTAAACATATTCAAGCAATGTCAAACATACTTGGGCAACAGTAAAATAGAGTTGCATTATTTTGAAATCTAAGAAAATATGACACTTTGTAGATGAATTACTTACAAAAAGCCTTTTGAGTTTTTGGTAGCTGCGGCGTTTCCTAACTTCACTAGTTGGTATGATTAGGTACTGACAGCCATTGGTAACTTCTGTATATGCTCGATTGCGGTGGGAATCGTAATAGAGCTAGTGGTGATGTATCCAATTCAGCACCGCAAGTACAGGGATGGGATTAATAATCTATTGGTTCTTCTCATTGGAGGAATTCCAATTGCCATGCCAACAGTGCTGTCAGTGACAATGGCAATTGGATCCCACCGTCTATCACAGCAAGGTGCCATCACCAAGAGGATGACAGCTATTGAGGAGATGGCTGGGATGGATGTCCTTTGTAGTGATAAGACTGGAACTCTCACTCTCAACAAGCTTACTGTCGACAAGAACCTTATTGAGGTCTGTAATTTATTAAAGTTTGGTGTAGAATACATTATCATTGAGTTAAGCTGAAGTTTAAGGATATGTGATGACGAATGTAAAAGGAGTAAGTACGCAACCAAAAAAAAAAAAAAAAATTCAAATAAATAAATAAAGCAAAGATTTTAAAATGTCTAGGTAACACTTGAACTTTGTTGATTCACTAATCATAGAATTAAAATGTTAACATGTAGGTGTTTACGAAGGATGTGGAGAAGGAAACTGTAATTCTACTTGGGGCAAGGGCTTCTAGGGTGGAGAATCAGGATGCTATCGATGCTTGTATTGTTGGAATGCTTGCTGATCCCAAGGAGGTAATGCCAAAGAAGAGATGTACTTGTATGTATGCTAGTCAAAGTTCGTCAATTGCTGAGGAAACATGTTTTACTATAGCTAATAGCTGAAATAGGAACTATTCAGAAGCTTGAGCTCAGCTCTTTCAGCTACTGAGCTGTTTAAGTTGGTGTTTTTTCACTGCAGTTATTGCTTTTGACTAGTAGCATAAAAACTAGTAAGGTGTGACAAACTGATAAGAAAAGGCTTTTCTATTAAAAACCTGATTTTGCAATACTAAATTAATGATTTCAACTCAGGTATGGTTTCTGAGTAGGATAGTGAATAAATGCGACCATCATGCTAATAATCTTGACCTTGGAAAAATAGAATAAAAGCTTGATGCTTGTTGGTTTTGCTCAGACCAATCACTTTTATCCTGGTCTCAAATGCACCTCAAGCTTGCATCTTATTTGATGTGGTCGAGATGAAAAGAGAAAATCAAAGGAAAAAGTAAATGTGTTTTTAGCTTTAAATCTCACAAGGAGACTTCATATTTGAAGCTCCTTTACTTCTAGCTTTTATGATCATCAATTCAGATCAATGCTAGTTCAAGCGAAAGAAAAAAAGAAAAGGATAAGAGGCAAGGTATAGCCTAATGCAGCATTCAATAACATTTTAAAACTCTACCAGTTTGATTAGAAGTTTTCCATTCAATTTGTTAAAACAATGAATCTGACTATGTCTAATGGGTCCTGCATTCTACTAATTGCATGTTGCTGTCAATTATGCAACCAGTTTTTGAGCATATTTATTTTTCTATACTTGATGATGATTAGTGAAGGTCATGTGTGTTTCCCATGTTTTTCAAAGTCAGGTTGAAAGTGATTCACTCTCTCTCAGAGTAGTTCTCATATCGAAATAACTCAACAAGCATATTGTCATTGATTATCCTGACCTACTAAATCTTGATAAACTATAATCAAATTTGTTCATACTTTGTTTTACTTTCTTGTGCGCTTTCAGGCTAGAGCAGGTATCACTGAGGTGCATTTCCTGCCCTTTAACCCAGTGGAGAAGCGCACAGCCATAACATACATTGACTCCAATGGAAATTGGCACCGAGTTAGCAAAGGTGCCCCAGAACAGGTAGTGTGCATTCAGCAAGAAAAGATAAAAGCCTTTGTCCTTTGTACTTTTGGGTTTATTTATGTACCCATTTATCTTCACCAGATTATCGATCTCTGCAAACTTAAGGAAGATGTGGCGAAGAAAGCTCATGACATCATTGCTAAGTTTGCTGATCGTGGCCTTCGCTCCCTTGCAGTTGCTCAACAGGTGAGTTTGTATTTTTTTTTTCTTTCTCTGTGTCCGTGTTTATTGAATGAAGTTGTGATGCATATACCCTGATTTGTGGGGGTATTCCTTTTTGTTTACAGACAGTACCGGAGAAAAGCAAGGAAAGTCCAGGAGGGCCATGGATGTTTGTGGGTCTCTTGCCCCTTTTTGATCCTCCAAGGCATGATAGTGCAGAGACTATTAGACGAGCCCTCCACCTTGGTGTCAATGTTAAGATGATCACTGGTGATCAGCTAGCCATTGGCAAAGAAACTGGTCGCCGGCTTGGAATGGGGACAAACATGTATCCCTCTTCCTCCCTCCTTGGCCAGAGCAAGGATAAGAGCATAGCTGATATCCCTGTTGAAGAACTGATTGAGAAGGCTGATGGCTTTGCCGGTGTCTTCCCTGGTAAGTGGACAAAATCATCCTATCATATGACATATGGTTACATAGCATTTTGAGAAAAGTATTTAATACAGGGAAGGATATTAAAATTGTAAATAATTCTTGAAAACTTCATTAATCCTGACTGGAATGAAGCGAAGCAAGACCGATTTTACTGTTCCTCTTTCCCAATACGAATAATGCAATGCTTCTAGTCTAAGAAGTGCGGACAATTCTAAGAAGAAAGAGGGTCTGACATTGACACGATACGACACTGATTGGACACTTCCCAACAGTAAGACACATGAAACACATTAAAAGTTTGAATAAGATGACTTGAAATCCAATTACAAAACAAAAACAATGAAAATTTATATTAATTCTCCTCCTTTCGACTTTCAAAATTATTTTGTTTGAATTAAATATTCAATTATCTGAGATAGTTTTTTGATTATCGGGTATCAGGGTAAACCTCGACTAATCTTGAGACCCACTCAAAGCGTCCTTTCCACACGGATCAGGCAAATCTCGGGTTATGCCCACAGGTGTGGCCCCTAAGGGATTGATATCATGTAATGCCTTAGACCTGATACTTCATGAGGCACCAAGGGCTCTGTAACTGACCACCGAGCCAATCACTTGGGGTTCATCTATATGACATAAATAAAAATATAAAATTATAATTTTTGCACGTGTCCTGTCTTACATTTTTTGACAATTTTCTTGTCAGTATGTCGTATCAAGTGTCTGTGTCCCTGCTTCCTAGTTTCTAGTTTTACTTGGACTATTTTGAAATTATTTACAGAAATTGCACCCAAATTTACAAAAATAAAAAATAAAAAAATACAAAACTCACACTAGTGGGGGAACAATGCAGAGCACAAGTATGAGATTGTGAAGAAGCTACAGGAGAGGAAGCACATCTGTGGAATGACAGGAGATGGTGTGAATGACGCTCCAGCTTTAAAGAAGGCAGACATTGGTATTGCAGTGGCTGATGCAACCGATGCAGCCCGGAGTGCATCCGATATTGTCCTGACAGAGCCCGGACTAAGTGTGATTGTGAGCGCTGTCTTGACAAGCAGGGCCATTTTCCAGAGGATGAAGAACTACACCATCTATGCCGTTTCTATTACAATCCGTATTGTTCTGGGTTTCATGCTTATTGCTCTTATCTGGAAATTCGACTTCTCGCCTTTCATGGTTCTTATCATTGCCATTCTCAACGATGGAACCATCATGACCATTTCAAAAGACAAGGTGAAGCCATCTCCAATGCCTGATTCATGGAAGCTGAAGGAAATTTTTGCAACTGGCGTTGTTCTCGGGACTTACCTAGCTGTCATGACCGTTGTTTTCTTCTGGGCTGCTAGTGAATCTGACTTCTTCACTGTAAGAAAATGCTTTTAAGTCTCTTCTCTCAATAAAATCAATTTGGTTTAAATTCTATTTGTACTAACCCAATACTGTAATTTGGCAGGACAATTTTCATGTACATTCGATTAGGGGCAGTCACAAAGAGCTTACAGCAGCTCTTTACCTTCAAGTAAGCATTGTTAGTCAGGCGCTTATCTTTGTAACCCGTTCCCGGAGCTGGTCCTTTGTTGAACGTCCCGGTCTTCTGCTTGTTTCTGCATTCATAATCGCACAGCTGGTGAGTTGCACACATCATTCTTAGGAGTGTTGATTATCATTATCTTCCACTGCATTTTCGTTTGGTTACAAAATTTAAATAAAATTTTGCTTGATTAATTAAGGTGGCTACGCTGATTGCTGTGTATGCCAATTGGGAATTTGCGGATATGAAAGGCATTGGTTGGGGATGGGCTGCCGTTATTTGGATCTACAGTATTGTCTTCTACATACCTCTGGATGTTTTCAAGTTCTTGATTCGATATGCATTGAGTGGCAGGGCCTGGGATAATCTACTTGAGAATAGGGTATGCCCCAAGGATCTTTATGGAAAATTGAGAAAAAGTTTGAATTTTATTTTGCCATGTTTTGTTGATATCTTTACTTGAATTATCCAGATTGCTTTCACAACCAAAAAGGATTATGGCCGGGGGGAGAGAGAGGCACAATGGGCTTTGGCTCAACGTACTTTGCACGGCCTTCAGCCTCCAGATACATCCGATCTCTTCCATGACAAGAATAGCTACCAGGAGTTGTCTGAAATTGCTGAACAGGCCAAGAGACGCGCTGAAGTTGCTAGGTAATTATCATGACAAGATTTATCATTTATGGACTAAACGAAGTCTATTTAGTCTCAGTAAATGCTACTTGCAATTTGGTTTGTTCTAGGACTGCAAGCGAGCCGAGCCGAGTTTTGCAGGGCTCGAGCTTGGCTTATTTGTTTATTGAGCTAAAAAATCAAACTCAAGCTTGGCTCAAGCTTGGCTCGAAACTTGATAACAAAGAAAAAGTTTAGCTCGATAATCAAGCTCAGTTGACTCATTGAATATTATTCTATATTATTAAATATATATAACACATTTTATATTATTTAATACATAAAACAATATACTTATCCTATTATTTGCCGAGCTTGTTCTAGCTCAAACTCTAAAAATCTGGCCTAAGTTCATTTATTTACAAAACAATCCGAGTCAGGCTGAGCTGGCGAACAACTTAGTTCATTTACAGTCCTAGTTCGTTCCTCCATTTTTTTTTTCTCGGCTCATCTTATTTTTCTTTTCTTTTTCTTTTTCTTTTATTTTTCTAAATTATTTTCAGGCTAAGGGAGCTTCACACCCTCAAAGGACATGTTGAGTCAGTGGTGAAGCTCAAGGGTCTTGACATTGAAACCATTCAGCAGCACTACACAGTTTAAAAATGCAAGAGAGTGATGTGAGAGATTTATTGGCATCTGACAAGAGTCAGAAGAGACATGAATGAAAGAGAATAAGAAGCTATTTTTTTTCAAAGGGCATGGGAATAATCCAACTAGATGAGATTGGTTTTAGACTATCCACTGTTGGAAAAATAGAGGTCATTTGGGACTAGGAACCTAGGTGGTTTTTTTTTTTCAATAATGTTATGATGACAATGTTTTTTTATCATATTATGTTTATCATTTTATTTGTCAACATTGTATTGGACCGTTTACGTATATTATTAGCAATGTAAATAAAGTTGACGAATGAAATGAACAAAATTTGATAAGAAAATGTGATTATTATAGTATTATTATTCCTTTTTCATGATATGTGTGACATGTTATTACAACTTTATTTTATAATGGGTACTAGTTTTTGCAAAATTGCGTACTCTCTGTGCATGCTTTCTGTCATTGGCTTGGACATGTGCTTTGTAATAGAACAAGCTGTTGAGGATAATTGGTTTTGATTTTTATTTTGAAGAATGAGAATCTGAAATTTGAAATCTAAAGAAATACCAAACTTGTCCCAACTCCTGAATATTTGACCATGGTTAGGATGAATGAATTGTCCAGACTCTGATTGAGTCATAATATTCCACTATGCCTCTAGTGCACTTGCAAACACAATTGGGTAATGAAACAGTGTTTTGATTATTTCTGTTGCAAGTTTAAAGGTTTAATTACAGTTTTAGTTTTAAAATGCGAGTCTTATATCATTTTTGCTTCCAATGTTTAAATTGTGTTAATTTGATTCCCCAATGTATGAAAGTGTTTCAATTTGGTCCTCAATGTTAAAATTGCGTAAATTTAGTCTCCAATATATAAAAAATGTTTCGATTTAGTACCCAATGTTTAATTACGTCTACTAACAGAGTTAGATTGGGGGAATAAATTGAAACACTTATACATTAGGGATTAAATTAATACAATTTAAATATTGGAGACCAAAATAACATAAGACTCATACTTTGAGAATTAAAAATATAATTAACCCTTAGCTAAATGATAATTGTTCAAACAAAGCTTCCCCATATACTTTCTTATTTTTCTTTTGTTTTCTATTTTGCTAACAAGGTGTTCAATCACTCACCAGGTTAGCATTGAGTTTGAAAAATGAGTCTAATTTTTTAATTTGAATAACACTACTCTATGTGATATATCCAGTTTTAACAATATTACATATCTAAAAAAAATTTATTCAAAACATTTACCCAAAAAAGTCAATTAAATAGATTACATTAATTGTAAATGTGTCTCACATCCCATTAATTTTAAATTTATAATATACACAGTTTTCCTAGCTACTTCAATCTTTGAAATTAAGAGTTAACATAAGGGATGAGATGCACCTTAACAAGCATAATACTCCGATTCGGGTCTTATTGTTGCTTGACGCAGCTTTCCTTTCCAAATATTAGAAGACTCTGATAAAATCTTGAATTCATAGACCCAAAAAAAAAAAAAAAAAAAAAAAAAAATTACTTTTAAAAATTCATTTTCAAATTCAAGATCCAAACACAACCTTTAAAAAAAAAAGAAAAAGAAAGAAAAAAGGTACTTTCAATCTTCAATAACACTCTGAAGACTTGGTTGCCAATTATCACAAGATGTGCGTCTCTTGACAAACCCTCCTCCAATTCTTCTCCTGTTTAATCCAACAGTCTCTGAAGAAACTCCATTAACACTACTCGATGTTGACCTAGTTTCCTCATTGTTATTCTTAGTATTATCTTTGATCTTAATCACACCAATCAAGCAATCAAAGCAATTCTCATCGTTGTCATCGTCGTCGTCATCATCATCACACTTCCCATCTCTCTCCCACACTTTCTTCCTCTTATTCTTACCAAACAACCAGCAATTAAAACCCTTCCCATCACTCTCTCCTCCTTCGTTCCGGCCCGGGCTGGTTGAGCCCGTTTGGCCTGTTTGGGCTTGTTGAGAAGCCCGAGAAGCTGGGAAGTTTCTCAGGAAGTGCTTTTGAAGCTTTCTGATGGTGCCCATGGGCACGACGTAGAATTTTTGGCCCGGTAAGAGGTTGGTGTCGGGAGAGACGATGGCCCAGGGCTGCTGGAAGATGTCGGGGTGGGTGACGCAGCATCGAGGGTTGCGAAGCATGATCTCGGAGGCGAGGACGGGTCGGTCGTGGAGCTCGACATGGCCACCGGGGTGGACTATCTTGACGAGCATGTTCTTTGTGCTGTTGGTGCAGAGCCAGTTTGAGAAGGCCATGAGTTATCCCTTGGGGGCGTTGAGAGTGAGAGACACCAAATGGGTGGCTGCTCTCCTTGGGGTAGTTTATATGGTTGTATTTCCCGAGAGGGTGGGAGAGAAGATCAATGTAAACTTGGCATATAGTATTTTCGAAGTATTATGTGAAATTATTTTATATAATAAAAAAATAAGCTCAACTTTATTACGTAATTAGGAAATAAAAAATGACTTATTCAAACACAATATTAGTGTGCTGTCACTTTCATTGGTCTAGAGTACCATATAAACACTTTTATAGGAAATAAAAAACAGTAATGCTATGTAGCTCGAATGTGTCCTTTTCCGAATCCCCCGAAATCAAAACGACGTCGTTTCGTCGTTTTGATTTTTTTTTTTTTTCAGAAGAAGAAGAAAATCAAAAAAGAAGAAGGAAGAAGAAGAAGAAGAAGAGAGAGAGATTGAGACCAACATCAACCATTCATCTTCATCATCAACATCATCATCATCAACATCATAATCAGATCCAGAAAAAAAAAAGATCCAAAAAAAAAAAAAAAAAAATTCAACAATTCATCTTCATCATCAACATCATCATTAGATCCAGAAAAAAAAAAAACACATCCAGAAAAAATAAAATAAAATTCAACCATTCATCTTCATCGTCAACATCTTCATCAACATCACCATCATTAACATTTTTATTTTTTTCCCTTCATTTCAAATCCAGAAAACAAAAAAAAAAACAAAATCGAGCTGGGCTGCGACGGCCTCGACCCTCGATCGACGACGGCCTCGACCCTCTCTCTCTCTCTCCATTCTCTCTTCCCCTCTCTTCTCTTTCTCTCTTTCTCTTTCTCTCCCTTTCCCTCTTCCTCTTCCTCTTCCTCTCTGCGTTTCAGACATAAAGGACGGAAGAAAAAAGAAAAAAAAAAAAGGAAACTGCCCAAAACAACGTTGTTTTGGGCAGTCGGGAAATTCAGGGGAAAAAAATTCGGGGGGAAAATCATTTTCCAATAAAAAATGACTCATAATATTAGTGTGTTGTCATTTTTATTGGTCTAGAGTACCATATAAATAATTTTATAAAATAATTGATATGTATACTATTGAATTGTACTATGTGCTATGTAAGTGTGGAGTGATTTTAAGACTACCTCTAACCTTGGTATCAGATTTGTCATCAAATTTAAATTTGATGAAACACATTATTTTTTTGGTTCCAATCGTGGTATCAAACTCGTATCAAATGAGAGAAAAAACAAAAAAATCATCAAATCAAGAGAGAGTTAAACTCTTTTATTAAATATCGCAGGTGACCGTTGATGGATGATTGAGTGAATGATTGGCTGATCAATCAGGTAGACGACTAGCCGAACAAGATAACCGGATTGGGCGAAGATTTAATGAAAATTTACTCTAGGCCGGATGACCGATCGGACGATCAGTCAAATTTGATAAAACGATTGAAACGTATCATATTAGATCAAACTTTTACTCAAATTTAAACGTTGAGAAGTGCTCTAAAGAAAAATTATTAGATACACTTTACTTTTTAACTAATGAAAAATCACATTACATTAAATATATTATTTTTTATTTGTGAATTCACCTATAATAAAGCTGGATCAGAATGTTCCATTCTTAAAAAATTATATATAACTAGTTGGGTTGCTATAAAATTATTCCATATAGTAAATTAAAAATAAAAAAAAATCATGAATATAATATTCGATATATCACTAGATACTTTTAATATTTTAATCTCTAAACTTTGTTTGGTTGAGAGATTTAGAAAGAAAAATAAAAAAAAAAAATTAAAATATACTTATATTTTATATAATTTTGTATATATTTTTTTTCAAATTCTTTTCTAAGGCCAAGTTTGGGTAAAGCCAACTAATTCAAAAAGTCAAAAAGTTACTCAAAAAGTTAAAAAGTTAACACTATTCACCAAAAGTCAACAATTACGGCTGCACAATTCCCAATTCAAATTTTCCTCTAAAAATCAATTTTCACAATTTTTTATTACACATTTTTCCATAAAAAGTCAAAAAATTAACCCAAACATCCATATTTTCAACCTCAATTTTTTTTATCTAAAAAGACAAAAAATGCACTTATTTAATCTTCCCAAACAAGACCTAAATTTTCTAATCAAACAGAGTGTTAAGGAAGCGGCCGGCTTACTAATCCAACGGTAGCAAGAGAGCACAAGGCATGAATCGGTATCCAATGCAGGCTGTACAATTATAATTCTTCTTCTTTTCGTGGTTTTGCTTTTTACTTGAGAGGCTTTGATAATACCGTGGCAACTATGCTGTCTAATCGGTCGAATATCATAATTTTGTTTTCCAATTAATATATATATGTTTTTTTTTTCAAAAATATTTTTTATACAAGAATTATGTGAGCCTCTTATTTTTACGATTCCATATTAGTTGACAATGGAATCGACAATGTAGATATAAATTTTTTAGACAACATCTCTTTGCAAGTTGGGTTTTAAAGCATAGTTTAAGAAATTTGTCATTTGATATCAAAGTCAATCATCGTAGCAGTTCAAAAGTTTTGTAAGGTCTAAAACTAAGGTAAATTATCAATACGTTATAATAGTTAGATTTAATTTTTATCAAGTCTCATTAAAAATATGTCTTAATAAAATCGTTATTAAAAATATTTTTTTGTGACTATTTTTTGCATGTAATTAAAAATTGACAATTAATAACTTTTTTTTTTTGTTACGGTTTTTATAAATTATCGCTAAAACTTACAATTAGTAATTTTTTTTATGATGAATTTTTCAAACTGCTGTTGAAAGTTAAAAATTAGTGACATTTTTTGTGACAGTTTTTTTAAATTGTTACTAAAACTTATAATTAGTGACATTTTTTGTGACAATTTTTAAACTGTTGTTGAAAATTAACAATTAGTGACTTTTTTTTAATAGTGTTTGATGAAAAATGTTATTAATTATCATATGACTTTATTGGCACCACATTTTATTTTTTTGTCGATTGTGGCCAAGTTCGATTATGGTTTGTTGATTGAAATCATAAACTATTATTAAAAAATAACCTTGGCCACATAATTTATTATTATTATTATTATTATTATTTCTGTCGACAGGCATGCTGACGTGGCATGAGATGTTTTAAGGACGTGGCATAACGTGGTATGATGACATGTTAAATGGGGGACCAGAAAGTTAGCTATTGCCATCATTTGAAAGTTAGTTACTAAGACCAATGAGCTAAGACCAAGTCTAGTACCAAATCTGCAAATTGGTTACTATAAGCATGAGATATGGATGATATTTAGGAAATCATAGTCTCTTGAGGAAATCATGGGATTTGATTACCTTTCTTTCTCATGTGGCAGAACCTATAAATAGGTTAAGAGAGATACAAAGAATATCATCAATCAATCAAATCACTCACAAATCGTAATATTAGTTTCTAGTCAGGAGTAGTTGAATTGGCAATTGTAGGAATAGATCAGTGATAGTTTTTTGCAACTCCTATTTCTCTTCTTCTATTGTTTGCTGTATTTTTCAGTTCTTTGTTCTTGTTTAAGTTCATGCAATTTGTAGCAAGTGACAATTTATTTGAATAATACATATTCTGTTTTGTTCAGTTTCTTCTTTATTTAATTACCTTCAAGGAAGTCCTTAATCTGTTTAAGGTATAGAACTCAATCACAAGTCCGATTTTTTTGTATTTTGTGTGAAAATTAATTTAGGTTTGTTGATTAATTACTATTGATTAGGCTTAAACTAATTTTTTACCAACATAATATTGGCACACCTGGTGGGACCATTTTAACTTGGAGTAATGGCAATGAAGAAGCAAACTAATGCATATGAAGTCATGCATTCAAGTGGCATGTTTACATCTTGTGAACTAATGGATACAAACCGCCAATGGAGTGATAGTGTTTCCATGGATATAGATTATAGTAGAATGCCTCATATTCTGAAAATTGTTAGTGTTATGGTGGTGGTTCTTGTAACACCCCAAAATATTATCAACCAACTACCTCATGACATTCAATGGAAAAGCAAAAACTTATACAATATTAACCTTTCATTGGAAAAGTAGAAACTTATACTATATTAATCTTTCATTGATTCTCTTTTAACGTACAAAAGATGACATATGCATGTACACATTCATAAATCTTAGATTTTGAATCTATAGTAAGATGTATGAGTAATTGGTTTCAATCAACCTAATCCTTATGCAATTTCTACAACAATGAAAGCTATCATCCACTGATAACCCAAAACAGATATATCTATACAAAAGATGAATCTTCAACAACAATTAAAATTTCAAAATTTGAGTGATAATACACATCCAACTCCACTCTCATTATTAATAGATGCATTTCTTTTTTTATTTCAAAACTCGACATATTTCCCTTTCATTCATAGGTCAAACACTAATGATTTCCAATCAAACATCCTTTACTTGTCAAAAATACATTCAAAGGAGAAATTTCAAATATTTGAACACAATTTAACAATATACTCAACCCCACATTATTCTTCAAGAACTCATTAGAAAACTCCTCTTTTATATTTAAAAAACCAAACCCTAAATCAAACCTCCAACCCCCTAATCAAAATACATTGCAAGGAACACATAACAAAGCTAAGAATCATACAAGGAGGTTGAAGAAGTCCCTACCTTAAGAGTAGAAGAGGAAGAGAAGAAGCCCTAACTTTAGACAAAGTTAAAAACGGAAACTTCACCGATTAAAACGTTCACCTTCACGAGCTCCACACTTTACTCCAAAGCACTAGGGCGGCAAGATCAACGGATTTGGGTGTATTTGAGGTATTTAGACAAGAACTAGAGAGAAAGTGTGAAGAAATATGGAAAAGTTAACTTTTAGAGAGAGAGAGAGAGAGATCAAAAAAAACTGAAAGCATCTTTTTTCCCATACTGATATACGCACAAACCGCTCGAGCAACTAAAACATGGCTCGAGCTCACAATGACCTCATTCTAGAAGTTTTGCAGACCTGCAGAAGATCATTCGAGCGAAGAAAGGGCCACTCAAGTGAAGATCACCCTACTCTCAGTAGTTTTAGCAGACTTGCAAAAATACTAAGAAGAACCAAAGACTGCTGTAGCTTGCTTTTCGTGCTCCTTTCGGATACGATAGCCCTACAGTTCAGACTCCCGTGGTTCTGAATCTAATTTCACAAGTGCAATGTGAAATAGATAAACACAAATGAGTCAAAATCCGGCAAATCTTTTGAAAAATCGATTTTGAATCAAAAATGTCAAAAATGGACTACTTTGCCAGATTTCAGAGTTGTCATCTAAATATTTTTAGGAAATTTAGGAAATCCGAGACTCGTGCCAAAGACCACTTATCCATCATCACCAAAGTGTCTTGGTTCAGGAACTTAGGTATGAGAGGGGAAGGTCATGAATTGAGCACCACTCACACGATCAAAGATCGGCCTCTACTAATCATGACGTGATTGTTATTTACATTATATGCTCTTGTTTCGATTATTAGGCTATTTTTACTAGGTGATGCACAAAAGTATAGACTAATTTGCAAAAGTTGGAACATTTTGATTTTGTGTTTGTTTCGAAAAATTGTTTGAATATGTACAATTAAAAAAAGCGAGATCACATGTACATTAATCAAAATTCTCCCAATTTAAGCAATTAGCCTTCATCAACAGGCATCCAAACAGGTATATCACTTAAGCACTTAGTCTCATGGAAGATATGCTTGATATGGCAACAATCACACGCATGCAATATGCTAAAGCAATAAATGCTTACCTAGTTCTCCAAGGCAAGCCAAAAGAAATAAAAGAGTTAGAAAAAAAATGCATGATCTTAACGATACAAGATGACTAATGCAACATATACAAAAGTGTTACTAATCGGTTCGGTTGTCTATCATATCATGTAAATCACTTTGATAGCATGCAGTGGCGCACGTATTCAAGGAAGTAATAAATGACAATGCCGTTAGAATGATGGACCGAATCTCATGCATGTGAGACAAATGGATGCAAATCATGGAAAATGCTAAGTAAACATGATGTTCTATACTATCCATCATAAGCGGATAAATAAAAAGGAGAAGGAAATGAGGGTTAGAAGACATACACATTATTATAATTCGCCCTCACGCAGGAGGGTCCAAATGAATGTGCTAGCTAACTAAGCTAATTATTACAACACCACAAATTAACTAACTACTCTAGCTAATTAAGTACAACACAAGAACTAACTAGCTATTCAAACTAATTAATTAATTACAACACAAGAAATAACTAACTATTCTAACTAATTATTTAATTACAACACAAGAAGAATTAACTAACTATTTACAACACAAATTAAGTTTCTATTCTAATTATTTGCAACACACTACTAGTGAACACAATTGTAACGGGCCCCGAGAAGTGAGGAATGACTCATGCATGTGTGCGGATTTTCACTCGAAAATGCTCTTTATTCTGTTGCCAGAATGATTCTATTGCGCAGTCAGAAAATTGAACTATTTTTTTGCCTCAGCCTCAGCCTCAGCCTCAACCTCAGCCTCTGCTCTGTTCTGTAGGAAAAATAACACTGCCTGGTTGAAAAAGGTGGTGGGCCAGCCAGAAGAAGTGGTCGACCGTATAGTAAAGGTCGCCGGCCGGCCACTAATGTTTGGTACTGCCTTATTGCAACGGATATGAAACAGAGCACAAATAGAATATTTTCAGGGGATGTTTGTCCATCCTGTCTCTCCTTATCATCAAACAGGTCAAAGGAGGAGTAGGCTCAATTTGCAAGCCATCAATCGATGTACATTTATTGCATGATAACTTATGAATCAAGGGACAAAAGCTTAATAAATGAAGCTAAAAAAGACCAACAAAAACCTCTCCCTATCATGACATTGATCAAGGGAAGTGGTGGACTTGATATTTTGAACCATTATCATCACAAGAGAGTATGACATGGCTCAAAACTCAATGGGTTCAATTAACGTCTAATTGAATCCCAAACTATTTTATTATCTTGTTATCTCTTAGTTCAATTTCATTACCTCTTTTAATTTCCTTGTGTAGACCGCCCGGAACTCCGCTCCACGTGTGAGGGCATGAATCGTTGTTCTTAGCTACTACAGTTCGGACTCCTGTCACGGTTCTGAATCTAATCTCACAAAGTGTAATGCGAGACTGATAAATCACCAAAGAGTCCAAATCCGGCAAATCGTTTTGGAAAATTGATTTTAATCAAAAAGCGCCAAACATGGACTGCTTTGCCAGATTTCAGAGTCGCCACATAAATATTTTGTTTTGGGAAATTTAAGAAACCCTGACTCGTGCCTAAGGCCACGTGTCCGTCATCACCAAAGTTGCCTTGGCTCGGGAACTTGGGTATGAGGGGGGAAGGTCATGCAATGAGCACCCCCGCTCGCCCGATCAAAGGATCGGCCTTTACTAAAATGATATGTTGTTTTTGAAAACACATGTGTTCTTAATTCGGTTAATAATCTAGCATTACTATGTGATGCGCACATCATATAAGTATAGACTAAATCACTCGATTTGGAACAAAACGTCTCATGTTCGTTTGTTTGAAAATGATTTGAAAGTGCTACTCGCAAGTAAGCTAAGACGCGGATTTGCCACCCTCAAGTGGGCTTAGAAAACATGATTTGCCACTCTCAAGTGGGCTTAAAACGCACATTTTAATGAATTGTTCAAATTCAAGCAATGAAGCCTTCATCCACAGGCATTCATGCAGTTATATCAGTTAAGCAGTTAGCCTCATGGAAAGCATGCTAACATGGCAACACTCACACTCATGCAAGGATGCTAAAGTGTAAAAGCTTACCTAGTACTCCGAGCCAAAAAAAGAAGCTAGTTAGTAATCAATGCCTAATGCAACACATGCAAAATGCAATGAGATAGGCTCGGCTACCTAAGATGGCATATGAAATGCAACATACATGTATTCAAATTAGAATTGAAATACAATGCAGTTTGTATGATGCGCTGAGCCCGGTGCATGCAAGATAGATGAATGGATGCACGCATGTAAGCATAAGGATGCTAATTGAAATATGCCCTAAAACTAACCACTGAAAGCAGATAAGTAAAAGGGAGAAGGAAATGGGGGTTGGAAGACATGCATCACACACACGCACACTTATTACAACATTTGCCCTCTCGATGGAGGGTCCGAATAATAAGCTAACTAGCTAATTTAAGCTAATTAAACTAATTATTACAAAACAAAACTAATTAACTAATCCTAGTTAACTAATTAGTTATTACAACACAAATTAATAGCTAAGTGCATTAACTACTTAAGTATAGAACCAAATAGCTAACTAAGCAAAGAAGCTAAGTAAAGCAGTAAAAGAAGAGGTCCTCAGGGTGAGAAGTGCATGCATGCTCGGTCGCCTCGTTCGGAAATCCATCGCTATGCCCCAACTTGCCTCTGTTTGCAATTGTTCTCAGGACACTGCACAAAGCTCCAGATAGCTTCTACTCCATCACGGGCACCTCCAGAAGCATTGCCGACCACTTATTGGTGTTGCCAACCACCTGCCGACCACTTACCTTTGCTGCAGACCAGAAAAAGTGGTCGGCCAGCCACTTTTACTGGTCTGCCGACCAGAAAATTCTACACACTTCCAGTTTGCTGCAACAGAGAACAAGAAGGGGCACAACAATGTATTTGCAAGATATGTGTGCATAACCACCCTCCCTATCATTTCATGAGCTCAAAGGAGTGCGGTTCTTGACTCTCGGGCCACCAACCGAGCATCGCAATGCACGATGGTCGAGAAGCCAAGATTGCATGAATCAATGTAAATGAATGCACAAATAACACTTAAGGGCCTTAACCTCTATCATGATTGATCAAGAGGGTCGACGACCGAGAATTGAGGCACGTTTCATCACTTCAAGTATGAAACGTCTCTCGTTTCTCGTGTTTGGACTAACACCCTATCCAAACACAATGCAATGCATGCATGATCAACTTATCAAATCTAATGGCATGCAAACTCAATGCAATGTATGCAAACATAATGCAATGCAACAAGCATGCAAACATAATGGACATGGCAAGGGCTATGTAATGCAACACTCAATGGACCAAACCAATCTCAAACAAGCTTCATGCATGCCAAGACAATGGCCAAAACATGCTGAAAATGAAGTCCAAAAGTACATACAAGCATGCATGCCAATTGGCTCAAGAATTAAGACATAAAGATGTGACTCTCAAGAGCACTTAAAGAGTGAAAAACATGGAAGTGTGACAACACTATAAGCTCTGAAATCATGTATGAAATGGTGCCAAACCACTCAAACAACACAAGTATGGCATGCAAGAGCCCTTAAACACAAGGCTACCAAACAGGACTACACAAGAGGCATGCAATGCATGGCACAAATGAATGAACCAGCTACAAACAAAGCTCAAATAGGTCAAAACAAAGACCAAGACATGCTAAGATGGGAGCTCGAAAGTCTAGGCATGCATGCATACAAGTTAGGCCACAAACAAGGCAACAATGCATGAGCCTTAAAGGCACTCAAAGGGTGAAAGAAATGGGAACATGACAATGCTATATGCTCCGAAATAACATGTTAAAGAATACCAAATCATGCACATATGACAAATGAAGCATGCTATGGTGCTTAAAACTCAAGGCTAGCAAGGCCAATTGCACTACATCTATGCAATGCATGAACCATATGATCAAGGAAACCCAAAACAGTCCTAGAGTATGCCAAAATGATGCTAAAACATGCATGGAGCAAAGCCAAAACAAGCTAGCATGAAGGGCGTGAAGCATAGAATATGCAAGGCCAATAAGGAGGATTACACTATACCTACCAAAACCAAGCATGAGATGGCTTCACCAACAAAAATAAAAGTTATATCATGACAAAATAACACCCAAAACACATTGATATGGCAACCCAAAAGCTTAGGCAAGATGGCATGCACAATGGCTCATACTTAAGGCATAAGGAATCAAACCTCCAAAGCATTGAATGAGTGAAAGATGTGAGGGCACAACAATGAAACATTCTCTAAAATCATATAACAAATGATGCCAAATCATGTAAATAGCCCAAGTAATGCATGCTAGTGGACTCAATACATAAAGCTAGTGAGCTAGAATGCAATATAGCTATACAAAGTAAGGCATGCATGACCCAAAACACTTAAATCAGACCTAGAGTATGCTAAAACATGACCAAAAACTTGATGGAGTAGAGCCAAAAGCATGCTAGAATGATGGTCAAAAGCATGATGCATGTTAGGCTAGTGAATGAAAATGCACTACAAGTGCAAGGAGCATGCATGAGGCTATCAAACCAAACCAAAACAGAGCTAAGGCATGGTAAAATAACACCAAAAATATGCTGAGATAGAGCCAAAACATGCTAGAAAGGTGAGCTATCAACACAAGCATGTAAGGCTAGTTTACAAGGATTACACTACAAGTGTATAGAGCATGCAAGGGGTGACTTAACCAAGCTAAAACAGAGGTATGCCATGTCAAAATGATACCAAAAACAAGTTGAGAACAAGCCAACACAGGCTAGAAAACCAAGCTCAAACATGAGGCCAATAAGGCAAGCATCCAAGATACAAGGAGAGGGGATGACCCCCTCCTATTTGGGACCTCAAAACACGCTTTCCACCACTGAAATTCCTCTGAGTTTCAGTGGTGAGAAGGCCAAAAAGAGGTGGTCCCAATAGCTTAAAAAGATAGCACAAAATAAGGCCAAACAAGGCACAAAGGGGGGTAGACCACCCCCAACACCAAAGAGACCTTAAACAAACATTTCAAGCATATGAAATCAAAACTTTTTGTAGTTTAAAGTTAGGCCTAAATCAGCATGCAAATAGGGCCAAAAGCTTAAACAAAAACAAAGGTTTAAGGGGTTAGAAACTTACTCTTGTAGAACAACTTCAAAGCTGCAACTTCAGCAGCTTTTCTGAGCTAAAACCAGTCCAAAAACACCAAAACCAACTTCTAGGTGCCTCAGCTCCAAGAGTGTGGTGTTTCACTATGTGTTTGTGGGCAAAAGTGTGAAGAATAGGCACTTTTGAGCACAAAAATGAAGCAAAGATAGAAAGATAGAGATAGAAGTGTATGTATAGCTCCAAGCACTTTTTTCTGAACCTGGAGAAGGGAGAGAGGGCCTCCCTTATATAGAAAAACAAGCCTCAAGCTTGTTGAACAAGCTTGAAGCTAGATGCAATCCCTCCATACACGTGTATGGAGGATGGTTTCTGTGCTCACCAGCTGTCACAGCTGGCAAGAAAATATCTTCAGAAAGATGCAGGAAAGCTGCCGACCACTTGAAGTGGTCGGCCAGCTACTTACACTGGTCGGCCGACCAATGAAAGTGGTCTGCAAGAAGACCAAGTGGTCGGCTAGGGGGAGAGGTGGTCTGCACCAAAAAAGTAAGGTGGTGGCATGGCTGCCGACCACTTTTGGTGGTCCAAAGACCACCAAGGCCAGTTGACTGACCAGAAAACTGGCTGGCGGGGAAGAAAAGTGGTTTTCAGGGAGAGAAACTGGTCTCCAACCCTCATTCCACCCTCCAAGCAAGGAAAACAAGGTTTGTGCCAAAAACAAACCAAAAAGGATGTAAGACAAGAGTCTGAGGGTCGAGGTGTGCAGCCGGAAGCCTCGAAAATTAGTCTACGGGTACCAAAAGTGGTCTACGAGGGAAAAGTGGTCTATGACCAAAAAGTGGTCTCCAAGACCTCTGTGTCCCTCTAGACCAAGGCAACAAGGCATGGTTCGAAAACCAGGCCAAAAGGAGAACGGTAAGCGATCCCGAGACAAGGCGCGCGGCCGAAGGCTCCAGAAATCGGAAACTAGTCTACAGGAGGGAAAAGTGGTCTACAAGACCTCTCTCTCCCTCCAGGCAAGGGAAAACAAGGCATGGTCTACAAACCAAGCCAAAACACAAAGAGTTCAGAGGCCCGGAGGCAAGGCACTCAGCCGAAAACCCCGGAAACTCGAAACGAGCACAAATATGCACTATCACCGAGCGCTCAATCGATGACGTCTGAGTCTTGAGGTCGGTCAAAAATGGGGTGTCTACACCTTGCCATTCATTAGTCATTTTAGTCTAATAATGAAGATTAAGTCCACTAATTGAGAGAAGTGTCAAATAAAGGGTTGTTTTGGGCATGAGAGAGATGTCATGCCTTTTGTAATGAACTTTCGAAGATATTAAACCATTAAGCACAAGGATCTCTATCTCAAGCTTAAACAATGACCATTTGAAACAATTCTCAAAGTAAAGAAAAAGCCAAGAAAAGAGGGAGGTTGCAGAGGTGATTAGAGGTGAACATAAGTATGGAAAGCACTAAATAAATGCTATCAACTTAAATAGGTTAGTGTCTAATACCTAAAACACCAAATCTATGAGGACCATTACACTACAAGCATGCCATACGAAGCATAAATGAAACTAACACATAAAAACAATCCTAAAATAGTCGAAAATAGTGCTGGAATTCACATGGAAAGGCTTGAAAAAGTAAGCTACAATATTGAGGAAATTAAGCTAGTAAACAAGCATAAGGAGGGGAGGCTAACCCCTCCATTTTTGGGACTTTAAAACAACATTTTTAGCCTTTGAAAGCCTCTGAAAATCAATGGTAAAAAGCTCAAAAAAATTTGATGAAAAGATTGGAAACACAAGGGCAAAAGCTTGGAAGACAAGGTTCAAAGAAGGGTAGTCCACCCCTCTACCTTGGGTAGCTTTTAATCACAAGTTTCAGCACATAAAAATAGTTGAAAAATTATCCAAAAGCAGCAAATAAAGATGGGAAATAAATAAGGAAGAGAAGCTAGGAATTGTACCTCTTGAAGAGGAATGGCACTTTGAGTTATGAACCACCAATTTCACACCTTCAAGAGCTAATATTTAAGCTCAACAACCTCAGCAAAGAGCCCTAAAAATTTGGTTTAGGAAGTCTAGGTAAGGTGTGTATATGTTGCAAGGAAGAGGGAGATATTTTTTCTAAGAATTTTCCTTCTCCAAAATTTTCTAACCTAATTTTATGAGAGGGGGTCAAGTATATATAGAAAAATATGTTAGGCTCTCAGAAATATTAATACAGAAATAGCTAGTGCAGTGCATGCACCTGTGGAGAAACTGGCACAACTAGCAAAAATGTCTGGTTTTCTTGACACAAGTGGCCGGTCGGCCACTAAGGGGACGACCGTACACTCATTTGTGGCTGGCCATCCACCAAGTGGCCTGCAGGCCTCTGGGTGGTCAGGCTTGAAAAATTGTTGTCTTGGTCGAAAAATGGTGCAAGGTTTGTAGGCTTTTGAGGCTCAAATCCGAGGCTTTCTGTTGAGGAAATCTAGCATTTGACAAGCATATAAATTCATCATTGGGTGATCAATCAATGGCGCCTAAGTCTTAAGGGCGGTCAAACATGGGGCGTCTACAGTTGCCTCTTTTTGATAGAGCTCAAAGTCATGCAATGACGTGAGTGAATGTCGAAGCCCAGAGGCGACCCATTTTGACAAGGCCGTAAGACTTGGGCAAACAATCAAGACATAAATTAAATTGGTTGAACCCAAGGGTTGCCTACGTATCCCTTTGCAAGGAATCAAACCAGCGTAGTTTAGGAGCCAAATGGGAAGTGATATGTATGATACGATGCAACAATTGAAAATACAAACGAGCATACCGCTTGAAAAATGAGATTCAAAGCAATACAACAATTGAAATCAATAAACAAGAGCAATCTTAACTACACTTCCGCGCACAAGAAACTATCCCAACTACACCCCCGTGCAGAGAGGTTAACAGGAGAGGAGCCCAAACTACACTTCCGTGTAAAAGAGACGAGAAACAAACCAAACTACACTACCACGTAAAATGGTTAACAAGAAACAATCCTAACTACACTTCCGTGTAGAAAGGAACAAAACAACCCCAACTACACTACCGCGTAGAGGAGTACAAGAACGAACCAAGCTATACTTCCATATAGCGAACAAGAGCAACCAAACTACACTACCGTGTAGCACGGTGATTCTAACTACACTTCCGTGTAGAGAGGAGAACAACAACAACCCAAACTACACTACCGTGTAGAGAGGTAATCCTAACTACGCTTCCGCATAGAGAGGATAAAAAACAACCCAAACCACACTACCGTGTAGAGAGGTAATCCTAACTACGCTTCCGCATAGAGAGGATAAAAAACAACCCAAACCACACTACCGTGTAGAGAGGTAATCTTAACTATGCTTCCGCGTAGAGAGAATAAAAAATAACCTAAACCACACTACTGTGTAGAGAGGTAATCCTAACTACACTTCCGCGTAGAGAGGATAACAACAAACCAAGCCACCCTACCTCGTGGCGAGGAACAAGAACACCCAAGCTACACTACCTCGTAGCAAGGTGATCCTAACTACACTTCCGCGTAGAGAGGATAATAGCAAACCAAGCCACCCTACTGCGTGGCGAGGTTAAAGGGAGGGAACCCAAATCATACTCTCATGACAAGGGTGGATGCCGCGACGCACATGAATACAACACAATGCGATGTAATTGAAAATCAGTATGATGACAATGCATGTTCCATGCAACATAACATATGTAGTGCACGTTCTATGCAAACAGGATAGGTAGACGAGTTATGATACAATGCGCACATGCAACGTAAGAGATATGTGAGAATGCATATTCTATGCAAAAGATATGTGAATCGAAAAGACAGACAAAAGTAATGTTCGATAATGACCTCCAACTTACCACTCGAAGGCTCTGCAAAATGCGCAAAAAGGATACAACTTGCTCACTTTTGAAATCAGGGCAGATTCATGCACCGGAGACACAACGAGAGTTGAAACGAGGCAACTGGAACACAAGTTCAAGATCTCCGGAAACTCTTTCCACTTCAAGTGCCTCAATCCTCCTTCCCAGACCCAAAATAGGACCTCCCATACACTGTCTGGGGAAGAGAGTAGCAAAAACCAGCATTGGGCCACAAATGGAGCCAGCTGGCCACAAATGGGTGTACGGTTAACCACTTGTGGCAATTCGAGGGCAGGTTCGTCCTTTTGCCTCGGGTTTTCTTTAAATCACCACCAAACCTCATTTGGCACATACCCACTCCACCGAAATCCTTCCCTCTCTCTCTCCAGGTGTTTTCTCTCTCTAGATTTGCGCTTTGTACACATTTTCCAATGCTCGACACAAACTTTATTTGTAAAACCTCTTTGGTCCTCTACACTTTGAACCGATCAGATTTTGTTTTCGTTGATTTTTTTAAGTTTTCATCACTTTGGGCTCATTTCCCTCGAGTTTTTCTTGGGTTTCACAAACTTTCCCGGGTTTTCACTTTTTCTTCCATTTTCTCTCTCCTAGGGTTGACTTTTTTTTTTCCAAGTTTTCTATTTTTTCCTTATTTTCTCCATTTTTCACCACTTTCTACCCACTTTCCAGATGGCAGACGATGTCACACATGACGGTGCCCCTCTCAAGGTACCTATGCTTCCACCAATAGTTGAGGTAGAGGAGCCAGTAGTTGTTGAGGCAGGTAGGGTGGTAGAAGATATAGCCACCGATTTTGTGGCCTAGGTAGAGGCAGTCTTTCCACCAAGGCCCGAGCTTGAGCTGTTGCCATAGAGGCTGAGACCATTTGATCTGGCCACTTATCACCTATAGAAGCATGCGATGGCTCTCGGCGGCATGATGCAGTTAGATGATTTTTTCAGTGGTGCCGGAGGATGTTTTGCTGAGGGAGCGAACCTCCCACCTTTCTCATAGCGCTTTTGAGGTACAAACTTCGCTTTCATGCACTTTCATCTGATTGTTTTTTATTCATTTCATCACTGCCTTTCATCTGACTGTCTTTTATTCTTTCCTTATCACAGGAGGACGCTCGCTTCTGGAGAGGTTACGGGATGGTGATGGCCAGGGACTAGTATTACGAGCTTCCCCCCCGGGTCCGTGACCTTGTCAACGAAGCGGGCTTTGGCTTGTTTTGCACCGGGCTCTCACGCCATATGGCCAGCTAGGCCTTACTCGAAGCGTTAGTGGAGAGGTGGTGGGACACCACCAACTCCTTCTACTTCTCTTCCACCGGGGAGATGACTCATTGTGATTTTTCGATGATCACCAGCTTGGGAGTAGGGGGTGATTCGATCCCCTTTGATATGGATATGGGCCAGTGGGAGGCGGCTTGGATCTACCTACTTGGAGCGAGCCCGCCTTTATATAGGCCAGCTATGGTCAGATACAGCTGGTTTTACGAGTGCTTCCATAGGAGTCAGCCTGAGACTCAGGAGTAGATAGAGCAATACACCCGGGGCTTCTTAATATAGCTTCTCGGTACCACCTTGTTTGCAAACAGGTGGAATACCGTGGGCTTGTATCTGTTGAGTGCCCCTGTGACTTTGCCCCGAGTCTGGTTTTATGTCTGGGGTGGAGCCGGCCTTGCCACCCTCTACAGCTACATGAGCTCCAGTTCCCATATGAAGGGAAACAAGGTTGGAGGCTATTGAAGAGCCTAGGAGGTACGCACTGCACTTTCAGTTTCTGTTTCCTTCTTATACTTTCTACTTTGCATTTTCTACGTTCATATCTGTTCATGTATTGTGCTTTCTGCTTTGCACTTTCTGCTTTACACTAGTCATATATATTGGTTCACAACTGGTCTTTTCTTGTAGCTTTAGGCTTATGCTTACTTCCCATCCCTCGTCTCGGTGCCGGTAGAGAAGGTAGCACCAGCCGTACCCTACTCGCGGTGGTATAATGGCAGGTGCCGGCACCGGCACCGCAATGACATGACATTTGCTTCCTTCCGCCGATACTTTGACACGGTGGTGGCGCATGTGGTAATCCCAAAACTTACAGCTCTGCTTTATTTTGATCGTTATTGTTCTGATCCATACTCTGACAACTGACAACAACTAATAACTTGTAACTTTTACATTTACAAATCACGTGGCAGCTATGGGCGATGATGCCGGCCGGAGTTAAGGACCAGTACGCCAGGGCTTGGGCTACCTCCTGGTACCGGATCTTGCTAGAGGGCCCGTTCTGCCAGGCTTGGTTTCTGGGCGAGCATTTCATTTGCAAAACCATGGGCCTCCCTACCCCAGTTATTTTTGCTCCACTTCCAATATTGATGAGGTCAGCTGATAGCCTTCCAGTTGAGGCTATTATTCAGTTTATGGCGGGGCAGGATGTGGACTACTTCTGGCGAGATGGAGACTACACGGTCTTCATCAGGACTCATCTTATGCCATCCCTGGCTGGAGTTCATGCCGGCGATGTTGCAGGTGCCCCATTTGCCGAAGAGACTGCTCAGGAGGCCGATGCTGATATTGGAGAGGCCTCTCCCATTGTACATGCAGCTGGTTGGCCTGTGATTCCTACCACGATTCCTTGGGGGTGACCGAGCGGGACGGCCTATTAGATCCCGATAGAGCCACCGGAGGTGGGATACGGGAATGTTAGAGCCCCGGGTGCACCTTAGGTATGGATCACACTTGACAACTTGCATCCCGCATTTTCCCTTTCCGATACTGATTAGTCAAATTCACTTGCAGGCGCCCACAGAGTACACGGAGAGCCTCCTTCAGCTGGTTGCTTCTCTAGTTCACATAGTGTAGAGGAGAGAGATGTTGCTCGCTCTTTACGGTATTTAGGTATATTTTCCTTCCTCTCGTGCATTGTATTACTTACTCAGATTGTTGTGCACCATACTGCCCAAAATACACACTGATATGCGAAACACACTGATACACCATGTATTGATATTCATTTTGATACTGCTTCACACTGTACTAATACACTGCAGTTTACACACTGCACATACCACATCATATGTTCTGCAACATACCGTATCTGATACTCTGATACTTATTTTTCAGATCCCATCTGCACCGAGGGCATCAGCAGGCAGCGGCAGCACTGGTGGCACATTCTCCAGCGATAGGAGAGGTAGATAGGCCCCAGTATGAGGCTGAGATGAGCGTCGAGGTTGAGGCAGGGGCAGAGGTGCTCAGGGTCGGAGCAGCGAGGCCTAGATAAAGGAGACCTCCTCCTTTTTAGAGTCGATTTTAAGTGGGGATAATACTTAGACCAGCAGCACTGAGGAGACGATGAGCTGACACTCTGAGCTATTTGAGAGCGAGTATGATGATGCTAGCTCGAGGTTAGGGAGCTAGGAAGGCACTGAGGCCGGCTCTGAGAGTGGAGATAACGATGCCAGTTTTAGGTCGGAGTCCGATTCTGATAGCGGTGCCGACGGAGACAGTGCCCCTGAGTCCCCTCTAAGGAAGAGAACAAAGAGGGTCTCTCGAGCCTGATGCGATTGGTGCAGATGTTTGTACTTTTTGCTTAGTTTCTTTTATTTTGGTAGCTTAGTACATGTATAGCTCCAGATAGGTCTTTACTTTTTTTTTTTTTTTTCTAAAAAGACTTGTATTCCTTTTTTGTAAAAACTATAATTGGGGTAAAACCCTGCAGTTTTATATAAAGAGCTTTATTTTTGCATCATGAGCACCACACTTGCATGAAATGAAAATGGAATGGTATTTGAAACCAAAAATGCTTGTATTGGAATAATGTTCGCAACTGGGTATTGAGCCGATCAACAACTAAAATACAAAATACAACTCGATAAACGGAAAACAAAGTAAAAAATAACTTAACACAACTATTTGCAATTGCTAAAAATAAAAGACTCAAAACAAGACCTCAAAACACAAAGACCGAAACAAAACCATACTGCTAAATTGCCAGACCCTCAATAGTGGACGGCCGGCCAATACATGTGGCCAGCCGGCCAGTTATGGTGGTTTATCAACTGGCTGACAGCTGATATCCACTCATAGCCTTATCTTCTACAAAAGGTCTTCCTTCGCAATCTCTTCGTCAAAACCCCATTTTTGGTGCTATTTCTTCCACAAATGGAGATATTTCTTACCGAGACACTCAAAGATTGGATAACTACTTTGGATGGCATGGAAAAGGTAAATTTCTAAGGTTTCAGCATAAACGCACTTTTTTCATTGAGTCATACTTCACTTTGTTTCCCGTTTCTTTATACTGCGGTCCGATGTTGGTACCCAATTACACATGTATTTCGCTTCGGAGCATAGGAAATGTGTCAAACTCTTGAAGAATTTCAAGCACTAATGGAGTTCCGGTGCGATAAGAAGATCACGCCTCATCCCCGTTTTGGCCATGCCCAAGTTTTGGGATGGATGTGTGGGCTCACTTTGCACGAAGCTCGATCTTTGGCTCACGACGGGGAGATAAATATACCCAGCTTGATTCATCAATTTTCTGACATTGGCAATAGAGGAGACCTCCTTTGGCAAGGTTATTGGCAATATGCCCTCTGTTCATGTATGCTCGCGCACTTCCTTCTTGCCCCTAGTTATGGCGTAGCCAACATTAAGCAGATCGAGGTGGTCCAATGCCTGAAAGAGGGTAAGAATTGTATTGGTTTGGCGTTGGCCAAGACCCTGATGGGTTTGGACGCTTTTCATAGGCGAGAGATTACTCGATTCACAGGGAGTCCACTGCTACTTCAGGTATTATTTCCCACCCTTTCTTACTTATGATTCTCACATTACTCGGCACTCGCACTCTATTTTTCTCTCTAAGCCCTTTTCTTTACTTTTCTCTCAACGTATATCTCTCTATTCTTTAATCTCTCTTATTTTTCATCCCTTCCTAGGTATGGCTAATAGATAAGCTGAAAGCGGTGGACCCCTGCCCCGTGTATTCAGCCAAAGGCTAGTGGACTTCCTTTCAGAGGGATAGTGGTGCAATTGGATGTGCGGAAGATCTGCAGCTGACATCGCCTGGCGTTGTCCCTGGGTTAATTCGGCTGAGATGAGCTACAGCATGTCCTGACAACCGAGCATACAGCTGATTAGCCTCACGCACTGCATGTTCTACTTCTCTTTCCAGTTTAGACGCCAGTTTAGACATGACCAGATCTGACTAGAAGAGAGGGTGGAATACCTAGCTTCATTTCCCATTCATGGTTCACACTTACCTCGGTACCTTACTGCTTGGAGGATGAGAGAACTTCTGGACCCTGCCCCTAGCTTCAGTTGCGCTCTTTCTGGCAAATGCTTGGCTTGGCTTGAAGACGAGGCACAGGTCAGGACAACTTTGACTACAGAGACTTCCGCAAGCACAAGCAGAGGACGCAGGAACACTTGACTCACCTATGCCCCTAGTTTATTGCTTTGACCTTTCTTTTTAAGTTTTATGATGTAAAAGCAACTTTAATTTAAATCAGAGAGTTGGAGAATGTACTTTGTGTTGAAATTAATGGAATTAAAGTTGTGAGCGTTAAAAGATTTTCTTTTGGTCCCAAAATGGTCTAAGTTGTAAAAGGTCAATTTTGAGGAAAATTAACTTCTATTAAAACATTTCAAAACCATTTAAAAAAATGATCACTGCTTGACACGCACGAAATCAACCCTCAAGATGTACAGCCCCAAATCATCAGATCGCAACTGCCCATAACTGCATCCACCATATCGGCCCTTCTGCCAAAATGAAGGTCACCCAACCGAGCTAGCAGATAATGGAGAAAGATTACCTGATCAAAATGAATGAATAGGGCAATTGAGTTGGAGATGGTTACGGCCGAACTTTAAGATGAAGTTGCCTACGTATCCCAAAGATGGGAATAAGACCTTACGTAGTTCGGTTTAGGTTCACTCGAGTATTAACTCTCTCATTTTGCGTTCTAACTTTTGCCAAAGTCGCCCTTTAGGGTTTTCAACCTTACGAGCTCAGTTTTTTTTTATTTCTAATTTTTCATGCTCTAATTTTTGCCCAGGTCACCCTTTTAGGTTTTTGACCTAGCGAGCCTCTCAGGGATAGTATTTCTTCATCTTATCCTAGGTCCATGAGAATGATTGCCCCTTCTGACCAGATAGATTTGATGATGTGAGGACCAGTTCAATTGGGTCGGAATTTGCCCCTAAGGTCGTGGATGGGAGCTCGGTTGTCTTTCAGTACCATGTCTCATTCCTTGAGATTTCTAGACTTAACTTTCTTGTTAAAAGCCCTAACAACTCTGCATTGGTAGCCCTGGATGTGATACAATGCCTTTAGCCTCATCTCATCAAACATCATTAACTCCTCAAACTTACTCTGTTGCCAATCCGCCTCTGCTATCTGATACTCAACCATAATTCGCAGTGATGGTACTTCAATTTCAATTAGCAGAACGACTTCCATCCCGTATACCAGAGAATCTGTGGATGTCTGAATCGACGTTCTGTACCCTTTGAGAGCAAACGACAGTTTATCCAGCCTGTCTCGGTAGGTCTTAACCATCTTCCGCAGGATGTTCTTAACGTTCATGTTGGCGGCCTTAATAACTCCATTGGTCTGTGATCTATATGTTGATGACTTGTGAAAAGCCACGTTATATTTCTCAAGCAGATCCACCACCTCTTTCTTGAAGTGTAAGTCGTTATCTGATATGATCTCGTTCGGAACTCCATACCTCCAGATGATGTTATTTCTGATGAACTTGGCAACATATGACGCTTTCAACACCGCATAGGACTGAGCTTCTACCCACTTTGTGAAGTAGTGAACTGCCACTAGGATGAAATCGTGTCCATTTGACCCCCTTGGCGAGACTGCACCGATAACGTCAATTCCCCAAATTGAGAAAGGCCATGGTGAAGTCATATTGTAAAGCTTAGACGACGGTATGTTTATGCGATTGGCATGAATTTCATATTTGTGGCATCGCCGTACAAAACCAATACAACCCTCATCTATGGTTGACCAATAATAACCTTGCTTGAGGATCTTCCGGGCTAGCATCACACCATTCATGTGTGCCCAACATTCTTCTTCGTGGGTAGCCTCTATGAGACGCTTCTATTCCTCCACACACAGCTTGTGCATTTTCAGATGACCTCTTTTATATAGCTTGTTTCTGCAGATGATAAAATTAGACGGCTAGTATTCCCCATTTATCCTTGGCATTTGCCCCTGGTGGATACGTCTCATTTTCTAGAAAGTTCCAAATGTCGTAATACCAGAGGTTTTTGTCTTGAACTTCATCTATTGTGGCAATGGTCTCATAGGCCGACGTGTATTTCTGTTCGATGATAATCGAACGCATCTTCACTCCCAACGGGATGTCTACCATAGAAGATAGAGTTGCCAAAGCATCAGCGATGTCACGACTCAAATCCGCCCCTATAGGTTTAGCGTCGTAACTGGACAGTAATCTGTGATTATCGAAGGCCTATTTAACAATAATGACAATAATACAATATAAAGGGGCTAACGAAAGCCAATCAACAATAACCTACAACGTCCAATGAGCTGTGAAGACCTGAATAAAAATAAACTTTTATACATATAGTCTAGATGCATCAGTCATAAGCCTTCAGTCCAAGCATATACAAAAATATAGTATATGACGATCTAGAATTTTTCCTTCCGCTCGAGCGGGGGAGTTGACGCTCGAGCGGATTTGTGAGGCTCCCAGTATTTTTGCAGTCTATCCGAGATTCTGAGAGTTGTGAATTTCCGCTCGAGCGTAGGAGTGGTCGCTCGAGCGGACGGCTTTGTTGGTCTGTGCGCTCGAGCGCAAGATTGGGCGCTCAAGCGGTCTACCTGGTTGAGTTTGAATTTCTGAGACTAGTGAGATTGTTTTTGACCTTTTATTGTTGTGTTTGGAGCCTCCCTATTTTTTTTATTTGGCACATTGATCGAAGTGGTAACATGATGGCAAAGTAAGAGTGAACCAAGAATTTAATTTTGATAAATTTTCCTGCGAACAGCAGTCACTCTTTTGCCCTTTTCTTTTTCCACAAATTGAATTTGGGTGTGAGGCTAGAACCATCGGAAATCTTGTTTCCGGGGCTTCAATTTAGACACAAGAACGACCTAGAACGGAGTCCGGATGGGAGAGTTATGCCCGTTTGAAGTTTTGGAATCTGTGCTGCAAACAGGTATGCTCGAGCGGGAAAAGAGACGCTCGAGCGGACTGCGCGAATTCAGCGACTTAAAAAGTGATTTTCTAGATCATTCTTTACACTTTCTTTTTCCCTCTTCCTTCCTCTCATCCTAGGTCCGAAAACCTAGCCCTCAAAACTTTGATTTCATCTATTCTTACCAACAATCCACCATGGATCTTGCATCAAAGATGAAGGACAAGTGAAGATCAACATTTTCAACCGATTAGATTTTGGATTTTCGAAATAATGCTCTTGATCTAGCTTCCTTGCTTTCAATCTTGAGGTCGGGAGTTCTCTTAGCCTTAAATATGTATGATTCAAAGTGATTTTGGTGACCTTTTGGGATTTTGAGTTGATTATGGGTTAGAAAACATTAATGGCTAGTTGTTTATTTACAAATGGGGTTTTCACTCAAATTTTCAAAGGGTGTTGAATGTTTTTAGCATATTCGTAAATAGTAATTGATGATTTGAGGATTTAACTAAGAGAAGAGGAAAACCCCCAATTTTTTTTTAAAACCCTAGGTTTGAAATGTTGAGTAAAAAGGGGATTTTGAACTAATTGATAGTTTTATGTTAAAATTGACATTAATATGGTATTGGAATACATGGAGATTATGAAATGGGTAAATCCTAATAATTTGATAAAACTAGTGTGGGGATAGAAGTTGTGGATTAAATTATTTTGGAACCTTAGCTTGGAAGTTTATTGGAAATGAGATAACTTACTTAAGAAATGTTTCTAAGTGGAATTTGAGTCGTTCTGAGTTGATATTCACATAATGTTGGAAAGATGGAGAATTTGAGATTGATGTTGCTATATTAAATGATTATGGAAATTGTTGAGATTGCCTTACTTATATTTCATGTTGATTATTTTTGTAGTATTGATTTGAACCTTAGGGCAAACTATGATATTGGCAAACCCATTTGCATTGCATTGCATCGTATCTTCATGGCTTTGGGGTCAAGTGTGTTGAGTTAATTAAAATGGGTTATTTTGAAATGTATTGTGGGTGTTGAGGTGCTTAATTGCCCTTCCGTGCTTGTAGGCCGGAAAATGTGGGGATGTTATCGGTATGTTGGTAAAGGTGCCCAATTGCCCTTCCGTGCTTGTAGGCCGGTAAATGTGGGGGAAAAGTTACAATGATTCATGTGTGTCCAATTGCCCCTCCGTGCTCGGTGGCCGGAAAATGTGGAGATGTTTTAAGAATGAAATGGGTGTCCAATTACCCCTTCGTACTTGGTGGTCGGTAAATGTGGAGGTTTTCTAAAAGTTAGAGGTGCCCACTTGCCCTACTGTGCTCGGTGGCCACTAAATGTGGGGAGTGTTTGTGACATGTAACGTGGAAATTAATTATAAAATGATGGGTCATGGTTAACTCAATGGTTAACGAATTGGGTCAAAACTTGGAATACGAATTTAGCCTGTTACAAATTGGTTTTCTAATATAAAAAGAAAGAAAGTTGTATGCATGGCATGATATTGCATGAACATAATCACTTTGAGCATGCTTATTTGTTGTTAAGTTTATTTCCTACTAAGCATCAAAGCTCACTTCCTTTTTATGGGCTGGATATCCTAAAAATCCTGGTGTTGAATGTGTACTATGATAGTGTCGAAAAGCGAATGGACTTCAATGTGGAGCGCCGAAGCTTCTTTGATGGTGTTCGCCTTCAGCCATTGAGCTTGTTTGTCGAGTTAGGAATTTTATTTGTTTGAATCAAGACTCTTAATCTTGAAAGGTGTAAGCCCTTGTGGCAATTAAGATGGATATTTTTATATTACCGTGTATTGTAATTTTATTACCTTGAGCTTGACAAGAAATTTATGAGAATGTGATAGATCCCAATTATTGAATTGTATACCTTTACTTATTGTTCATATATTGGGTTGGTAGCATATCGTGGTGTAAATATCGGGGTGTTACATAGTACAAATCTAGGGACTTAATCCCATCACCAAAGTAGGAGTATGAAAACCAAAACACACTTATAGTTTATAATCATAATCCAAAAGGGTGAATTCAAAACACCCAAGCCAAGACGCGTGTTACTTCGGAACCTTCCGGTGAGGCACAATGGTTGGCTTAATAAAATAGAGTTCAGGTTGACGCCACTAGCCCTGGTCCGGTGCTCGATCACCTACATACATATAATAAACAGTGAACTAGAGCCCAGTGAATAACAGCTGTGTAAAGAAGTTAAGAATGATGTCCTTATAGTATCTGACACAATAGATTATCAACATAACATTTTCAATCAATATCTTTTTGTTAATCAATCGTTCAATCGTTCAATCATTCAATTCAATCAATCATATTCATATAGGTCATACATGGTACATCCGATAGCAACAATACAATAGGTCTTAAAGACTGAGCAATCAATTGATGGCCATCAACAATAGACAATCGTTCCAAGGATTGAAACTAACAGAGATCTCTATAATAATAGCGATATCAATAACAATAACAATAGCAATATGCTATGGATGCCACGAATACAGTTCAAAAAGAGGATCATCATTGAATCGATAAAAAGTAGTAGTTCAGAAACAATATAATTAATCATTCAGAAAATAAATACAATTTGAACATATCTTTACAACAGTGTTACTCACAGTGGGCTTCTCGATACACGTACTAATGGTTTAGCGTCCAACCTAAACAAATAAAGTCAAGCATGACACAATTACAATCACATTCTTACATTACTACATAATTCGATTATTTGATTTCGTTTGTTCGGTTTTCATTCAATTCTTTATTTTGTTTTGGGTCTAAGCAAAATGCATATGAATGCAATGCATATGGAAAAACATTTTAAAAGATGCAAACGGAGGCTCAGAAGGTGGAAAAGAGGAGCGAAAAACAAACTGGGTTTGTCCAAAAGAGCCATACGTGTGGGGGTCCCAGCCACACGTGCGGTGACCACCACCGCACCTGTTCCCGTAAGCGCGTATATTTCAGTATGCAAGCTCCACTCTAGCCTGTCTTCCACACGTGCGGGGACCCAAGCCACACATGCGGCAGTGCTACAAAAATAATCCGAAAATGCTCTTCTTTTTGGCAATGCCTTCCTTTGCAAAATCAACCCCATTTTCATGCATTTCACTTCCAAAAACTTGACATAACACTTTGAATTAAACATATTTAGCTTGGAACAAAATTCATAACTTTAATTGAAGCTTCAAAACCATGAAAGGAGTTTAAATTCTTGAAATGGAAACACAAGTTCATAACTAATACAAAGTTAGCTCCAATTCTTTAAAATGCATGGAGTTTTCCTCCCAAATGTTGAAACTCAAACAAGAAGCAAGGAAACAATTAAATGATCATGAGTTCCATGGAAAATATGCCATGCATGGTGAATTTAGGGGCTAAATTAGTCAATACTTCCATTATCAAGTGATGCATGTCCTAAGCTTTCATTTCATGAACAAGACCTCTAATTACTTGTAAATTCATTCTCAATTAAACTTGTATCTTGGAAGATGATGAGTAGAGGAGTTTGAAGTTGAAGAAATTGGAAAGAAAGGTTTACCTTGTGTTGATAATTTAAGAGAATTCAAGCTAGTTTCTATCTTGCACCAAGTTCTTCTTTTCTTCCTCTTCTTGATGAATTCTACTCTAGCACTCTCTTTTTCTTTACGTGTGTTGTTTCTAGCTCAACACCAAGCACCCACTCTTCTTCTTTATTGAATATAAAATAGGCTCAAGGACATGTAATGAGCTTCTAATTATTCAAGACTTACAGTTAAGTAGCAAATTAAATGAAATACCAAATTCCCTCACATTAAATTAATTCTCACCCTATTATGACCTCAATAAAACTAAATTAAAATAACTAATGTGAATTAGGCTCTAATTGCATTTCTTAATAATTATTCATACCTTGCTCAAATTAGCGAATCAGACAGGTTTATTTTTCACTCTAACCTATCTGTCCACAATGTCACAATCATAAGACAATACAAATCAATACATTACATATAACACATGGCACATAAGTCGCAATTAACACATAATCTCATGATCAACATTAATCACATAATTAACTTAATTAATTTACTTAATTAAGAAGGCGGTTGTCACAAGCGAACTTGTTGTTCTCTCTCAGTAGATGCGTGAATGTCAATTTTTCAAAACTTGGAATCAGAATATCCAGGGCCTGATGGTAAACCTTCATTTTCTCCTCTTTGACTTTCCAGTCTTCGTTTGCTTGAGAAACAACCAAATTCGAGTCTCCGATAACATCCAACCTTATTGCCCTTAGTTCTAGGGCAGTTTCTAAACCAGCAATACACGCCTCATATTCTACTTCATTGTTGGACACTTTGAACTAGAGTTTGAAGGCTAGGGGTAAATGGGAATCATCGAGTGCTATCAGTAACACATATATCCTATAACCGTACTAATTAGATGCTCCATCGAAGTACATCGTCCATGTTTCCTCTTCCATTTGCAGAATATCTTCATTTGGGAATAGGTATTCCATTGCCTCATCTCCTTTTACCGGGTGATCTGCCAAGAATTCCGCTACAGCTCTCCCTTTAACACATTTGGGCGTGGCGTACTTGAGATCAAATTTAGAGAGGAGAAGCAACCAATGAGCTAACCTACCCGTAAGCGCTGGTTTCTCAAAGAGATATTTGATGGGATCTAATCTCGAAACCAAGATTACAGAGTGAGCTAACAAGTAGTGCCTTAACTTCTTAGTAGCCCATACTAAGGCTAAGCAAGCTTTTTCCAAGGGAGTATAGCGAGTTTCATAGTCTAGCATCTTCTTGCTCAAGTAATAGATCGCCTTCTCCACCTTATCTTCAGATTCTTGAGCTAGCATACACCCCATGGTCGAGTCTGTTATTGACAAATACTGTCACGACCCAAACCCGGTACCCAAAGGCTCAGCATCGCAACAAGATAAAATAAAATAATTCTAAAATTTCTGTAGTGGTAGCATAACGGATAAATTAAATAAATCAAAATAAAATAATTGGGTACCAAATGTTTATTAAAACGAAAGAAAAATAGTCATTTTGGCTTTTATTTATTATAAGAGTCAAATAAAAAATACAGATAGTACAAAAAAAAAAAAAACACTGCGAATTATCCCCCATCTTGATCCCACTAAACCTCGTCACCTGAAAGGGGTAACTACTATAAGCACATAGCAGAGTGAGAAATATTATACTATGAGTATAGCGGCACGAAATAGCCATAGATAGTTATTTAAGCTAAAACATTAACATAATTTAAGTGGCAGAAACTGAAATGTAAATAACTATAACCATGGTACAGAATAGAACAGAACAGGGGTCACTGGAGTGACAATCAGAAGAGGGGTCAATGGATCCATGACAAACAAAGGACCACAAAGTGGCCAAACAACGATCAATGGTTATTTCAAGTCCCCCAAGGCATGGGACTCGCGTGGTGGTACTTACAGAAAATAATTATTTACAAGATCATTGTCAAATACTTTCTAAAATTTAAATGAACATATCCATGGGTTTCAATTTAAGCAAATAGGGTTCAGAAAATAATCCACGTAATTGAAACATTAACGTAACCATAAAACATAAATTATATAAAATAAATTATGGTAACTTAAAACATTCGTAAAATATATTATGGTAACTCAAGACACATAAAAAACATATTATGGTAACTCAATGTATAATATAACTCACCTATAAATTTATCCCTATTATCACCATGCTTCAAAACCTTACTATGCTCCTTCTACTTCACTTCATTCCACTTTGTTTGTACCTCCTAATCAACGTATCCTCACTATTTATACACACTCAAATGAGTGAGGCCCAAGTAAACCAACACACACGTGGAGTACATGTGGTAGCCTCTCTCCATTTCCTCCTGACTTACACACACGTGAAGTACATATGGCAGCCTCTCTCCATTTCCTCCTAACTTACACCTTGGGTTATGACCCTAATCCCTTACCAAGGGGCACTAGAAAATTGCATTATAAGTTTAAGGGTTCTTATCCTCTTTGATAATTCACAATGATCTCTAAAATTACGTATGAATATAGGTTAGGTTCACGTCTAAATATCTCACTACCAAACTATAAAACATCACTTATCACTTGCTAAAATATTTAACGTGCGGTGCCTCACAATTTATTTCCTTAACGATTAATTCCCAATTTCCTATGCATTTATTTATTTATTAATTATTTAATTATTTATTTTTTTATTTTATTATTTTTATTATCTTTATTTTTTTTAATATAACCATGGTAAAAATTCGGGTGCCACAAATACAGAATCAAAGGCTTCCCCAACTCTGGCAGTGACAACAAAGATGAATTATGGAGGTACTGCTTGACCTACTCAAAGGCAAACTGACATCGATCATTCCATCAGAACTTCTTTCTTTTCTTTAGGAGACCAAATAGTGGTTCACAAGTCAAGATTAATTTAGAAATAAACCATCTTATGAATTATACCTTATCGAAAAAGCCACGCACCTCCTTTTCAGTCCTTGGTGGTGGCATTTCTAAGATGGCCTTGATTTTGGAAGGATCTACTTCAATTCCCCTCTGCGTGATCAGAAATCCCAGCATTTTCCCTTCCGTTACGCCGAAGGTGCATTTTTGCAGGTTTAACCTCAATCTGCATTCCTTGATCCATTGAAAGAATTTTTCTAGTGCGGTGTAGTGGCCTTCTCGCTCTTCGGACTTGAGAATCATGTCGTCCACATACACCTCAACCTCTTTGTGGATCATGTCATGTAAAATGGTGGTCGCAGCCCTCTGATAGGTAGCCCCAGCATTCTTCAACCCAAAAGGCATGACTCAATAGCAGTACGTACCCCATGGTATGGTGAAAGTAGTCTTTTCCTTGTCTTCCGGTGCCATTAGAATTTGATTGTACCTAGAAAACTCATCCATAAACGAAAGCAAGGCATGGCCAGTAGTGAAGTCCATTAACTCATCTATGTGAGGCGGTGAAAAGTCGTCCTTCGAACTTGTTTTGTTCAAGTCTCGAAAGTCGACACAAACCCAGATTCGTCCGTCTTTCTTCGAAACAAGGACGGTATTGGCCAACCAGGTCGGATACTCGGACACTAACAAGAATCCTGCATCAATCTGCTTGGTGACCTCCTCCTTGATTTTCAGCACTCAATCCGGACGAACTCTGCTCAGTTTCTGTTTGACTGGTCAGGCCTCAAGGTTAAGAGGGATCCAGTGTTGTACGATCTCAGGGTCGATTCTAGGCATGTCTTCATAGGATCACGCAAAAACATCTTTAAAATCTTTTAACAAAGCGATTAAACGCTCGCGTTTCCCTGAAGACAACATGGACTCGATCTGGACCAAGCGTGGATCCTTCTCAGTACCCACATTAATGGCAATGATTTCATCAATACACGGCCTAGCACGCCTCTCCTCCTCTCGATTAATCAAGTTTTTCAAAGCCAGAGGAATTTCTTCATCTTCGTTTTCGTTAAAATTATGAAAATCTTGGTCAATACATTAAATTAGCGGCACATAGTAGTACACAGAATCTGCAGTGTTCTCATTCATAAGTTTCGGTTCTTCTGTTACAACAGACTCAAAAACAAAAGAAAAAAAAGACTACGACAGGACCTTGGCATCTAGGTTACCACCCCCGGGAATGCCAGACTCAGACCCCCCCGGACTGATTTGAATCTGATTCTGACTCTACAGACTCAGTGGAATCAGATTCTAGCTCATCACTTGATTCAGAACAGGAAATAAAACCTTTCTCCAGTTACCAAGCAAGACATGATGTCCTCGATGCATCCAACATACCACTGGTGGGATCCACACCCAGTTCCTCTCCGATCATAGAGACAATAATGTTATCCCCTAAGTTCTCTGTGTCGGTCGCGAAATCTGTCAAGAGATCAGCCAGTGTTGCCTCTATGTCAACCTCACTATTGTTTGAGTCGTCCTCTTTGCTCTGGTCAGTGTTGATACTTGGTTCAGCTCTTTCTTCATCACTGTCCTGCAGTTGTAGATCGAAGAAAATCTCGAACCCGGGGACGCGCTTTTTTGAGGAATTTACCCAAGGCTTGGGAAAGCCGCAAAAAGGGAAATTCTCACCTTCTCAAACAAACGGCCATTCAACATCCCCCGGATTGGCTTGTGGACGAGCTCATAATGGTTCCTAGCTCTCTTGGCTTTGGCTTTGCCCCCTCATCTCTTTCAACTTTTTTATCCAGTCCTATTTGGTGGGTACGTAGCTCAATCCAAAGGCATGCGGGTTGTGTGACACCTCGAATGATGTTATAACACCTTTTTGCCCACTCTTTTCGAGCCCTATTCCTGGAATATGCCGCAGCTTGTTCATGAAGTATATGGATTGGGCACTAACGTACATGCCTTTGTTCGAGGCGAGAATTGTTTGCACTACCCGAGCTTCGGCCAGAGTGAATCCCGAGAGGAATACATTCTCATCGCCATGGTTGATCTCTAGCACTGGCGTAGTCACCTCTAGAGGCAGATGAATGGATGAGTTCCTAAAAACAGTTACTACTCCTCCCTCATGAGGATATTTCAACATCTCATGAAGGGTGGAGGAGACAACCTTCACGTGATGTAACCAAGGCCTCCCTAATAGCAAGTTAAAGGTAGCTGGCACATCTAGGATGTGGAAATTGATCTCTTGCTCAGATGGGCCCACCTAGACTCGTACTTTCACTGTTTCCATGACTTCTTTACTTGTATTGTCATACGCCCATATTACTTGGGCTGTGGGAATAAAGTCTGCCGATTTGAGGCCAACCACATAGGCAGTACTGGAAGGACATACATTGATAGTAGAACCAGTATCTACCAACACCACTAGCACCCACTTCTCTTTGCATGCCACAGATATGTATAACGGCTTATTGTGTACCAACCCTTCCGGCCACAGCTCTTTGTCAAAGAACATGAGCATTGGCTTGGCACCACTTTGAAAGACTAGGTCCACAAGTTGCTCGGGCGTAGTATCAATGGACAATTTAGCCTTGTCCATTGCCGACAATACTGCCTGCCGATGCACCCGTGAAGCCATAAGGAGCCTACAGATAGAGATATCAGCTTGGATTTTCTTGAGCTATTTCAGAACTAACTCCTCTTCTAGTTGCTTCTCCTTATGTTTCTCGACTTCTCTGTCTTTTCTTGATGGCTCTGCTTGATCCAGGTGTGGTGGCTTAAAGTATTGTTCACTTTGAGTAAGATGGTCTATCTCCTCAGCATACCATGTATTATCTGGGATGCAGTCTCTCCAACCTTTGTCAGTATGGGCCAAATGCAAATCATTGTCATCCCACCACTCGCCATCAGCCACCGACAAACAGTTGTCTGGCTCCACTTGAATCATTTTTACAGTGCAAGTGTCCTTTTCAAGGCGACACACGGTTGCGGTTTCCAGGCTGTCTTCATTTCTTTCTCTCTCAAACTACCTCAGCCCAGCTTCCTGTTCAGTATATACGGTGTTCACAACACCCACTTCCTGGGTTGGGTTTCCTACACATGCGCCCTCCGGTAATTTTCCTTTCTCATAAGCCTTCCCGGCCCCTACAGCTACCACTATTTCTTTTTCCCTTGGTTTCATCCCAATTTCTTCTTCCCTATTTAGCTCATCACTCAGCCATTCGGTAGTATCAGTCGATCCGTTCAGGTTAAACCACCCAATCTGTACATCTCCCTGATCATGCTCATCAAAGAACTGCAAGTTGTCCAGATCTTCTTTGAGATTTGCTAGGTCGTCCAACCCTTGGTCCGGGTCATCCTCCATCACCACATTAATTTCCACTGAGGTTAGTAGCACTGCCTCAGGCCTAAGTTAAGTAGTATGAACAATATAATGGCTCGGGTCATACTCGCTTTTAGGTGAGTCCTCGGGACATTCCGATAGCAAACCAGTACCACCCTCCGAGGTTAACATCTCTTCTACTACAGGTGTTGTCACTACTGATCTAGAAAACTTAGGTTGTAGGTTAAACGTGTCCATCATGCATAAGTCTGTGCCCTCAGGAATGAACAACGTCAGTTTTGGTAGGTGGGAGGGGGTAATATATACGCTGGGGTCATAAGAGGTGGCCAGTGTATGGATAAGGTTAAGGTTTCTAGGTGGGGGGACTTGATTATGGGCCGAGAGCGAATTTGTGGTTACATTTTGTTTCTGGGGTGGAACGATGACCTTGTTGTCAATAAGATCCTGAATCTCATGATATAAGCAGAAGCACTGGTCGGTGTCATGATCGTGTTGCTGATGAAAAACACAGTACTTTACGGGGTTATGCTTGGGTGGAAGAGAGTCAGGAAGTGGGCAGGGTTCTAAGGGTTTTAGGTGCCCTTTATTGACCGGCACCTGCATGGCTTTGGATAAGGTCATGTATAGTTGGTTAAAAGTTTTACCCTGAGGTCGGGTAGGGTTAGATGATGTTTGTGGGCCTATGTTGGCGATGGGGTCGGGAGTTTTTGTTGTGGTGACAACACTTACGTCAAACGGCCTCACACTGTGCTATCACTGGCAGCATTGGAACTGCGAACAAACGGCCTCTTGGTCGTTTCCTTATCATCAGTAATAATCCCCTGCTTCATAACATCCTCGATTTGAACCCCCATCTCGTGAAGCTTTTTGAATGTAAATAGGGGGAGAACAATCATTTTTTGCAACAACTTCCCATGCAGATTTCGGACAACCATTATGATATGATCTTTCTCTAATGGTCGAACAATCATCATGGATGCTTTATCTCTCCATCTTGTCACAAATTTTGAGAAACCTTCCTTTGGCTCTTGACGTGTCGCCTCGAGATCATGAGTTGTGACCTCAATTTACGTATTGTAAGAGTACTAAGTGACAAAGGACTCGGCTAACTCTTTCCAGTTCTGTTTTATGGAATCTTCTAACTTGGTGTACCAGATGGCCGCTATACCAGACATTGTGCGACCAAAGTGGGATAGCTTCTACAGTCTAGTTAAGCCCATCGACTGTAAGATATCTGAAAACAGCCGTAAGTGAACCATCGGGTCCCTGGAACCATCAAAACGGTTAATGTGTGGCATCTTGAACCGCTCTGGTAATGTAACCGCAGATTCGGTGTATCCATCCTCTATTTATGGAATGGAATTGACCCCTTGCGCTTTTTTGAACAGCTTTTCCAATTTGTTGACTTTGAGCGCAGTATCAACCTCGAATTCGAATGGTGCCTCAGTCTGATAAACTGGGGCTTTGGAAGTTTGTGCCGGGATGGGTTTTGTTGGGACTGGGAAAACTGGATTACCTTGGGTTTATGGATCTTTAGTAGTGGCAGCATTAGTAGTGGCACCGGGCACAGGGATAACTGCGGTGGGTATATGGAACGCAAATGCTGCAGCCGGCTATGATTACTATTGCTGTAGCCTAGTTATAACCTCGGCGTGACGGGCCGCATCATGCTGTAGTGTCTCAACTGTTTGTTGCAGTTGGAGTATTAAGTCCTCCATATTTGCCGGGGGATACTGTGTCATTGGAATGGGTGACTGTTCTTGAGCTGAACTGGAAGTAGTTAACTGTTCTTGAATTGGGATAAATACAGTGAGCTGAGAGGTGACTGTTGTAAGAACTGGACTGGTGAATTCTGTCTGATGCTCCTCCGTCTTACAACTAGTGACAGGGGGGCAAACACAGGCTGTCCTCGAACAAGATCTCCGACCTTACAAAGTCTTCCGACATAGGTCCAGAGTGCTTGGAAGATATCAGAACCTTCTGAAGCTATGGTTTTAAACTACCTAGCCAAAAAAATAAAGTAAAAGAATAGTAATCAGAAACCGCATAACACCTTAGCTAAGATGTTTATCAACACAGACATGATCAAAGCTGTAGGACTGTACTCCACACTGAATCCTGCCCTAAAACAAATACCAACCTTGCAATTGATATGCACATTCCTGTACAGTTTCACAGTAAAGCACATACTAGTTAAAAGAGCCAAAAACAACCCTATGAGGGGTAGGGTTACCATGTCCTAGTTTTTGTCATGAACTAGGGTTTTACTATTTCAATCAAGCGGTCTCACGCAATCCTGCACACGGGTGAGCATCCTGTCCTAGTTTGGAACAGTCACTATGGCTTACTACATGCATCTAGGCTAAATAAAAGAGGGTACCACAGCAAGATTACCTAATATACCTTTCACACCTATCACCGAGAAGTGAAAAGAGGATCAAGCGGTACAGCAGTAGCCCAGATCTAAGGGTTGTGTTTCCAATATGGCAGAGCCTACGACCGGTCAGCCTTTTGGCAATCGTCTTAGGCAAGCCTTCGGCCAACCGTCCAAGAATAGCAAATGGAAAACACAGTGACTTATAGTAACAATGCAAATACAAATGCAAAGAACATATATATGTAGATAAAATTGCACATCATGAAGTTCAAGTCAAGTTCTCTAATTCCCTAGCAGAGTCGCCAGAAACTGTAGCTTGCTTTTCATGCTCCTTTCAGATACGATAGCCCTACAGTTAGGACTCCCATGGTTCTAAATATGATTTCACAAGTGTAATGTGAAATAGATAAACACAAATGAGTCCAAATCCGAAAAATCTTTTGGAAAATCAATTTTGAATAAAAAATGCCAAAAATGGACTGCTTTGCCAGATTTCAAAGTTGCCACCTAAATATTTTTGGGAAATTTAGGAAACCCGAGACTCGTGCCAAAGGCCACTTATCCATCATCATCAAAGTGTCTTGGTTTGGGAACTTAAGTATGAGAGGAGAAGGTCATGAATTGAGCACCCTACTCACCCGATCAAAGATCGGCCTCTAATAATCATAATGTGATTCTTATTTACATTATATGCTCTTGTTCCGATTATTAGGCTATTTTTACTAGGTAATGCACACAAGTATAGACTAATTTGCAAAAGTTGGAACATTTTGATTTTATGTTTGTTTCGAAAAATTGTTTGAATATGTACCACTTAAAAAAGAGATATCACATGTACATTAATCAAAATTCTCCTAATTTAAGCAATTAGCCTTCATCCACAGACATTCAAACAGGTATATCACTTAAGCACTTAGCCTCATGGAAGATATGCTTGATTTGGCAACAATCACACGCATGCAATATGCTAAAGCAATAAATGCTCACCTAGTACTCCAAGGAAAGCCAAAACAAATAAAAGAGTTAGAAAAAAAATGCACGATCCTAACGATACAAGATGACTAATGCAATACATACAAAAGTGCTACTAATCGGTTCAATTGTCTAATATATCATGTAAATCACTTTGATAGCATGCAGTAGCGCACATATTCAAGGAAGTAATAAATGACAATGCTGTTAGAATGATGAACCGAACCTCATGCATGCGAGACAAATGAATGCAATCATGGAAAATGCTAAGTAAACTTGATGTTCTATACTATCCATCATAAGCGGATAAACCAAAGGGAGAAAGAAATGGAGGTTGGAAAATATACACATTATTACAATTCACCCTTGCGTAGGAGGGCCCGAATGAATGTCCTAGCTAACTAAGCTAATTATTACAACGCCACAAATTAATTAACTACTCTAGCTAATTAAGTACAACACAAGAACTAACTAGCTATTCAAACTAATTAATTAATTACAACACAAGAAATAACTAACTATTCTAACTAATTATTTAATTACAACATAAGAAGAATTAACTAACTATTTACAACACAAATTAAGTTGCTATTCTAATTAATTGCAAAACGCTACTAGTGAACACAATTGTAACGGGCCCCGAGAAGCGAGGAATGACTCATGCATGTGCGCAGATTTCCACCAAAAAATGTTCTTTATTCTATTGCCAGAATGTTTCTGTTGCGCAGTCAGAAAATTGAACTATTTTTTTGCCTTAGCGTCTGCTCTGTTCTGAAGGAAAAATAACACTACCTGGTTGAAAAAGGTGGCTGGCCGGCCAGAAGAAGTGGTCAGCTGTATAGTGAAGGTGGTCAGCCGGCCACTAATGTTTGGTACTGTCCTGCTGCAACAGACATGAAACAGAGCATAAACAGAGTATTTTCAAGGGATGTTTGTCCATCCTACCTCTCCTTATCATCAAACAGGTCAAAGGAGGGGTAGGCTCGATTCGCAAGCCATCAATTGATGCACATTCATTGCATAATAACTTGTGAATCAAGGGACAAAAGCTTAATAAATGAAGCTAAAAAAGACCAACAAAAACCTCTCCCTATCGTGATATTGATCAAGGGATATTTTGAACCATTATCATCACAAGAGAGTATGAAATGGTCAAAACTCAACGAGTTCAATTAATGTCTGATTGAACCCCAAACCATTTAATTATCTTGTTACCTCTTAGTTCAATTTCATTACCTCTTTTAATTTCCTTCCCATTCATTAGTCATTTGAGTCCAATAATGAAGATTAAATCCAATAATGAAGATTAAATCCACTAATGGAGAGAAGTGTCAAACAAAGGGTTGTTTTGGGAATGAGAGAGATGTCATGCTTTTGGTAATGAACCTCCGAAGAGATTAAACCATTAAGCACAAGGATCTCTATCTCAAGCTTAAACAATGACCATTTGAAACAACTCTCAAAGCAAAGAAAAAGCCAAAAAAACAGAGAGGTTGCAGAGGTGATTAAAGGTGAATGCCAGTATGGAAAGCACTAAATAAATGTTATCAACTCAAATAGGTTGGTGTCTAATGCCTAAAACACCAAATCTATGAGGACCATTACACTACAAGCATGCCATACGAAGCATAAATGAAACTAACACATAAAAACAATCATAAAATAGTAAAAAATAGTGCTAGAATTCAAATGGAAAGGCTTGAAAAAGTAAGCTACAATATTACGGAAATTAAGCTAGTAAACAAGCACAAGGAGGGGAGGCTAACCCCTCCATTTTGGGACTTCAAAACAACATTTTTAGCCTCTGAAAGCCTCTGAAAATCAGTGGTAAAAAGCTCAAAAAAAGTTGATGAAAAAGTGGGAAACACAAGGGCAAAAGCTTGGAAGACAAGGTTCAAAGAAGGGTAGTACACCCCTCTAACTTGGGTAGCTTTTAACCACAAGTTTTAGCCCATAAAAACAGTTGAAAAATGATCCAAAAATAGAAAATAAAGAAGGGAAATAAATAAAGGAGAGAAGCTAGGAATTATACCTCTTGAAGAGAAATGGCCCTTTAAGTTACAAACCACCAATTTCACACCCTCAAGAGCTAATATTTAAGCTCAACAACCTCAGCAAAGAGCCCTAAAAATCTGATTTAGGAAGTCTAGGTAAGGTGTATATAGGTTGCAAGGAAGAGGGAGATATTTTTTCCAAGAATTTTCCTTCTCCAAAATTTTCTAACCTAATTTTATGAGAGGGGTCAAGTATATATAGAAAAATATGTTAGGCTCTTAGAAATATCAATACAGAAACAGCTGTTGTAGTGCATACAACTATGGAGATAGCTGACACAATTGGAAAAAATATTTGGTTTTCTTGACACAAGTGGCCGATCGGCCACTAAGGGGACAACCGTACACTCAGTTGTGGCCGACCGTCCACCAAGTGCCTGTAGGCCTCTAGGTGGTCAGGCTTGAAAAACTGCTGTTTTGGTCCAAAAATGGTGCAAGGTTTGTAGGCTATTAAGGCTCAAAACCGAAGCTTTCTACTGAGGAAAACGAGCGTTTGACAAGCGTATAAATTCATTATCGAGTGATCAATCGGTGGCGCCCAAGTCTTAAGAGCGGTCAAAAATAGGGTGTCTACAACTGCTCGAACAAAGGAAAGACCGCTCAAGCAAACCTGAAGAGAAACAGATAAGAACTCTCTTGAAATCTAACTCCTAACCTGTTCAAAACTCAAGTAACAACTATAAACAACTAATCTCAACAACAACAAGACAGTAAGGAGTTTAAACAACAAACATGGCTACTGGATCCTGGATCAACGAATATGAAAGGGTCGGGTTTTAACCCAAGTCGATACAGTTTTACCACTTATTGCCAATATAATAGCCTGACAGATGATGTGAAAATAATGATTTGGCATTGTGAAAATGAAATTTATTGGTGCAGGAGTGAAATTTTGGCTCCAAAAGAAGAAATTGATTCTCTTTATAGGCAAAAATTTCAAATAATTTCATCATCTCTGTATTATTTGACGCAAAGAGATTTGCATTATTACGATGAAAAAATTATCAATTTAAAGGACAAATTTTTGTAATTGATGAAGAAATTCGATATTTGAAGCAAAAAATAGAAGGCATAATGGCCAATGAAAAATTAAGATATCAAAATAATGTGACTCATAGGATTAATACACATATTTTTGAAGAGTCAATCATTTATGAAGAGCCAAGGTATGTGGCTTGAAGGGTTAGCACATCAAGTCATGAAGATAATATGACTTTGGAGAATTTTCATATGCCATTAATGGCTAAAATTAAAAAACAACTCCTCTAAAAAAATATTGAGAATTCTGATGATAAAGGTTCGCTTGGGGGGCATGATATTTTGCTAAACGTGGCAAAAAGTGACAAGCCATTAATGGCTAAAAAAGAAGAATAATCCTTTCTCTAAAAAAATATTAAAAATTTATCACAAAATGATGGTGAAAATTCACTTGGGAGATATGATTTTAAGCCAAAGATAATTGAAAATTACAAACTTAGGGGGCTTGATTTTAACTCAAAAATGACTGAAAATTTATGAATTTTTTATAACATTTAATTATGTGAGTTTTGGAATTCAACATCCACTTTGGATTTGTGGATCACTCTAAAAATTAATTTTCATGATATGGTTTGAAAAACAACAATGGTTGAAGAATGCTATATGTAGTGAATTCTCTTTAATTGTCCAAAATGTGGCTAACAGAGAATTGTTTTATTTTAAAAATAAGAGATGTGGCTCTTTGCTATGTCACTTGAGGGAGCCATAGATGGGGTGTTCGCAAATTGACAGTGATAAATTAAAATTGCTATGTGTATAATATAACTCTTCAAGAATTCGAATTGTTTGCACCATAAAATATTTTCTATCGATTGTGGTAGATTGCTTTATAAATCATTTAATTGAATTTTATTCTTTAATCCATTTAAATGAGGGGGATGTTGTTGGAACCACATTTTATTTTTCTGTCGATTGTGGCCTATTAATTATGGTCAAGTTCGTTTATGGTCTGTTGATTGAAATCATAGACTATTTTTAAGGAATAACCTTGGCCATATTTATTATTATTATTTCTATCGATAGGCATACTAACGTAGCATGACAGATGTGTTAAGGATATGACATGACATGCCATGATGACATGTTAAATGAAGGGTCAGAAAGTTAGTCATTGCAGTTATTTGAAAGTTAGTTGCTGAGATCAAGGAGTCAATACCAAGTCAAGCACCAAATATGCAAAGTGGTTACTATGAACTTGAGATATGGATGATGTTTACGAAATCATGGTTTCTTGAGGAAATCATGAGATTTGATTACCTCTCTTTTTTTCATGTGGCTGAGCTTATAAATAGGCCAAGAGATATAGAAAGAATATCATTAATCAATCAAACCACTCATAAATCGTGATATTAGTTTCTAGTTAGGAGTAATTGAATTGGCAATTTTAAGAGTATATCAGTGATAGTTTTTTCCAACTCTTATTTTTGTTCTTTTGTCGACTGCTGTATTTTTCAGTTCTTTGTTCTTGTTTTAGTTCATGCAACTTGTAGCAAGTGACAATTTATTCGAATAAAACACATCTTGTTCTGTTTTGTTTCTTCTTTATTTAATTACCTCTAAGGAAATTCTTAATCTGTTTAAGGCATGTAACTCAACCACAAGTTTGATCTTTTTGTATTTTGTGTGAAAATTAATTTAAGTCTGTTGATTAATCACTGTCGATTAGGCTTAAACCAAACTTTTACCAATAGACCTATTGGACAATAAGTTCATCTATTAGGATCTACATGTAAGCCCTCCTTAAACTAAAAGATAATTCTATTTTCGCACCATCGATCCTCTTAGTACACACCATTACTTAGTAAACATACATAATAATTTTTAGATTCTGAAAATATCTCAATTCACACCATAACTTTCTGTTTTTAACCCTAAGCTAATAAATTGGTACACACCACAACCAAAATATTCAATTTTTTTATGTATGAACACTTAATATTTGATCAACTTTAATAATTTGAACAAAATAATTTTATTCAAATATAAATAATTGAACATTTTATAAATGTTCAACTCTGGTTCTCCGAATATGTGACGAACAAACAAGCCATTTTCTATGCAAACGATATAAATAAAAAAGTAAATTGACATTTTCATTGTTGTATTGTTCCAAATCAACAATCTAAGTATCATCCATGGTATGCAAATCTTCAAAATCAATTGATTTCATTGTTCTTAAAACCCTAAATCTTCAAAGGTTATTATGTTTTGAGTTTGGAAAATAATGGTGAAGATTATAATAGCAAAGATGATGAGTATAGTATGTTAGATTATAATGGTGAAGATGAAAAGCGTTGGTTGAGTGTTGGAAGGGAGATTTGTTCCGAAAGATATAGTGTATAGGTGATGGTGTGTAAAGAGAAATTTGTGTTCTCATATGTGAATTACTTGAATAAATACATATACACTCATATTGTCCTTAATAGTCATTTTACTTGAATCTATTACTGTCATATAAATTTAATGATTAAATGGTGTGTACTAATAGGATTTATGGTATGTAAATAGAAACTACTAAATACCCAAATGAAATAATTATTGAGTAAAATACAACTATACTACTTAAAATATAATTTGCCTCATGTGGTTTTAAAAATTACATCACGTTCCTTGAAGTTTCTAATTTCATAATGAATGACCCATATTTTAAAGTCAATTAACAGTTTTTAATGATATCATAAATTTATTTCAATTAATAATTCAAGTAATTTCACTATTGTATATAAGAGTAGTTAGATATTTTATTTTTTCAATTAATTCTATTAAATAAAAAATTCTGATAAGAGGACATTTGTAAGTTTTCAAACTCTAAGAGACAACCTATATTTTAAACAAACCTTAAGGGGATTTGCAAGTTTCCAAACTATAAAGGGAAGGGAATCCATATTTTAAATAATCCATATACACCTCTTAAGGTTTGCTTAAAATATGGATCACCCGTTATAGTTTGGAAACTTACAAATGTCCCCTCATCAAAAAATTTTATTTAACATAATTAATGAAAAAAAATAAAATTCTTAATTACTCTCCTATATAATGATAAAATTTTCTAAATTCTTAATTGAAATAAATTTGTGATATCATTAAAAACCTGTAATTCACTTGATTTATTAATAAAATTGGTTATTTGTTATCAAATTAGAGACAGACATAATATAATTTTCAGAACCACATGAGGCAAATTGTATTTTAAATAAATTACTAGGGATATATTTGTAATTTACTCTTTATAAAATGGGAAAATTTCAAAACAGTGGGACAGAAAAAAAAAATTACAAAAATATATGGGGTGCAAATGATTTTGTGATTTTTTACACCCCTTCATATTTGTGTAAAAAATTTTCACTGGGGTTTAATTGCCCTTTATGAAATTAGGGTCCCCAATAATAAAATTTTTTAGTAGACCTTAAGTAATAAGCTAAGTGGCGTAATGATTGCGCCACATTTACAACCACGTTGAGTATGGGATTGAATGGGCTATCTTTTTGCAAATCGAGCTGCAAAAGGGCTGACTACCACTAAGCAATATGGGATCAGATGAACTGTGATTTTACAGTTTAAACTACAGAGATGTCGACTATCACCAGATCAATGTCGATAGAGATCAAATTTATGCATGTATGAGCTTTTTTATGATGATTTCCCCTACCATGTATGGGCATGTACTTTTTACCATCTTGTGGATGATAAATAATAGGATAAATTATATTTACATCTCTTAAGGTTTAGATTTAATACATATCACTCTTTGACGTTTGAGAAATTACACTAATTTCTTTGTCATTGTAATTATTTAGACGAAATGAAAATATTGAATTCATTCATTCTCTCTTTTCTTACTTTGCTTTACTTCTTCTATTTTTTTATTATTATTTCCCTTTACTTTACCTTCTTTTCTTTTCTTTTTTTAAATGTAATTTCCTCTTGTTGCTTTTTATATAAGTATGGAAGTTTGTAAAATTGGACTATTAACTACAAGAGTAGAAATATAATTTTCAAAATGTTAAAAAATATGATATAATTAGATCACATCTCAAGAAGTATCAGTTTAATTTACTTTTGTATCATTGACACTAACTTTCCATCGATAAAATTGAGCCATCACTAAGTCAACATCACTTATACAACAAACAAACACAAGACAAAAATACAAGATGGGGAATCAACTAAAAATACCTTAAACCCTAATGAGAAAATCTCTTTCCATATATCCCTAGTTCATATCAACACCTTCAAAATTTTCCACTCATAGACTCAGTGCAGAGGCCAAACTATAGAGCATATTATTTAGGATAAATTACACTGACACTTTCTGAGATTTCTGTTTAATATAGATTCTCCTCCCACGTTTAAAAAATTACATTTTCCTCCCTGAGGTTTAAATCTTACAAATTGCCCACTAGATAGCTGATGTCATGTCCTAAAATTTTCTAAATGACTATTTTTCTTACCATTTCTTCCCCCCATCATTATGACTACATTCTACAAATTTCCATCATTAAAATTTATATACAAACATAAATTTTATATAAAATTTTCAAACACAATGATATAGTTTAATGGTGACCTTTCACTTTAAAACAAAACACATATAAACATGATTTATATTTACATCACTATCACAATATTTTTATGATATTTTTTGTATAAATTTTTTTATATGAATAGAATTTTTCATTTTTATTTCCACAATCATTTTTCTTTCTTGTCTATTCACCCACATTTGTTACAGTATTACCAAATACCGTCATTCACATTTATTACAATATTATTGAATTTTTGTATTTTTGTATTTTTTTGTATTTGGTGAATTTAAAAAAAAAAAAATCACAGTACTATACTTCTTAAGTATATCTAGATTAGGTGTATCCAAAAAAAAAAAAAATTTGCTTAAAATATTTTTAAAAATTCAGTAAAAATTAAAAAAAAAAACACAAAAAATAAAGAAATTCAATTTTTTGTGAGTGTTAAATCAAAGAAGATGATTGTTATTCTTTTGAAATAACATGAACAAAATATTATTTTATTATTTTATATGTAGAAAGGTTAAGGGACAAATATGTCATTTTAATCTGATAGGAGGATAAGTGTAATTTTTTAAATGTAAGGGAAAGATATGTATTAAATAGAAACATGGGGAGGTGTCAGTGGAATTTATCCTAAATACTTTACGAAGCTCTGAATTTGAAAGGAACACATTTGGAGATGGAGGCTTATTCTAGTTTTACTTCATGCATAGGACAACTTCTTGTTTGTTGGAGTGACAGATACCACAAACTCCATTTTGCTAAATGATATAAGCAACCAAATGTTAAAAAGAAAAATAATTTCAAGAAAAAATATCACATTCATATATTCAAACTGTTGGAAAAAAATGGTTTAAATACTGATTTTTCAAAAAATTTATGCTAATAATTTTGGAGGGTTCGAGTAGCAATGTGTTCGTTGCCGTGTGGTGAACAAGATTATGAAGTTAGTGAGTCAAAAACCATTTATAAGTGAAAGGAAAATTGACTCCAGAGTGAGGTTAATGAACATTAGTCATGTTGGTAAAAAATTCTCAAAATGGTGTTGAGTGTTCTTGTCCCACATAGGAAAGTTAGGAAAATTTTAGAGAAGATATAAGGTCCTAGATGGAACCTTGGGCATGGGCCCAAAGGACACCCAAAGTGTGGGTTGGGTCGGCCCATTACTCTCTTCTTGGGCCAAAATTATTTGAAGATATTTTCAATTTTTTGCTGGAAAACAAAAAATTTTGATGTCCATATTCAAAATTTTGGAACAAAAAAATTTGAATTTCACATTCAAATTTGCAACAAACATGTCTCTTCCGAAAAGTATTTCCATTGCCTATATTAAGGCAGTCTTCCATCTGGGTTTTGGCATCAAATCAATAAATGAAAATTCAGACTTCTAGTTTCTTCATCATCTATTCATCCTGCATTTTCATATTTTTTACAGTCTAAGTTTGAGAGAGTATAAAGCACATATTCTGGTTCGCTGTACACATAGAATTAGTGCGAATTCTGTGTATGGTGATTGTTGTATCCTAGAGACAGGACGCCCATTAATCTTGAGTACCAGTGGAGAGGGCGTTATTCTGTCTTAAAGACACAGTGTCCATACATTGGCCTCAATCACAACTTTATTCAATAGTTTGATCACAAAAAAGTTGTAAGTTTGTTTTATTTTATTTATTTATTTTTTATTCGCTATTAATTAATTTTACCGAAATTATTCTCCAACAATTTTAAGACAAAATAATCGCTTGAGATCAATGTTTTGGTTAAATTAATTGTTTAGTGGTTTTATTTTTTTTTCTGTGTGTCGATACTGTTCGAATACAATATATATTCTGCATGTTTATGTTTCAAATACAGTTACTTTTTTATATTGTGTTTCTTTTCCTTTTCTGCTTTTGTGTTCTAATTTAATACATAATTTATTCTGTGTTTACTGTTTTTTTTTATTTATCTATACACAATTTTAATTTGCCGGTTATGAATAGTGTGTTTTTAGATTGTTTTTTTGTTATGTTATAATACAATTTTTTCATACTATAAATTCTATTTTTCTGGTTTATTGCATAAGTTAATTATTCTGGGTTGTATTTCCTATTCACGTATTGGTTGTGGAATCTGTTATATATATACTTATATATTGTTGTCGTTTGAATCTCTGGTTTGTTTTTATTCAAATGCATAAAGGGAAAAAAAAAATTTGGTGGAACATCGTTGTGGACCACTTTTATTTATTTGTTTGGTTTGGTGCACTTTGTTTGTGATTTGACCGATTCAAATAATTTATTGTTTGTTTATAATTTTGGTCTATAGTGCTTAGGTTGTTTATTAAGATTACATTTTATATATTAATTTATTGCTTGGGTCTGTTAGATTGGTTCATTCAATTGTGAAAGAAAAAGTGTAATTTCTTTTAGTTTGTGTTGGGATTTGCTTTACTACTATTTGTTGTTTATATTGTCTACTTGTTTTCTTGAACTTAGTGATTTAATTTTGAATTTGGTTTAGTTATTGGGAAATCATATTTTATTTATTATTTTGATCAGGAAGTTTAAATGGCAACTGAGACTGTAAACAGTGCTGGAAATGCAAACCCAACATCTGCATCTGTCATGGTTCTTGCTCCTATGGTTACTTCACTTCCCACCACTGTCCCGGTTGACCACAATGAAAAATCAGAAAAGTTTAATGGGACAGAGTTTAAGAGATGACAGCAAAAAATACTATTTTATCTTACAACTCTGAATTTGGCAAGATTTGTCAAAAAGAATGCACCCGCCTTGAGCGAGGATGAAACTGATCAGCAAGCAATTGTCGCAGTTGAGGCGTGGAAGCATTCTGATTTTTTGTGCCGAAACTATATTTTGAATGGATTGGACAACACACTGTATAATGTGTATAGTCCATTACAAACGGCTAGAGAATTCTGGAAATCCTTGGAGAAGAACTACAAAACGGACAATGCAGGAATCAAGAAATATGTGGTTGGCCGTTTTCTTGAGTACATGATGGTGGACTCGAAGACCGTAATTAGTCAAGTCCAAGAGCTTCAATTGATTTTACATGAAATTCATGCAGAGAGTATGAGTTTGAGCGAATCTTTCCAAGTGGCAGCTATCATTGAGAAACTATCACCATCTTGGAAAGAGATAAAAAAATTACTTGAAGCACAAATGCAAGGAAATGAAGTTAGAAGACTTGATTGTCTGATTACGGATTGAGGAAGATAACTGTGATGCAGAAAAGAAAGGAAATCCGGGATTTATTTTCAAAGCAAAGGCTAACATATTAGAGCAAGGACAAAAGGAGAAAAAGAGACAGCGTCCTAGACAAAACTCTAAACAAAATGCTAGTCAGAGTTTTAAGATTGGATCTTTGTCTAGGACGCTGTCTCTTTTTCTCCTTTTGTCCTTGCTCTAATATGTTAGCCTTTAGCTTTGAACAATAAATTCCAGGATTTCCTTTCTTTTTCTGCATCAACAGTTATCTTCCTCAATCCGTAATCAGACAATAATGAGACTTTCTATGACTGAGATTACCTTGCAGTTGTGTTCCTGAAGTAAATCTTTGTTATCAATCTCCAAGGAATGGTGGGTAAACACTGGGGTAACACATGTGTGTGCAGATAAGAAAATGTTTACTACCTATCAACAAGTTAAGGATGACGAGCAGCTCTTCATGGGAAACTCCTCTACTGCAAAAGTTGAAGGACAATGGAAGATTGTGCCCAAGGAGCTGACGCTTAACAATGTTTTGCATGTTCCAGAAATTCAGAAGAACTTGGTGTCTGGATCATTGTTAAGAAAGAATGGTTTTAAATTGGTCTTTGTTTTTGATAAATTTGTTCTATGTAAGGATGGTGTTTATGTAGGGAAGGGATACTTGTGTGACAGGTTATTCAAAATGAATGTACTGACTGTAATTCTTAGTATTAATAAGAACACCATATCTTTTGCTTATTTGTTTGAGTCTTCTCATTTATGGCATGGTAGATTAGGACATGTTAACTATGATTCACTGCGTAGATTAATTCACTTGGACTATCTACTTAATTTCTCTATTACTTCAAATCATAAATGTGAAGTGCGTGTTGAGGCAAAATTGACTAAGGCACCATTTAATTCCATTGAAAGAAGTACTGATCCATTGGATTTAATTCACAGTTATATTTGTGATTTGAAATTTGTTCAAACACGAGGGGGGCAAGAAGTACTTCATCACTTTTATTGATGATAGCACGAGATACTGCTATGTATATTTATTACGAAGCAAGGATGAAGCCTTAGAAAAATTCATTAAATATAAAACTGAAGTTGAAAATCAACTTGGCAGGAAGATTAAGGCATTAAGAAGTGATCAAAGTGGTGAATATGATGCTCCTTTTGGAACATTATGTTCACAACTTGGAATCATTCATCAAACTACTGCGCCTTATGCACCACAGCAAAATGGAGTTGCTGAGCGGGAAAAATCGTACATTGAAAGAAATGATGAATGCCATGTTAATTAGCTCAGGTTTACCTCAAAACTTGTGGGAGGAAGCAATTCTTTCCGCAAATTATATTTTGAATAAAATACCTCACAAAAAGATTCTTAAAACTCCATATGAATTGTGAAAATGTCGAGATCCTTCTTTCAAATATCTGAAAGTGTGGGTGTTTAGCTAAGGTGGTCATTCCTGATCCTAAAAGGGTCAAAATCGGACCTAAAACTATTGATTGCATATTCATAGGATATGCACATAGTAGTAGTGCTTATTGATTTTTAGTGTACAAAAGTGATAATCCAGATGTGCATGTCAATACTACAATCGAGTCAAGAAATGCATTTTTCTTTGAACATATATTTCCTTGTAAATCATTACAAGAGTCAAATTCTCTTAAACGTTCTTATGAAAGTGCATTTGATCATAGTCAATGACAGATTGATGAAAATCAAGAAGGAACGAGTGATGAAGGACCTAGACGTAGTAAGAGAGCTAGGACTAGTAAATCCTTCGATCCTAACTTCTTGACTTATCTACTGGAAAATGAGCCTCGAACTTTTAAGGAAGCCATGTCTACGCCACAAGTTCCTTTATGGAAGGAAGCTATTAATAGTGAAATTGATTCCAACTTACAAAATCATACTTGGGAATTGGTGGATTTTCCACCAAGATGTAAGCTTCTTGAATATAAATGGATATTCAAGAGAAAAATGAAACCTAATGGATCAATTGAGAAATACAAGCCAAGACTTGTAGTTAAAGGTTATAGGCAAACAGAGGGAATAGATTATTTTGACATTTATTTGCCTGTAACAAGAATAACATCCACTAGAATGTTGATTGCTATAGCGGCTTTATACAATCTTGAAATACATCAAATGGATGTTAAGACTTCATTTTTAAATGGAGATCTTAATGAAGAAATCTACATGGAACAACCAGAAGGCTTTGTAGTTCCAAGGCAAGAAAAGAAAGTGTGCAAGCGTGTAAAATCTCTTTATGGTTTAAAGCAAGCTCCAAAACAATGGCATGAAAATTTGACAATGTTATGATGTTAAATGGATTCAAAATAAATAAATGTGACAAATGTGTTTATGTGAAAGAGACAGAAAAGGGATATATCATTGTTTGCCTATATGTAGACAATATGTTTATTATTGGTAGTAATAATGAAATTATAAAAACTACCAAGAAAATGTTGAACACTAAGTTTGACATAAAAGATGTGGGAGTAGTAGATGTAATTTTAGGAATTAAAATTATTAGAACATCTGATGGATATGCTTTGTCTCAAGGTCATTATGTGGAAAAAAATTCTTGAAAAATTTAATAAATATGATGATCGTCTTTCAAAAACCCCTATGGATGCTAATCTTCATTTAATGAAGAACATGGGTGAAGGTGTATCACAACTAGAGTACTCCTGAATAATTGGAAGTTTAATGTACCTCATGAATTGCACACATCCTGACATAGCATATGCTGTCAATAAATTGAGCAGGTACTCGAGTAATCCAAGGAAAGATCATTGGACAACCATAATTAGAGTGTTTAGATATCTAAGATATACTTGTAATTATGGATTGAACTATACAAGATATCCACCAGTATTGGAAGGGTATAGTGACGTTAATTGGATATCCAACATTAAAGACTCTAAGTCTACTAGTGGCTATGTCTTTACCTTGGAAGTGCAGCAGTCTTTTGGAAATCGTCCAAACAAACATGCATTGCCAGGTCCACAATGGAATCCGAGTTTATTGCATTAGATAAAGCAAGAGAAGAAGTAGAATGGCTTCAACATTTCCTGGAAGATATTCCAATGTGGCCCAAACCTGTGCCCGCAATTTGCATCCATTGCGATAGCCAAACAGCTATGGCTAAGGCACAAAATAATATGTATAACGGTAAGTCTTGTCATATACGTCGTAGACATAATACCGTTAAGCAACTGCCCTCAAGTGGAATTATTTCCATTGAATATATAAGGTTAAGAGATAACATTGTGGATCCGTTAACAAAAGGTTTGACCAGAGAGCAAGTTATGAGATCATCGAGGGGAATGGGATTAAAGCCTACCAATTAAGAACTGACTTAATGGCAACCCAATCTAGCTAATTGGAGATCCCAAGATCTAGGTTCAAAGGGACAACCGAATTAAGTATGATTCCCGATCATCACTAAAGAGAAAATCTCCTACCCATTTCTATGTTAACAAGTGATGTCTGCAGCGAGAATTAGGATAAGTTTTACTTTTAATGAAGTTCATATCTTGGAAAACCAAGTGGGGTATAGCAGAATACTCTTAATGAGCATCACCTATATGAGTGTGAACTAAACTGGTTCTATGAGAATACTAAGGCTACATTCTCTAGAGCACTCATGAAAACCAGGTATTGCCCAGGGCCAAAACGGGCACAACCAAAAGAACCAAGTTGTGTATGAAAAAAAAAACTGTGTGAAAGTTGTTGCCTCAGTTTACACTAACGGCAGAACAGTTCAAGACATCATGTTCACTGATCAGCTAGTAAACCCGATAGTTTTTCACAAGGAAAGGTTCAAGGCCAAAAGCTACCTATCCTACGCAGAATGTTTTCAGTTCTGTACTTTCTCAGGTTGCATGTTGTTGCATGTCCTTTTCGTCAATTTTATTCATGTGGAGGATTGTTGGAAAAATGGTTTAAATACTGATTTTTCGAAAACTTTATGCTAATAATTTTGTAGGACCCATAAGTCAGTTTTGGAGGGTCCGAGTAGCAATGTGTTCGTTGTTTTGTGGTGAACAAGATTATGAAATTAGTGAGTCAAAAACCATTTATAGGTGAATGGAAAATTAACTCCAAAGTGAGGTTCATGAACATTAGTCATGTTGGTAAAAAATTCTCAAAATGGTGTTGAGTGTTCTTATCCCACATAGGAAAGTTAGGAAAAATTTGGAGAAGATATAAGGTCCTAGATGAAACCTTGGGCATGGACCCAAAGGACACCCAAAGTGTGAGTTGGGTCGGGTCGGCCCGTTACTATCTTCTTGGGCCAAAATTATTTGAAGGTATTTTCAATTGTTTGCTAGAAAACAAAAAATTTTGAAGTTCATATTCAAAATTTTGCAACAGCTCAATTGTTTGCTGGAACAAAAAATTTGAATTTCATATTCAAATTTGCAACAGACATGTCTCTTCCGAAAAGGTTTTTCCATTGCCTATATTAAGGCAATCTTCCATCCAGGTTTTGGCATCAAATCAATAAAAGAAAATTCAGACTTCTAGTTTCTTCCTTCTCTATTCATCTTGAATTTTCATATTTTTTAAAGTCTAAGTTTGAGAGAGTGTAAAGCACATACTCTGATTCACTGTACACATAGAATTAATACGAATTCTGTGTGTGGTGATTGTTGTATCCTGGAGACAGGACGTCTATTAATCTCGAGCACCAGTGGAGAGGGTGTTATTCCATCTTAAAGACACAGTGTCCATATACTAGCCTCAATCACAACTTTGTTCAATAGTTTGATCACATAAAAGTTGTTTGTTTTATTTTATTTATTTTATTCGCCATTAATTAATTTTACCGAAATTATTCTCCGACACAAACTTGTCTGAAACTTCCACTACTTTTTGTAGATGCCATCGCTCCGTCCTCCATATTTGTTGGCGTCTCACATTGAATATGAACAATGTTTAAAATGGACTTGTAAAACGGGACAAGACAAGTTAAAAGATACTTTTTAGAATTGAAAAAACTGTCTACCCCTAATAATGTGGAATTGCAATAATCATTATGAGAAGCCAAAATTTATTAAAAAAAAAAGAAAAGAAGCAGCTTAGACTTCGTCGTCCATGTATAGATGTCACCAGCATGTGCAGTCATTACTCAAAAGAGCAGCTAAATCCATGCCTCGAATCCTCAGTTACTGTAAATCACATTGCGGATTAAAAAAAAAAAGAAAAAAAAGAAAGAGAAATGTTGAATGGTATGAAGTTAAAACAATCCTCCATTAGCATAGAGTGACAGGTTTGTCAGAATCTTTCCGTGTTTTTTGCTTTTGTTTTTTCTTTTTGTCAGTACAGTGAATCATCATATTCTTCTAAAAGCAGACAATGCGAAGAAGCACCTATGAAACAATCAAATTTCAATTGCTTTGATTTACACAAATGTCAAAATGAATCCCGAGAAGAGAAAGAAGAAGCTTGACTTTCCTACATCTAAACTACAAAGAAAAATGTCATTTGAGGAAACAATGACAAGGGAACATAAGAAAGAAGAACAGTACAAGGAATTGTCATCATCTTCTAGAAGAAAGAAGAACGGTACAAGGAATTGTCATCATCTAATAGAAGAAGACAATGTGAAGAAGCACGACGTTCCATTTATAGGTCACATTCCTTAATTTTCATAATCAATGATTAGAAAGCTTACTATAGGAGGTTGGCGTGGTTTCTGAAACTCTTAGCGATCCCCCAAGCTCAATAGGCACCAGAGGAATGAAGGAGTGTAAGACATCTGTTATCAAAGGCCTGTAACCCGGTTCTGGTTGTACACATAGCACAGCCACAGCTGCAACCTACATTCAAAATATCAAATTCAATTTAACTAACCCAACTAGAACAAATGACCAAGTAGAGAAATTGTAGCAGTTTTATTGTACAAACTTGATATAAGTGCTTTAAGTCCATCGTATTTCTGATCACAGGATCCACGATGTTTGGAAGCTTTGATCTGTCAGTGAGCTGAGGCATGGCCTGCTTGTCAAAAGATGGTCAGAACATTAGGTTTGAATGTCTTAAAATGTTTACCAAAGTTTCATGGGTTGGATAAATGTGTTTGATATGATATTTATGTACCCAGGTGACGATAGATTGGCATTGAGCTGATTTGATTTTCTCCACGGGCTTTCTTCCCATCAAAAGCTCCAAAAGAACAACACCAAAAGCATAGACATCACTTTTATCAGTGAGTTTACCTAAAAATTTAATGGTGAAGATTACATCATCAGTAAACATTCTACTAATGTATTGACTGTGCTAACATGTTTGTAGCACAAATAACACAAAATTATGCAGTGTTTGATTCACTGGAATGAGGTTGGTATAGGATGATCATTCCATCTGAATACCCGTTCTCATGTTTGGTTTGGTAAAAAGAAAAGGAATTTACATTGGAAATGGAATCACCATTCACCAATTTAGGAGAATGGTCATTCTATTGGGAGATCAACAGATCAAGGAATAGCCATTCCATTCCCACTACCTGAAATCATTACTGTGAACCAAGCACTACCTAACAGTTTCTTGAATGCAGGTTTTTTAGTCCCCCTACTAGGCTGCTTTCCAGCAATTAGACCAGCTGTCATGAACTTCATGATCTTACGTTACAGAGATACATCTAGTAGACATAGTAGCAGCTCAAATTTTTCTGAGGCCTTAGGCCGTACATCAAAATAAGATCCTAGGTCTGAGAGACTTCGGCAAGAAGGAATTTTTGGTGAATTTTCAGCAGCCTTAGGCAAACTACTAGTTGTCTTACGGTTGAGCCGCCTTTAAGTAGACAAAGTGTTTTGCAGAACAATCATGAAAGACTAGGTTACAAAAAGCCCCTGATACTATCTGTTTCCAATAATTTGTTTGCCCTTGAAACAAAGCGAAATTTCATGTCAAAATAGGCTTGAAGCAAAAATACTATAAAATTTGCATAGTCTCACAATAGCTGACTCAAAAACATTGTTCAACAAGTTTCGCTCTATGACTCTGCAAGAAAATAAGTACTTGGATTATATATGTGGCTGCTAACTAAGTACTAGATATCTTCTAGGTAAAACTTTAGTGACATGCAAAACTTGAGGACTACCGGGACATTTTTTTATGACTTTACAATTTGATGCCTAAACTTTTGCAAATGCAGTAAATGTTTAGCTTGGTTTTTAATATCATAGATCATCACAGGCATTTTAAGTCATACAGAAGGAAAAGTCAGGAAGTCTAATGTTTGTTAGAATGGGCCATTTGGGCACACGACAAAGTTTTGAAAGTTCACACAGATTTAAAGAGAAGCTCTTACAAAGAAAAGCATACCAAGTTCAAACAAAACCAACAGCTGCTAAGCCTATCAAATATTAGTATAGTTTAAAAGTCATTTAGAACTTTGGCATACCATCCAAAAGGTACTCTGGGGCTACATATCCCAAAGTTCCAGGAAGCTTCAAGCTGTCCTTGCTTTGGTTTCCACCAGTTATGGCAAGGCCGAAATCAGAAAGCTGAATCAAAGCAAAAACCGATTAGCCACAAGACAACGCTGAACTGAATTTCATGGACAACAACACACGAGCATGAACGATATCTTAGCCCCTTGGGTATTTTAGTCATTTTACCTTAGCATTGAAGTTGGAATCCAGAAGAATATTAGATGACTTCAGATCTCTATGGATAACGGGAGGGTTGCAGTGCTCGTGAAGAAATTCTAATCCTCTGATCAACGTCAATGATAGTGATTGCAATGCTCGATATAAGTCAAATAGACAAATAACAAGATATTGGAAGATTGGCATACCTTGCAACATCTAGAGCAATTTTCATCCGGAGATGCCAAGTTAAACTAGATCCATGAGATGGTCCTAAAATATCAATATTAAAAAAAAAAAGTCAGAAAAAAAAAGAAGAAAAGAATTTAGCATATTCATGTGGACAATGAAAAAAAATTAAAAAAATACCGTGCAATTGCGATTCCAAAGACCCATTATGCATCATCTCATAAACAAGAAATCTTGCCTCGCCATGAATGCAGTAACCCAATAGCGAAACAATATTTTGATGCTTGATTTTACTTAACCAATCCATCTCATTCTGCAATTTGAATTGGTAATTAAAAACAAATCCATAAGTTGAAATGAGAAAAAACAAAATTAACATATAGGTTTTAAACTTGATATCCGGCCAAAATTACCTCGAATTCTCTTTCAGCATCATGACTTATGCCACGGAGTCTCTTTACAGCTGCAAGAAAGGTATCACTGAAACAAGCTTTGTACACCCGTCCAAATCCACCCTCACCCAAAACATTGTTTTCCTGAAAATTGTTTGTTGCAGCTACTAACAACTGATAGTCAATCAACGCAGCAGAACCTCTTTTATCAGCCATTCTCAAAGAATTGAATCTACCTAAAATTGGACCCAGTGAAATTCCATTTGCAGCATCTTCAAATTCCAATTTAACAAAAAAAAAAAAAAATCACATGAGAACAAGAAGCATTACAGGTGTAGCTATATTTTCTCAAGAAAATCTTGAAGGAATAGTGAATGAGATTTTCTTTATAAAGAAGATACCATGGCTCTGTTGGCTTTTTGCAATGGAGTTCTTCAAGTTTTTGTGTTTATAGATCCAGAAACAAAACAGAGACAGCAAAATTCCACAAAGGAGAGTTGAAGCAACAATGAGTGCTATAAGAATTTTCTTGTTCAAATCCTGGTGGTGCACTATTCTCTCTGGAGGTCCTGATTTCACAAGTATTTACAAACAATTACAAAAAAAAGAAAAAAGAAAAAAGAAAGAAGTGTGAAAATACCTTACTTATATAAAATAACTATAAAAAAATTAAAATAAAAAAGAAGTTAATGATGGCCTAATAGGTGGTTTCTCCATGAATGTGTAAAAAGTTTTAGAAATATATGAAATTGTTTAAAAATATGAAAACAAAATAAAAAAAATGTATTAAATTTCTAACTATTTTGAACATTAGCCTTATCTTTAAAACCCAAGAACTAAGATATAACACACTGATCTACTTCAAGCATTTGGGTGTCAATTTCTTTGTCAAATTCAAATAGGTGAAAACCCATTGTCCCATAAGAGGAAATGATAAAGAAAATTATAAACACAGACACAAAAAAATGAAGGGCAATGTTGGATTATACCTGGAGAGTGAGCTGCCATTTCTGAAGAAATTTGAGCAAAGGGTTGTTTCTCAGTTGGAAGAAGTGGGTCAGAAATGGAAGAAAGAGGAGGGTCTGGCCTTGCATCAGTTGTAATAACTGAAATCAAACTGGGGCTAAAAACCCAAATGGGTATTAGCAAAACAAGAAGATTCATGTCTTTTCTTTCTTAAAAATGACACAAAAATGTTTTAGAAATAGAGAGATTGGAGCCTAAAGCTTCTTTCTTGTCTGATATTTTGTTCCTTCAATTTTGAATTCTCTCTCTCTTTCTTTCTCTCTCTCTCTCTCCCCCTCTCTCTCACGCCATCAATGGGACAAAAACTATTGCAGGGAAAGTCAGAAAAGTGATCTTCTTTATGCATTTTTTAATCCAAGAAAGAGAAGCAAATGCACATAAATCATGTGGCAGTTGTCAAAGGTGAAGAGAAGGGAAGACCCACGAATGAATTCAATAGACTCACGAAGGTTGTGACAAAAAAAAGCAGGGGGTTCGTGCTCTTTCATGGGGGAGCTGATTCAAATCCCCTAATTACCCCTCTTGGCTATTTATTTTTGTTTGGTTTTCACCATTTATTTTTTGAAGAAAAAAAATTAAAAATTAAAATCGAGTTTAATAAAAAAAAATTAAAAATACTCATTTGTTCTTATATGATTTTGTCTTTTTTGAAAGTAAAAGCAATTTTTAGAAATTTAGCGTCCGTTTGGCAAGGGCTCATTGGGCTCATGAGCCACAAAAGACAAAATAGGCTCATGAGCCACAACAGACAAAACATCACATCCAACCCCATAATCATTACACTCTTCTCTCACAAAAAAAGCCAAAAAAGTCAAAAAGCCAAGAGCCCTTCCCAAACCAAGCTTTTGAGCCCAGGCTCATATAGCCAAAAAAGTCAAAAAGCCAAAGAGCCAGCCCACTTCCCAAACGGAGGCTAAATATATATATATATTTTATATATTTTCATAAAACTTTCAAAAAAGTGATTTTGAAATTAGAATCAAACAGAGTTTCAGAATTTTTTTTGACTTTTTGAAAATAAAATAAAAATTAATTGGGATAAAAATAAATAAATAAATAATAGTCAAATTTTTATATAGTTTTTTTTTTTTTTTTTTTTTTTGAGAGAATATAATTTTTTTTTTGAAGATTATGAAAATCATTTCAAAATAATGGAAATACTAGTAATTCATGGATTAGATTGTACAAGTCCTTCTTATACTTCCATCACTTCAATATATATATATATACTCACCATTTTCTTGATATCCTCCATTTTTTGTAGGGCAAAAATAACTTTTTAGTATTTATTTTTGTCTACTTTTCAAATTTTTTAGGGAAAAAAATTAATTACAAAATTCAAACCAAACCAAATTTAAGGTGTTGTTTGTTTATAGCATATAAGGGCCGGATATGAGGGTGGGTTCCACATATTTTTTTTCCATGTATTTAGTTGCTCCAGATATAAGGAGTCTATATAGTATATGATGCAAAAAGGAGATATGTAATGCCACCACCCCTATGATATTGTATATCCCTCACCGTCAGATATAACTCATCTTTTATCCAAATGTAAAAAATAATCACTCTTCTATTATCCCATCTTATATTCTATCCAAACTAAACATAATGTAAGTAACCCTACAATATATATAATTTATCTTGTGTCGTAAGTTCAGTTTACTTTTTCGATTCGGAGCTCTTAGTCAAACTGATAGTGAGATCGATTTTTTGTTTGAAGTTCAAGAGAAAAGAGAGGAACCATCGGCCAATGGTGCTGTTATGAAAGTACGTCACAGGTGGCTAATAATTTCTCAACATTATCGAACATGAAATCCACTCTCTATATTAATATCTCATTTTATATCTTTAAGTATTACATATTTTTCTCAAACTCTTATATCCAATTCCAACAATCAGAGTCTAAAAGTATTTGGCACTACTCTATATATCCATCACATTTAAGTTGGGATGTCACATATCACTGTCCTAAAAAACAAGGGACATTATTATCTTCTACCTTAATATATTTCTAATTTTTGAATCATATTTTCTGAAGGAGAATTTTATAATACACAACTCATACCATTTGCGCCTTTAATTATATAATTTTCTTTTTAGTTATGATATTATTTTGAGATGTTTGGTTATGCCTCATGTATTGTTTGGTTATATATATATATTTTAAATTTTTTATAGTTATGATTTAGGAAATATAAGATTATATTATTTTTTTTTTTTTAGTTATTAGGTGCATATGGTGCACACTTTTTTCTTTGAAATTCTCATATCAATGAATAATTGAAATACATTTAAAAAAAAAAAAAAATTTACACCGCTCTAAAATAGAAAATTATCTAAAAGTTTGTTCTATAACAATAATGTGCCATTTTTATTTCTATAACAACAATGTGCATCATATACCTCTTATAACAAAAAAATATATATAATTTTAATTTTTTAAATCATAATTATAAAAAAATATCATAATTAAACGCAATATGTGACATGATTAAAAAAATTTATGAATTATAATTAAAATAATGTTGTAATTAAAGAAGATAATTGATCTAAAAAAAACATAATTAAAAATACTATAATACGGTTTTTTTTTCAAGGGGTGTAATTTCCCCCCAATAACAAACAAACACATACCGACTTGATAGGTTAGACCTATCTAATCATTTCTCCGGACAATCAATTTCTTCAGTATTTTCTAGCAAAGTTGCTACAGGGCCTGAAATTGCCTAGCTCGAATTTGCCCCGAATCCAAAACGACGTTGTTTTGGAATTTTTTTTTTTTTTTCATCCTTTCTTTCTCGCTGTTGAAGATGAAGATGAAGATGAAGAAGAAGCAACTGCAGAAGAAGAAGAAGAAGAAGAAGAAGAAGAAGAAGAAGAAGAAGAAAAGAGAAGGGAGCAGCTGCATCTTCATCAACATTATCATCATCATCATCATCAATTTTTATTTTTTTTTCCCCTCATCTTCAGATTTAGATCCAGTAGAAAAAAATAAATAAATAAATAAAAAATCAACATCTTCATCAACACAGCCAACAAAATTTTTTCCCCCCCTTCATTTTCAGCTCCAGATCCAGAAAAAAAAAAAAAAAAAACATAAAGTGGCGAGTGGCGATCGGTGATACCCACCGGCGATCACCGC